>SJXQ01012219.1:118517-141228 GCA_006408695.1 Aepyceros melampus
GAGTCCCACTCAGACTGCAGCCCCCTTCCCCACACAGGAGCCGCCCCGGTCTGCGCCCAAGGGACAGCAAGGGCACTGGACAGACGTGGCGTGTACTTCCGCCACCACATCCAAGCCGGGGGGTGCCTGGCTCACCGGGGATGGAGGGGCCCTCAGGCTGAGCCCAGCTGCCAGGGTGGGCCTGGAGGGCAGGTGGGACCCAGAGCCTCACGCACTGCTGGGGAAGGGAGATTGTTTTAAGGGCTGGACTGTGATGTATGCCTTCTTTGGACTGGAGAATCATAGGATGTCTCCTGTTCCTCCATCGCCTTCCTTTGCTCTTGCCAAGGTCCTTTCAGAGAAATGGGCCAGTGCATCTGCCAGTTGGCCAAAAAAAGTTAATTCTGGGGCTAAAGTGTAATATCAAAAAGGAAAGAAAGTCTTTTTGAATTGTTAGACGTAGAAATCTGAATTGTGTTTAAACTCCCAAAGTGCAGCGGTATTCTCTTCAAACATCAGCTGCCCAGGATTTGAAATCTAGCAAAGGAGAACTGTGGTTTTACATGAATGATCCTGCAAAAATATCTGCAGTCTTGCTGCTGACATTAATTTATTTGCCGGAGTAGAAGCCCTATCTGGAAATTACCACAAACAGCGCAGGCAGACTCTCCCTGCAGTATTTACAGGCGGTACTTCCCTGGTGGCTCAGATGGTAAAGAATCTGCCTGCAGTGCAGGAGACCTGGGTTTGACTCCTGGGTCGGGGAGATTCCCTGGATAAAGGAATGGCTACCCACTCAAGTACTCTTGCCTAGAGAATTTCATGGACAGAGGAGCCTGGTGGGCTACAGTCCATGGGGTCACAAAGAGTCAGACACAACTGAGGGACTAACATTTTCACTTCCACTAAACACAAAGACCACTGCTGAGAACACCGCAGGCCTGCAGGGCAGCTGAGACACAGAATGGAAACTGCCCATCCATCACGTGTTAACCTAATAAAATGCTTACAGATCAGGTGAGGCAAGCAAATCAAAGCAATAAACTCAAGAAAAAGGAATGTGAGTAGATCCAGAGACGGACTGCTTCTTTGACATCACTGTTCTCAAGGCCAGGCTGACCACTCTGCATGGCTTCCAAACCAGCAGGAACGCAGAGCACTCATGCCTGAGGTTCTATTTCTTTTATTGTTTCGCCAAGTACGACTTTGACCTCATGTTACTGTCCGTTGTCTCCCCTTGATTTTCAGTGTCACTACTTACTGGTCAAGAAAGTACCTGAGAGTGTTGAGAACACCCCACTTTCCACACTACAAGATCCAGGCATGTTCGCCCAAGTCCAGGGTCCCCCTCCAGGGAGGCCCTGCCCGACCCTGAGGAGCAGGGACGCTGTGAGGGCAGCACCCCAGGAAACACAGAGCGACTGTCCCGGCCCGGCGTCTGGGCCTCCCCCAGGCCGCGCTCTCCGCTCAGGGCACTGGTGGGGCTGGGGAGGCTGGTGGCCGGACACCGACGGCAGGCCGTCCCCAGCACACCCCATCCCCACACCCCAGTCTGGACATGCCTAGGGAGGAGGTTACGCTCTGTGACTCAGACCGGCTTTGAGTGGATCCAGCTCCGGTTGGTTCTTTGGGGTCCTTGCTCTTGGAACCCGGCTCCATCAGCCTGGAGAGGCCACCGAGTGGCAGGTCAGAGTCCGGGGCTGACACGCCTTCAGGGTGGGTTGCACAGCCCCAAGAGGCCTCCAGACGGGCTGCATGGAGAAGCCGAGGACACGCTGCAGACTTCAGAGCAAACCGGGATGCTCAGTCTGGCTGCTAGAGGGGTGGACGCAGGGGCACAGACAGCAGGCCTCGGGCCGGCCTCAGGGGCAGGGTCCCTGTCGCACAGTGGCCCCTCTCCATACAAAGGCCACAGCCCCCTCCACACTCGGCACCTTTGCAAAGATGAGCCACTCTGGCCCGTGATGTTTTCTTCTTTAGTAAATTTTTGCATAATCAGAGGAAACGTGTGTAATCTGAAAAAAAAAATAGCTATGGTACCTGGAAATTTTAAATCAAATTCAGCTGTAAAAAGAAACATTAAGTTAACCAAACATTTTGATCACACAAAGTGTTCAAATTTAACATAAAATTAGATGTATCCTGGATAGTACAATAAAGAATATGCCATCTGTATAAACACCTTTTTTTTAATAGAAACAGTTACAAAGAGACCTTCACAAACAGTCCTCTTGAGAAGTAAACAGCAGCTGCCTGGGAGGTGGGGTGGCCTTCGGGGGGTGTCGCCAGCAGCCCGGCCAGCAGAGGCAGCAGCACTGAGAATGAGTCCCAGGCCTTTGTGACGGGAACGCTCATCAGCGGAGATGTCGGCGACGTCATTCCCGGGATGAGACCCCAGAGGCTCTGCTACAGAGCACGCGCTCCAGGCAGGAGGAGGACCAGGATCAGCCTGACCCCGTCCTCAGGCCGGGCCATCAGCACACCGTGGACAGCGGGGGGAAAGGGTTCTGCTTGCTGACAACCAGCTTCTGGTGCTGGTGTGAGATGTAGCCTTTGATGTGACCCTGGGGGACGGGAAAGACGGGGTCTCATGACTCTGAAGGTCAAGGCTGTCAGGGTGAATGAACTAGAGCAGGGGGACAGCACCCCTCACCCCCACTGCCGCAGCTATCGTGCTGTCAGCTCGCTGAGAGGAAAACGAGCGTGTGTGCACACACACACCAGCCCCACCACGGCCTCTGGGGACACAGCGGGTACCGGATCCCCCGGCCTGGACGGAGCCCACACACCATGTAGATGAGGTTGGCCAGGATGCACTGGACCTCGGCGATGTCCACGTCCTCCACCTGCATGAACTTCAAGGCCACCAGGAACGCGTCCAGGGACAGCTGGTGGGTCTTGAGCAGCAAGTACCTGGAAGAGGCAGAGCTCAGGCTGTTGCTGGCGGGACAAGAGGACCGAGTGGGCAGGAGAACCTCTGCTTGGGAGGAACCTCGGAAAACAAAGCTTCGGGGTGTAACTGACATTCCCATTTAAAGCGCCAGCAGCGCAAGCACACTTGACTGAGTGTTTCCTTGAATCTCAGATCCTCCAGTCTCACGTTTCAGCACCCCTCACGTGGGGACACGCCTGACGGGGCTGTCAGGGACCTGATGACCTGCGGACCTCACCAGCCTGGACGTGCTCCTCACAGCCACAAGTCTGACCGAGATGCTGCTGAGACCAGGCCTCGGACAAGGGCCCACTTCCCAGTTCCACAAAGAAAAGAATGACTTCCTGACGCAAAGGAGTGGCCGGAGGGTCAGCGAGTCACAAGAAAGGGAAACAGGCACCAGGGCCACGCTCTGCCCACCGTGTAGGTGTGTGCTCAGGGCTGGCGTCAGAACTCCTGCCAAAGCCCACTCTTTACACAGCCCGAGCTTCTGCCCCCGCTCCCGCACCGGGCCTGCACGCTCCTCACCCGGGCGCTCCCTCACCTCACCAGGGCCTGTTCGCTCCCTCACCCGGGCCTGCGCGCTCCCTCACCTGCGCGCTCCCTCACCCGGGCCTGCGCGCTCCCTCACTGGGGCGCTGCCTGGCCCCGGGGCGCCTGGGCCACGCCTCCCTCATCTGGGCCCTGTGCCCTCCCCCTGGACAGCACCAGCACCAAGGCCAGGCGCTGCAGATCAACTCCGTCCCACGGGATTAGGAAGGCAGGCTGCGCTCACACTTTCTTGAAGAGGTTCCTGTAGGTGATGATCTTCAGCTTCTCGAGGATGAGGAAGATGCCGCAGCGGATGAAGAAGGTCTCGTGCGCGGCCAGGGCCTCGTTCAGGAGGAGGAGGTTGCCTTCGCTGGGCCACAGAGACGTGCAGGCGCAGGCAGGACACCACCCAGGAAGGAGACAGGACCCCATGAGTTCCTTCGCAACACGGGTCTCTGCACAGACTTTATATTCTAAGTGGTCCCCGGGGGAAGAGAGAAACTACCTCACAGCTCGGGTCACCTCCGCAAACTGCATGAGATGGTACTTCCTCAGAAGCTCAATGGTTGGCATGTGGCCCTGAGACAGAGAAATTTCCCACAGTAAGAACCTTCTCGTTTTTAACAGAACTGTCTTTGATAAAACCAAGTTTTAAAAACTTTTAATCTGTGTTTCTCAGACTTTCTTCCTAAGTAACTGAAAAAAAAATGCTTCCTAGTCAACTGGAGACAAACACTGGTCCAGAAATCAGAAAACCTGGCACCAACACCGCTCTGCCAAGTGACGTGTGACCCTGACCTCGACCTTGTTAGTGATCACAGGAACAGGTGGCCCCTGAAGGAACACTAGGCTACGACTTAGGGATTCAGACCCAGCTTCCAGAACAATGAGCTGAAAACCCAAGACTGGCTGTTCCACAAACTTGAGTGAGCTGTGGGGAGGGGTGTGGCACTCTCCTCCCCACCACACACTGTCCAGCGCTGGGTGAGTTTTAACTGTGTGTGTGTGCTGCTTTGACAATTTTTAAGAAACTTCAGCAAGAGGAAAGGAAGCACTGTCACTGTGAGAAGGTTTTAGTCAATTAACTTGCAAGTTACATGTCTTTTTTTTTTTTTTATTAACAAATACCAAAAACAACTTTTGGTGAGCAAGTGAGACACCCAGACAGGCTGGAATTATCTTTTCTATTTTGGTTAATCCAGCTCTATTATTCTACATTTTCAGGAGTAACAGACATAACATGCACTATTTTACCTGTCTTACGTATGTTAAACCTTTGAGTGAGGTAATCTTAGGAAAAAGCAAACAAAACCAGACAAGCCTTTCTAGAAGGATCTGGAAATGTCAGTCACGGAGACAGAGGTTCCAGTCACACCCGACACTTGTTCCTCCTCTATTCTGGGGGTGCTCTCACATGTGGCTCAGACTGAGACCCACCACACATGGGCTACGCTGTGAAATGACTACACACTCCTTGTAGGGGACAGGCCCCCAGAGAGCTGGACAGACCACTTACCAGGAGCATCTTCACAGGAAGCAGGTAAATGAGGACCATTCTTTTGTTCTTCTGGCTGGAACGATGGCAGTGCTCAAAAGCAAAGGACAGGTACTCCTCAGCTGCAGAGTTGGCCACAGACACGGTCAGCACAGTCCCCACCCTGTGCCTGGACTACACCCACCCTTACACACGGGCCCAAAGGTTTCAGGGGCAACAGTGTCTCCCATCAACCTCAGCAGATCATTTCCCACAGGGTCAGCTACTCAAAAATATCCAAGAGAGCACTCAGTGAAGATTCAGAGGAGAAGCACCAACGCTTTCTGAGACTTCAACCGAGTATACAGCTGATCTGAACGGGGCAGGTCTGCTCTGCACGGGTGCCCCGCACATGGGTGTTTTCAATAGTAAACACTACAATATCGCTCCATCTGTGGCTGCTGATCACGAATGCAGAGTAGCCAAGGACACGGGACTGACCACGAGTCAACTGTGGGTTAAACCTCTCGTTGCTCAGCTATTCCAACGCTTCATACTTTAGGGGAAAGAAAAAGGAAGGGGACTGATCAAGGAAAGTCCTCTCAAAAGCTGTACATTTTGAAGGCAAGCTCTGGGAGTAGGTGATGGACAGGGAAGCCTGGCATGCTGCATTTCATGGGGTTGCAAAGTTGGACACGACTGAGCGACTGAACTGATGTATTGAAAACTCTGTGAAAGGAAATGAAAAGTTGGTCTGTACAACCCCAAGGAATAAGAAAACAGAGCTCTCATTATGAAAGAGCAGTTCTTTCTGTTATCAGAGACTCTGTGGCTATTGACACGTGGAGTGAAAAGGCTTTTACATCTCATACAGTGCCTGAAGTCACGTGGCTTCATGTGTAACTGTCAAGGAAGTGAGTTTAAAAAGTCTGACCTGAGAATAAGAGAAGAATCATAAAGGACCACCACATACTGGCCGCTCCAAACTTTCAGAAAAAGAAAATAAACGGCCTCCCAATCTTGAGAAAGGGAAGGACACAAGCCACACATAACGTGGCTTCATGAAAGGGCAGCTCGGATGTGGCACTGACCCACTGCCCCAGCCATAGGCGCCGAGCCGGACACCAGTGCAAGGGCACATCCCCAGAGGCTGGAGCCGAGCCACGAGCTACCCAGTCCCCACGTCCTGTGCCGACAGGACCTGCTGAGGCCACAGGAAGCACTGAGCATGGCCCACGCGTGGGACAGGCGTGCGTGGGTCCCTCCCCCAGGAAAGGACACAGCGGTGACCGGCTCAGGGACCTGGTGCCGAGCAAGAAAGGCAAATGGGGTCTTCCTTTATAGAACCGACTTGGTGTGGAGCCACACCGCCCCCGTCCCCGCCCCCGCGCCAGAAGGCGGGAAGGGGCTCTGGAGCCCGGCGGCCGGCAGCAGAGGCGCACCTTGCTTGAAGTCGCTGTCGAACATGGCCTTGCGCCCCACGTAGTAGCGGTAGGTCACCCTCTGCGCCGTGCTGTAGTCCTCCTTCAGGTTGGAGCTGTCGATGGCCCTGATGAGCGGCTTACACAGGTGGAGCTTGTTGATCTAGAACAAGTAAGAATCTACTCCAGACGGCCTTCCAGATAAACAGGCAGGACAGCCGGCAACCCCTGGTCACTAAGGACGCGCCTCCTGAGGTGGGTTCGCATGATCAGAACTGAGGGCTCACTAAGGACACAGCACATCGCCGCTCCGTCCAGACCAGGCCACAGCAGAACGCCCACCTGCAGGGGGGCTGACCGGACTCGCTCCCCACCTGACCACACCATCGTCATACCCGGACCTGCGTGAGGTGCCAGCACTTGGCTCCCTGGAGCCTCGGAGGGTGGAGGTGAACATAGATGATGTGTGCGGAGCACTCACAACAGGCCCTGCACCCAGAGGCCCTCAACCAACACCAGCCTCCAGGACTGTGTGCGGCCGGAGGGGACTGATTCTCAAGCCAGGCCTGGCAGGCTGGCTGACAAGGGACAGAAACGCTCTCTGGGAAGACAGGCAGAATTCAAGCACAGTTTACCTTAAAATAAATCTTGAATAACTGATTCACCAGAAATAGCATTCCCCACTTCTTGGAATCCTCTATACCAGCACGACTGCAGGAAAAATAATATTTTAAAGGTTACATAGGAAACAAAAATTTTATGTACAAGTCACAAAGCAAACTTCCAAAACGAATTCGCATCCTGAGATAAAACCCCAAGTTCAAGTCAAACTCATGAAAGAATGGAACACTACACAAGGAGGCATCTCCTCTGACAGGTGAACCTGGAGAGACGCCTAGCTCTAACACTGGCTGAGCATCTGGCGGCAGCAGAGGAAAACTGCTCGGTCTGCAGCGACACTGCATGAGAGCGGACTGTTATCAAGCATTTGTGACACGTGGTGAAAGTGCTTGATCTCGTCATCACAACATCATGAATCACTGAGACACACATACGAATTTCAGAAAGCGCGAGATCCAGCGCGCCAGCCCTGTGGGCCCAGAGGCATGGTGCCTGCTGTGTGCTAAGCATGAGAGATGATTCCTTCCTCTTATCCCTTACCAAGCAACGGATTATTCAAAGCAGAAACGACCGTGGCCGTGGCGTTACAGCTGCGCCTGCCCGCCCCAGACTCACGTGTCACTGGCGCAGACGCGGAAGCAGCCCATGAGCAGCTCGGCCGCTTTCTCCAGCATGTCCCCCACCTTGCTCTTCCCCTTCTTCACCAGCTGCTGGTCTGCCTGACAGGAAGCAAAACCCTTCACTTTTCATCTCCTCTTGATTCTTTAATTAGAAAGAAAATCACCACACAGCTAGAAGCAAAAATGGACCCCCTAGGGGCAGCCCCCAGGCTCCGAGGAGACCCTCTAGGCTGTGCTGTGTGTTTCTCAAGTCTGCGGTGTCTACTGCTTATTCCAACTTCCTACAGGCCAAACTGCTTTTCAGCCAGTTCAAACCAGTGTGCTGGTCACCGAGTTTTTAAGCCTGAGTTGCCCAAGCCACGTGCTGCTATTCTTAGCAGCCTTTTTTCACTTGGCACAAACGCCCTGATGACAGAGGACACAGAGGGGGCGGCACAGAGAAGGCAGCAGGGGGCAGCGTGGGAGCCCTCCCGCGGCCCCACCGCAGCTCAGCCACTGTGCACTCAACAGGCAGGCCCGCGTCCGCCCTCCACTGGCCAGCACGGCGAACGTCTCTTCAGAGTCGGTGATGATGCAAGGAACATGTCAGTGAGTCTTGTCCTTGAATACACACGCGGTGTTAGTGTTCCTCGTGACAAGGCAGGAAGCACGCACACACAAGTCTGTTTCTTAAGGTAAAGCACCAGGGCCACTGTTCGGCCTGCAAGCTGGATGGGGAGCAGACAGCTGCAGAGCCTGGCCGGCCAGCGTGGGCCAGCAGCCAGCGTGAGTCTCTGAAAAGTGAAGGGAACAGGCCTGTCCCCCCAGGAAACACTGGCAGTACTTGCCAATGACAACATTTGCACTTTCAAGAACAACTTAGAATTTTGGAAAACTTGTACTGACCACCAAGAGCCTGGCAGCTTTCCATTACTTCAAAGTGTCTCTGAGGAGGTCACTGGAAAGACTAACAAATGTGGAGTTTTCCTAACTTTCATTTTTCACATAATGAAACACGTCAGCATTTGGAATGTCTGAGCAGCTCAGTGATTGAAATGTTTCCAGATGATCAGCGTTGGATGTCACAGAATCCGGCGGGGCTGGAAGATCCATCCATACCGCTGGGGATGGAGGTCACACTGCCGGCCTCAGAGGCCACACATGACCAACAGTAAAAACCACTCCTGGAACCTGAAAAAGTGCCGCTCAGACAAGGACGTCAGCCTTCACCTGGAAGGGCTATCAGAACAGGCCTCTCGCTTCCACCCATGTCTGTGTGAAGCCGTCTGGCTTCACAGACTCAACCAAAATGATGCCCTGCAGAGTGACCGCAGAAGCAGATGCGAGAATCCGAGTGGCTCCCTTCTATTTAGGAAGTCAGCGATGTTACCGTGTAAGAGGTTTACTACTTGAGGGGTGTAAGTACACTGAGGATTGATGTAAACTATACAAGCAAAAGCTTGGGGCTCCCTTGGTGGTTTCTGTGTAAGTCACTTCAGTTCCACGGCTTCTATTTGGGGCTGTTTTACGTCTTCCATTTCTTTCTGGAGACGTCTGTTTCAGCACTTGCACTTGCTCCAGGGGTTTTACCACAAGATGGCTGGCGTAGACTCCCATCTGGGACCCAGCCTGCTATTCCTGATCCAGAACGCCCAGAAGACAAGAAGGACACGCAGGGCTCGCTGCTCTGCCCCCTAACCTCTCAGAGCCTGACCGGCCTTCAAGTTCCCAGCGGCGAGGAGAGGAAACACGTGCCTACACCCACTTGTCCAGAACTGGAAGTTAGCGACAGCCTTTGAAGCAGTAAAGGGATGAGGACCAAAGAGTTAAGAACTGCTGCTCCCTGACCGCTCATGCTGCCAGGAAATGGATGCGTCAAGTCCAGGCCTTTGCCTCCTCACAGCAGAGCGGCCCTTGGCTCCCGAGTCCACCACGGTGGCACCGGGCACGTCTCCACAGCCAGCGAGGGCAGCTCCTCAGCGCGAGCCGAGGAGCTACCCTACTCCTGCTGCTCTCTGCTCCAGGTGTGTCCCGACCCCACGCGTCCCTCAAAACTTGTGGGAAGAGTGACATTATATTAAGCAACAGGTACAGGGAGTTTGGGTTTAAAACAGTGACAGAAAGTGAACTTACATTATTGGCAAATATGCGAAGGTCCAGGGCCACCGCATACATGACAGGCAGAGCCCTGTGGGGCAAAGAGAAGTGTGAGGCTCCGAGGTCAGAGGCTCCCTCACCAGAGCTGGGGACACCCAGGGCCCCCACCCGCAAGGGAGGGCCCCACCCCACGGCGCCCTGGTCCTCCCCTCACCTTCTTTCCAGGAGCCGTGGCCCCTCCTGGTCTGTGCATCTGGCTGGAAGAGCTCCCCATTTGCTGACTCAGCCTCCCCAGAGGCCCGGGGCTCAGCCCTGACTGCCCCCCACCCCACGCTGGTCCAGGAATTCTCCTTCCCCCACCACCATGAAAGCAAGACGTGTGGTTCAGAATGCTCTCCTAACAGTGCCCAAGGTGTGGAGCAGACAGATGTCGTCCAAAGACTTCTGAAATCTAGCTGGCAGTGTCAGGCTCAGGAGTAGGACAGATCTTCAGTCAAAACTTCTGTAAAAGGCATCTGAGAGCCTTCAGCTACTTCAGCATAAACAGAATTTCAGTGTCTACCAAGCTTTCGGTAGCCCATGAGACAGTCTAGGACAACCCGAACATTCCATGTCTGTCCCCAAATGAGCTGTAGCTGCCCTACATCTTTTACCCAAGTTTAAACCCAAAAGTGAAAGTGAAAGTTGCCCAGTCCCGTCCGACTCTTTGCAACCCCAAGGACTTCTCCAGGCCACAATACTGGAGTGGGTAGCTGTTCCCTCCTTCAAGGGATCTTCCCAACGGAGGGTTCAAACCCAGGTTTCCCACGTTGCAGGTCGATTCTTTACCAGCTGAGTCACCAGGGAAGCCCAAGTAAGATCAAAATTGACAAAGGAAATAAAGTATTTAATAAACATCTAGGGGCACGGAATGGCTGAAATAATGCTCCATATTTACAGGAAAACATTGGAAATAATCTGGCTGACCTACCATTTAAGCTTACACTGACTATTGAAATTCCAGTATCTGTGTTGATATCATCCTATGTCAACACACAATATCAAATACCAACACAGAAAACACAATACATAGTTATTTAGAGTAAATCTTTTAAAAACTAGTGCTTTTGATAAAGAAAAAAGCCATTTGCTCATTTCCAGCTCTTTCTATTAGTACTTACCAGTTTTCTTCTTTGTGGGCCTGAAATGCTCGTAGGAATGATGTACTATGTTAAGGAAGGTCCTACATAAAAAGTTCAGGTGGTGCTACAACTCAAGAGGATGGCGAGCGACACGCTCTGAACTGTAAGGGTTCCAGCGCCCTACTCAGAAGGTTCTGAAACACAGCAGCAGGTTCTCGAAGGGAAGAAACACAGGAGCCCACATTACGGACACCCGAGTGTCATTCGTGGGAGTAAACGCGCTGATTTCACACGTCTTTTCCCCAAAGTGAGACAAAACACTACTGTTTGAAGATTTTTTAAATTGGCAATTTCACACATTTTATTTGGTTTAACTCCCGATTATCATTAAGTTACATATAATGTGCTTAGAATCTCTAGTATAAAGTCTATTTTGTTGATTATGAAATTCTTTAATTCAGTTGAGATCAGTTGGTCAGTAACCAGTTCTATTCTGCGCAAACTAAACAAGATGACTGAAGAGCAAGCAGCTGGAGGGAGTTCCTTGCTGGCCCAGTGGTTAGGGCTCGGTACCTTCACTGCCGGGACCTGGGTTCCATACCCGGTCAGGAAACTAGGATCCCACAAACCATGCAGTAAGGCCAAAAAACAACAACTACTAAAGTCTGGAGAGGCACATAACGTGACCAGATGTGACCCACTGGCCACAGCCGCAGCCAGGAGACATCCCCTCAGTGATGCGAGCGAGCCACCTGGCCAAGGCCTCGGCGGGGTCCCCGCCTCCCTGGGCCCGCCTGGATCTGGGAGCGCTTCCATCTCCACAAGGGGACCAACCCATCCCTTAACTACACGCAACTGCTTTAAAGGCAACAAAATACTATTCTTCACAATAGAACTCTTAATCATTACCAACGTTCTTCCCTACTATGCACATGACTGGACACCAGTCGGAAAGCTCAGACTGCATTTACGCACCTGAGTGGAGCAGCTAAAGGAATTTCTCTTCCAGAAGGTTTTAATTCTCCCTGATTAAAGGTATGACTCAAACTGGTCTGATGTTCCGAGACCTCAGCCCCCAGGTAACCGGCCGCGTCTGTCCCACGCTGGACAGAAACGCCCACGACAAAAGATATTGCACGATGGCGGTCTGGCACTTGTACGCCTCGATGAAGTCGTGGTTCCCCACCGCATACGTGCACCTGCAGAGGGGGCAGCGGGGACTGAGGGCCAGGCGCAGAGTGCGAAGACCCGGGTGCAAGCCACGCGGCCACACCGCTCACGGCCCTCACAGACACCCTGCTCTCACTGGCCCAGAGCGAAGCCGGAGCTCCTGCTAGCACATCACAAAGAAGGCCACTGGGTGTAAAAGGAGGTCCTTCAAGTCCAGCAGGAGAAGCTGAGCTGCAGAGGCTCCGCTGTTAACAGGCCAGTGGCCCTTCCTGGGCGTCAGTGGGCGAGGACGTTGCACCCAGATGCCCGCTGGCAGCATAGCATCAGTCAGCCCCTCCCCAAGCCTGAGCCTCATCACACACAGCAGAGATCTAGGAAGACGCTTCAGGAGCACAGTGGCACTCCAACCTGTCGAGAGATCTCAGGGGGGCCAGGCCTGATCCGCCCCTGCAGTCCTCTGCCAGAGACACTGGCGGGCCGTGTCGGCAGGAGGGCAGTCCAGCCCACACGCTTTGGGACCCGCGGCTTGGCCTGAATTGAGGCTTCAGAGGTGACAATAGCAGACATGACATGTAAATAAAAAGCAACATTTCATTTACTCCGTGTGATCCAGTTTCTTTTCCAGTTCAAGGCAAAGAGGTTAAAAACCGGGCATTTCCATGAAAAACCCAAGTCGACAGTGGGCTGCACACCCTTCTGAATAAAAGACCACCACACAGCCAGTGGAATGAGTATCAGAAGCTTCTTTGAGCATCACACAGAAGACACACAGACACGTGATCACCATTTCACTAACTTTTAAAACACACATGGTCCCTGAGATGGAAAAGTTTATTAAATTTTAAAGTTTTTTAAGCTTCACAAGATTTTCACAGGTTTTATCAAAGTGCAATTACAAACATACTTTTTCAAAGGAAATTTTTCAATGCTTCAAGATGGTATAAACCCCCCCCCAATCAAGCCAGCAACCTCCAGATTGGCTTGTTTTCTGACCTCACCCACGGCTTACCTTAAGTGAGCTGCAAACATTTCGTCATAAGGGGGCTCCAAGACTTGCTGACACTTCTCTTCTGGAGAGGCCATCTGCATGCCAGTAAGAAAAACGGTAAAAAGAAAATTAACTGGGACAGAAAGAATGCAATGTGAAGGAAGAGATTCAGACAAACCTTTGTTTCAAGAGGATTTACACTTTACAGCTGCAGAAGCTCTTCACACTTTAGCAACTCAAAAAGCGGTTCATTACCTCCACACACCTATCAAGCCCGACTCGCACACAGGAGATGAACGTGGTCTGCCTTGTCTACCACAGGTCAGAAAGCACTCTAGGCATGTTCACAGATGCTTTGTGTATTTATTAAGCAGTTACTACATGTCTAACAAAGGTAGGTAGGTCATGTGAGGTCGAAGGAGCTGGAGACGATGCCTGGGGGGAAGGGAGATGAGGGGTCTTCACCTCCTGCTTACGGACTGCCCACTCAGGAGTCCTGGGAGACGGCAGACACTCACCTGTCACCTGCCCTCTCCTCTTAGTGGCCAGATTTTCGAAAATGTGTAACAGGACGGCTTACACAAGAAAGGGACTCGGGGACACTACTCTGGCACTGTAACTGTACTTGTATATCTGCGTCAATAAAAGTGAGCGGGGCGATGGCACCACGGGAAAGGTCACTGCCCCACAGTCTCTCAGGAAGTGACCGGTGGGCAAAGGCTGCCAGTACAGGGGCCGCTGATGGAAGATGGGGCGGAGTTCTGTCGCGCAGGGGTCAGCCTCAGGCCACATGTGGGCCAGCAGATGTGCTCCAGGGGCTACCTGCCAGCAAGCTGAACCTGAGACCCACCAAGACTCCAGGCACTCTCTCTCAAAGGAAAGTTTAGCTCCCGGATAGAACACACTCCGATGCGTAATGGCAGTCAACAAGGAAGTGGGCATTACTTCAACAAGGTTTCAACAGTGCTTTCCACAGAAGCTTCTACTTGGATACCATCTATCATCTGAATCAGGGATGCTTACATTTGAGAGCAGGGGCTGGCAGACATTCGCATAAAGAGCCAGCCAGGAAATGCTGCAGGCTCTGCGGGCCCAGGTCTGCCTCCAAAGCCACAGGCAGCAGGCGTAAAACCTCCCTGGCAGCACCACCACACAGCTGTGGACTTCAGGAACAGATAGGCCTGCCCAAGCCCGAGCCCACCGCCTGTCTGCTGATCACCCCGCCACCCTGCTGTGCTTCTCTGAGCCCGGGAGAGTCCTGCGGCAATTACAGGCAGGAAGAAGCACAAACCTCCGCACAGGTTCTGAGGCACAGTGCTCCATTAATGTTCAGTAAACGAACTGAAATTAGGCAAATTGTGAAGGAACCTGGCGATTTCAAACAAGAGTGGCCACAGTATCCTTCCCACTCACACCCTAAACTTAGGATGGCGGTGACGCAGTGACCCTCTCAGACACGTGCATGAGTTGCCCCCCACCTACCTGAAGCCGCGGGTTGGCAACATGAGGATGCTTGAAAGACACCAGCTCTGCAAGGGACGCCCCATCTCTGGTGTCAATCGCTTCACAGACCTAAAGCATTTGGAGAGAAAAGAGCTGTTACGTGGAAAGTGAAACACTTAACCCCAAAAGAACCGAGACGACACACCGCAGTGCTTTCTCTGCTTTGAGACGGGTGGAGGCGTAACCAGTACCCTCCACAGTGAGCAGACAATCACTGCGCTTCAAAATGAGATCCTCTGGAGGCAACAGGTGACGGACTGTTAAAAACAATGAAAAAGCGGAATCACCCAGTGGTTCACTATGTGCTTATTAAAGAGGGTTAGTTAGTCCAGCTCACTCACTCACACTAATAAACACTTGAAGATCCACTCACACAGCTTACAAAAAAGAAAAACGAGCTTGAAAATCACAAATGCCCAAAATGCCAACATCCAAGAGACTAAAAGGAGGTCTTACGAGCTTACAAAGGTGAGATCAGACCCCAGACCCAAAAGCCCACGGAAGCTACCAGAGACCACAGGACGTGCAAGACGCACGCCTTGTCCACAGGTGGCCCGGCCAAGGAGGCTGCAAAGGTGTGAATTAAGTCCAAGCTGTCAGGGCCACTGAAATTAAAGATACAGTAAACTTTGGAAGCAAAGGAACAGGCAGGTTCTGACTGAGACAGGAAATGGGTGAAACCTGGGCTAACAGAGATAGTGAGCCTGGTGTCAGAGCATGAACTCTGCGGCCAGGATTCCTGGTCTGAATGTATCACCTACTTGCCCAGTGACCCTAGAGAGTCACTTAAGCTGCTCTGTGAAATGGGATTTGTAATGGATTGACCTCCTAGGAAAACAGTGATGGTGGCAAGCACCCTCCCCCAACTCTGCAGTTAGGTGTGGGTAAGAAAATGTGAGAAATATAAAAATGTACAGAAAATACAATGTTTATATACAAAAGATAAAATATAAAAAGCATAAACTTCTAGACAGATTCTATATCCACATTGGTTTTCCAATGTCTGTGTTCTTATCAACTTTATATAAAAACTGATATTGAAAAATGTTAACTCTGCAAAGCTAAGGCCAAAGTAGACATATCCTTAAAGAAAAAGTCTTAGGCATCAACCAGAAGACTGCAAACAAATGTATTATATTTGCAAGCTTTAAGTTAAAAATAAAAGCATGTATATGTATTTTCATGATCTTCGTTTTAACCAGTTTTCTCAATGAACCATTAACCATTAAGTTAATGGTTCCAATCTTGTTATACTATATTCAACTGCCAAGTAGATATCTTTGCCTGGTTGTCAACAGACACCTCCAACACAACACATCCAGAATAATTTATTTTTACTTCCAAATCGGTTCTGCCCATCTACTGTAAAGCTAGAAACCTGGCAATGAATCCTGATTCCTCCCAGTGCCCCCAAGCACACACCTTTACTCACTAAGTCCTGGCAGTCTTCAGATATTTTTTAAAGTCCACGCCCCACCCACCTCCCTTTCCTTAATCCTATCACCAGGGTTCTAGCCCTGCGAATTAGCATAGTTCAGAGGAAAGAATGTGTTCGTCGTTCAGTCGTGTCCTAGTTTTGGCGGCCCCATGGACTGTAGCCTGCCAGATCCCTCTGTCCATGAGATTCTTCAAGCAAGAATACTGGAGTGGGCTGCCATTCCCTTCTCCAGGGCATCTCCCCGAACCAGGGATCAAACCTGGGTCTCCTGCAATGCAGGTGGATTCTTTACTGTCTGAGCCACCAGGAAAGGCCTTACAGTGTTTATGCTCTGCTGTGCTTAGTCGCTCAGTCGTGTCTGAGTCTTTGGGACCCTGTGGACAGTAGCCCACGAGGCTCCTCTGTCCATGGGATTCTCCAGGCCAGAATACTGGAGTGGGTCGCCATGCCCTCCTCCAGGGGATCTTCCCCACACAGGATCGAACCTGGCGGATTCTTTACCGTCTGAGCTATCAGGCAAGGCCTGCTTGCAGCAAAGACTGTAGGCTTTGAGCCCGTCGATGCCCCTGTTCGCGCTGTGCTCCTGCGTCTGCCGGCTGTGTGGACACAGCCCTGAGAGACACAGTTTCCGAAGGACGCAAGCCCGCGCCCGCGCGCAGGCGGACCCAGCTCTCTCCGTCCCCAGCTCCCGCCGCCCTACACCGAGGGCGCGGCCGGCCCCCGGGACACGCATCGGGCCGCCTGCCGCCCGGCGGCCGACGGCGCGGGCGCAGCGGGCGAGAAGACGCCCCCGGCTCGCGCTGCGGCGCCCGGGAGCGGCCCGCAGCCCGGGCCCTACCTGCTGCAGGTACTGGTTGATGGTGACGTGCGCCATGGCCGCCGCGCCGCCGCCGCGCGTCACTTCCGGGCCGCCGCCGCGCGTCACTTCCGGGCCGCCGCCGCGCGTCACTTCCGGGCCGCCGCCGCGCGTCACTTCCGGGCCGCCGCCGCGCGTCACTTCCGGGCCGCCGCCGCGCGTCACTTCCGGGCCGCCGCCGCGCGTCACTTCCGGGCCGCCGCCGCGCGTCACTTCCGGGCCGCCGCCGCGCGTCACTTCCGGGCCGCCGCCGCGCGTCACTTCCGGGCCGCCGCCGCGCGTCACTTCCGGGCCGCCGCCGCGCGTCACTTCCGGGCCGCCGCCGCGCGTCACTTCCGGGCCGCCGCCGCGCGTCACTTCCGGGCCGCCGCCGCGCGTCACTTCCGGGCCGCCGCCGCGCGTCACTTCCGGGCCGCCGCCGCGCGTCACTTCCGGGCCGCCGCCGCGCGTCACTTCCGGGCCGCCGCCGCGCGTCACTTCCGGGCCGCCGCCGCGCGTCACTTCCGGGCCGCCGCCGCGCGTCACTTCCGGGCCGCCGCCGCGCGTCACTTCCGGGCCGCCGCCGCGCGTCACTTCCGGGCCGCCGCCGCGCGTCACTTCCGGGCCGCCGCCGCGCGTCACTTCCGGGCCGCCGCCGCGCGTCACTTCCGGGCCGCCGCCGCGCGTCACTTCCGGGCCGCCGCCGCGCGTCACTTCCGGGCCGCCGCCGCGCGTCACTTCCGGGCCGCCGCCGCGCGTCACTTCCGGGCCGCCGCCGCGCGTCACTTCCGGGCCGCCGCCGCGCGTCACTTCCGGGCCGCCGCCGCGCGTCACTTCCGGGCCGCCGCCGCGCGTCACTTCCGGGCCGCCGCCGCGCGTCACTTCCGGGCCGCCGCCGCGCGTCACTTCCGGGCCGCCGCCGCGCGTCACTTCCGGGCCGCCGCCGCGCGTCACTTCCGGGCCGCCGCCGCGCGTCACTTCCGGGCCGCCGCCGCGCGTCACTTCCGGGCCGCCGCCGCGCGTCACTTCCGGGCCGCCGCCGCGCGTCACTTCCAGTCCTTAGCTGGGTGTCTTTGAAGTACCTTTTTCCGTAGAATGGTTTCTAAAGACGTGTGATCGTTGGCACGCTGCCGTTACCTACTGACTGTGTCTGCACTTACAGACAGACCTAAATTGCCTGATAACTACACTCAGGACACCTGGCAGAAGCTCCATGAAGCAGTGAAAGCCATCCAGAGCAGCACCTCCATCCGCTACAACCTGGAAGAGCTCTATCAGGTACGCGTCCGCAGGCGGCCTAGAGCCGAGCTTCACAGGCTCGCTGGGATGGGAGCCTTCCCTTCCTGCTTCCCACTTACCCGACGTTTTTATAGTTGTCTAAACAGCACGGTAATCCAGCTCCGGTGGAACGTGCCGCAGCCACTGATTTTGTGGTCCCCAGTGTTTCAGAGACAGTAAAGAAGGAGGGAAAAGAATCCAAGTATCTGCCTCCAACAGAAACAGTAGTTCTGTGGCATCCTGTCCCGAGTCAAGGAATGTTTTCTGTTTTTGGTGGTGGTGGGATTTTTATTTCATTTTCAGGCTTAAGCTGTTGAAAGGTATTTAAATTTAACCCATTTATAGGAGAGAAATGTGTTTCTAAGAGCCATAGGACGTTTTCCAAATATGCAGCAGATTGTTATCCATTATGTTATATATGAAACTCTGACCTACGTTCTAGGTAATCGAATAGCGTTTCTGTTAATATATAGCTTCTCTATCAAGAGATTTGAGTTTAAATTTTTTTCCTAGGAGGGTTTGGGGGAGAATGGATACATGTATGTGTGTGGCTAAGTCCCTTTGCTGTTCACCTGAGACGACAACACCGTCATTAACTGGCTGTACCCCAATGTAACATAAGAAGTTTAAAGTTTGATAATTGTAAAAAATAAATAAAACCTTTTATGTTTACATAAGCAGTTACACTATAAGAATTATGGGAACTGCAAAAAGTACATTCAGGTAATGAAAATCCCTGATATTCCTGCCACCCAAAGAAGACTGCTGCTGACAGTTGGTGGACATATGTGCCTTCTTCGTCTTAAGTTTAAATCTGTTGTGTGTTTTAACTGCTTTATTAAGATATGGAATGTATCCTTGAGTAAGTTTTAACAGACATGTCCACTTGCAGAACGTTCCGTCACCACGGACGGTGCCTGGAGGCCCCTGTGCGGCCAGCCATCCCTCCTCACTCCCAGCCCCTGGCAGTCACTGCCTTGCTGTCTGCTGGCACCTTCTGCCGTTTATAGAGCCTCGTCTAAATGGGACCGTGCCTCTTGCAGTCTCTTGTACCTGGCGCCTTTCACTTAGGGTAACGCTTCTGCATTTCGTGTGGGCCTTCTGACGGCAGCTGGTTTCTCTGTCGCTGAGTACTCTGGGTGCCACGGTTGGTTACCGTGCGTGAGTGAGTGTCTGGGTTCCATAAGACATTCCATAGCTTCTTCAAAGTGGTGTCATGGCTTTCGTCTCTGCCAGTGGCCTGTGGGAGTCCAAGGTGCCCCGTGTCTATGCCAGCGTCTGGCAATGCCGGGCTTTAATTTGTGCTGTTCTGCTTTGGTATGTGGCGGAATTTCGCCTTGGTTTTAATTTGCAATTTCCTAATGATACTGAGTATCTTTTCTTGTGCCCATTGCCATTCCTGATACCTGCTTCACTGAAGTGTGTGTTCGCATCTTCTGCTCATTTCTCACGGTCGTGTTTATTTTCTTATCATCGCGTGTTTGGGGGTATTACGTATTCTGGGCACATATCTTACTCTAGATATTTGCCTTGCGCTCATGTTCTCCCAGTTTACAACTTGCCTTTTGAGTCTCTTAACTATGGCTTTCGGACAGCAGAAGTTTTAAATTCTGGTGAAGTCTTTGTATCAGCTTGGTCTTTTATGGATTGTGCTTGTCATGTCTGTCTGGGACGTCCTTGCCTAACCTAAGGGGGTATGGACTCTCTTTTCTTTCCTCGTGGACATTTTAGGGTTTTAGCTCCACTTAGGTGTATTATCTGCTTGCAGGCGAGTTGTTGTAGCTCTTGTGAGGTGTAAATCCGGGCTCATTGTTCGCCCTGTGGATGTCTTCTTGGCCCAGTGCTGCGTGGCAAGGCGTCTGAGCGTCCCCCAGCGAGCTGCTCTGTTCCTTCATCAGAAAGTGCTGTCCGCATGAGAGCCTGAGCCTCAAGAGTCTGGAGCACTGACCCTCCAGCTTTGTCCTTTTTTGGATAAACTCGTTTTGGTTCTTCTAGGTCCATTGTATTTCTGTATGAATTTTAGAATCTGTTTGCCAGTTTCTCAGAAGAGCGTTCTAGGATTTTGGGTGGGATTCTGTGGAAATCTAGATGAGCGTGGGGAGAGTTGTATCTTGACAACACTGACCCCAGCTGATCACAAGGGACAGCTCTCGCTCAGTTAGGTCTCAGCAATGTGTTCTAGTTCCTTTGCACAGGTCTTGTGAAATTTACCCCTAAAAGCGGTTCAAGTTTTTGTCGTGTTATAAAAGGTGGTGTAAATCTTAGTTTCTTGATAGTTTGCGTAAACGCAGATGGTTCCCATGCACTGGTCTTCTGTGCTGCGCCTCGCTGAGTGCACGTTCTTCTGGTAGCTTTTTTGTAGATGCCACTGGATTTTCTATACTGACAGTCACATCGCCTATGGATAGAAGTGACTTCCCTTCTCCCTTTCTAATCTACATTCCTTTTATTTCCTTTCTTGCCTGATTACAGTGTTTAGAGCCTCTGATGGTTAATAGAAATGTAAAGAGCAGGTACACTTGTTTTGTTCCTGGTCTTAGGAAAGAAAGCTTTTAGTCTTTCATCATTTAACATCATACGATGCTAGCTGTGGGTTTTTCCAGAATACACATTATCAAGTTGAGGAAGTTCCTCTCTGTTCCTATTTTGCTGAGCATTTTTATCAGAAATACATGTTGGATTTTGATGAATCCTTATGAGACTATCGAGGTGGCCATCTGATTCTTGTATCTTAGTTTGCTGATCACACTGATTTTTCAAACCTAGGCTGGCCTTTCACTCTGGGATGAATCCTGCTTGGTCATTCGGTGTTAGACTCAGTCTGCCAACTGCTTGTTAATTTTTGTATCTGTGATAACAGAGGGTATTGATGTATTATTTTCATGTAATGTCTGTGTCTGATTTTGGTGTCAGAGTAATGTTGGCCTCAAAAAATGAATCGGAAATATTCCCTCCTTTTCATTTTCTGGAAGACTTCGTATCGAGTTGGTATTGAAAGTGAAAGTGAAGTCGCTCAGTCGTGTCCAACTCTTTGTGACCTGTGGACTGTAGCCCACCAAGCTCCTCTGTCCATGGGATTCTCCAAGCAAGAATACTGGAATAGGTTGCCATTTCCTTCTCCAGGGGATCTTCCCGACTCAGGGATCGAACCCAGGTCTCCCACATTGCAGGCAGATGCTTTAACCTCTGCACCACCAGGGATGTGGCTCTAGTTGGTATTATTTCTTCCTAAATGTCTGAGAGGATTCCCCGGAAAGCCATCCTGGCTTTCTTGGTGGAAGGATGTTCAACTGCAGATCTCCTTAGCGGATGTGAAGCTGTTCAGCCTGTCTGCTTGCTCACGTTCGCTCTGCTGCGGCGTCTGGTCTGCCGTTAATGCCGTCCGGGGTGACTTTGGCCCTGGCGTTGTCCCCCTCTCCAGGGGCTCACTTAAATCTGCTTTGTGTCCTCTCTCTCTCCGTCGCTTTTTTGGCGTGTGGGCGTGGCCACAGCTGCCCTGCGTCCTGGTCTGCGGAGTCTTCCTCCCGGGCAGCGTGGCATGGTTGCTTTTTCCCCGCCGTGGCGTTGCTCTCCCCTCTCCGCCTGCACGCTGGCTCTGACTGGACGCAGACGCTGTGGCTTGACTTGTGTGCTACGTCCTTCTGTGTTTCTTTGAACATTCTTGAGTTTTGTTCCCGACTCGGTTAGATTATTTGGAGTCAGTTTGACCTTTTAGACTGTTGCCTGTGAGGTGTGCCAGGCAGGACTAGAGCAGGGTTTTGTCCGGGACTAACCGCCCCGCTTGCCGCGCAGACCCTTCCTGGGTCCTCAGCTCAGGGCGCCTGCTCTGCAGCCTGGACGCTGGGCGCCCGGGTGGTCAGTGCTCGTCCGTCCGCCGAGGCCACTGCCTCTCAGAGCCCAGTGCGCAGTGCTTTGGAAGCTGCAGCTTTGTGTATTATTCCAGGAGCAGGGTGAGGCTGGTTCCTTTGCTTTGTCTGGGCCAGAAGCAAGTGTCCCACCACACGCCCAGACCCAGGGGCTTTTAATTTAGTAAAATATTACATCTTCCAGCTAGGGCTCATTATTGCTCTTTTCCTGGAGATTTGACTGTCTGGTATCAGTTGCCCAGCGTTTTCTTAGCTGAACTTTTACCCAGAATGTGTTTCATCGTGGTGACCTTGGATACTGTCACAAATGATGTTTCCAGGTGTCTCGGTGGTGTGTCTTGGGACCTTGAGGCTCAGGGTGCTTCCCCCCACAGTGGCACCACTCCTCCTGGGAGGCGTCTCTGGAGGGCCTGAGGGGCCAGTGGCTGCCCTTTGGAAGCAGGTGCACGGGCGGGCGCCTGGCCGCTCAGAACTTGGGAGTGGTGTGTGTCTACAGAGTGAGCTGCCCAGGTCCCATGGCGCTGGTTGAGGGGAGAGTAGGTGGCATGGCGGGGAGGTTACCCTGGCCTCCGGCGGCGTGGACGGGGCTCGCCTTGGGGCCTCAGCATAGAGCCCCAGCTTCTCTGCTGGTGTGGGACGCACTTTGCCAGAATCTTTTGTTTGATAACAGTGCTCACCAGAGCTTGCAAGCCTGGTTCTGTTTGAGGAGGTTTTCGGGATGTTGTTTTGATGTTGACCAGTTTCCCTAGAGCGGGTCTCGCCTCCCCCTCGCAGGCAGCAGGCCTGTGGAGGCCGGGGGCGGCTCCAGCCCGCCTGCCGCTCCTCGCTTCGCTCTTGTTGCTGGGGGGGGATGTTCTG
>SJXQ01012219.1:164504-184221 GCA_006408695.1 Aepyceros melampus
TGAGCCCGTCCCTGTTTCCGTTTCATTTCCGCTGCGCTGCTTGCGAACTTTCCCTGTGAGGTTTAGCGGGAGCGCTGTGTGTTTGCTGCCCTAAGGCTGCGCCTGGCAGCCCCTGTTCTCGGCCCGGGGGCGACTGCTGTTTCACTTTTTCTAACCGTGTGTTTGTACGATGGCGACAGTCAAGTCTGGTTGTGTTTTCGCGGCCCTGGGTGGCGGCTGTCCTCCGTGTGACCATGTCAGCGCCTTGAGGAGACCGACGCGGCGGCCCTGCCGTCACGCGCGTGCGCAGGGGAGCCACGCCGTGGACGCTGGTTCGTGTGAGAACCACAACAAAGATACTTTTCTGAGAACATTTAAAAGAACTTTATATTTTACATAATAGCATGTTTCGTTTTGATTAAAAGCTACCAAAGGAATTTTGATCATGGTGTTAAGTGTTGAAAGCAATATTTTCTGGAATATACCAAGTTTATACCATTTGATTTTTGTGCTAAATTATTAAAAGATTCTCCCTTTTTGAAACATGCGTGTTTAAAATATGACATCTCATGGGTTTCCAGATGAAAACCCTCACTCTTTGCGTGTCTTCTTTCCCTCTTTGTAAATTTTCAGTTGTGAGGTCATCACATATGGTCCATCAGAGACCACTAGCTTCTGCTTCTTAGACTTTTAAGTTCGATGTCTCTCAATTGTTGATACTGTAATTTAAT
Organism: Aepyceros melampus; assembly: GCA_006408695.1. NCBI lineage: Eukaryota > Metazoa > Chordata > Mammalia > Artiodactyla > Bovidae > Aepyceros > Aepyceros melampus. Next base: position 165,215 of record SJXQ01012219.1, read on the forward strand.
GTAGACTTACTCTGAATAAAAGTAGTTTCAGTTGGCCTTAAAATCACATTAATAACGCTGTGGAATGCACTGGACATATTGCTTCCCTCCCTTCAGCCCCTAAAGCCCCCTCCAGGACAGCGACATGGCGCCCAGCGCCTCCGCCCGAGCTCAGTCTCACCTGCGCGGTACCCCAAGTTTGGTCCTGTCTTACTATACTTAAAGGCCGGTGAAGTGAAACACACGGGAGGAAATGAATGAGAAGGGAAAGGCAGGCAGAAAACCCCCTGAACTCGAAGGAAGGTGTCCCCTTTAAAACAGACACAGTGGGACTCCTGGTGGGGGCCAGAGGCTGAGACTCCCGACGCGGGGGGCTGGTTCAGTCCCTGCTCAGAACCAGATCGTGCAGGCTGCAGCAGAGAGTTTACATGCCAAAATGGCGACCCCAGGCAGCCAAATAATTTTTTTTTTTTTTAAAGGCAGCCCCTTTAAAAAGACACTGATTCCCAAGTTATAGCAGGAAAGAAACTGGATGTGGAATAAGAAAATCTGAGATGCGTCTTATTTGGAGTGGAAAAAAGTCTAATGACTTATAAGATCCCTCTTAAAAAACAAAGGTAAATGGCATTCTTAAAAATCTACGTGGGGAAAAGCTTTTAAGTAAAAACTGGCAAATTTGAGAGTGAAAATAAGGCAGTGCTGAATATTTCGGTGTCACAGAACTACAAGCCAGCCCAGTGTGATGGTGAACCAGGAGGGGCTGGGAGGCGGGTGCTCCTGGGGCGCAGGTGTGCAGGTGCTGATCTGGGGGCGCTCCTGGGGCGCAGGTGTGCAGCGGCTGGTCTGGGGCACGCTCCTGAGGTGCAGGTGTGCAGGCGCTGGTCTGGGGGGGCACTCCTGGGGCACAGGTGTGCAGGTGCTGGTCTGGGGGTCACTCCTGGGGCGCAGGTGTGCAGGGGCTGGTCTGGGGGATGCTCCTGGGCTGCAGGTGTGCAGGGGCTGGTCTGGAGCAGGAGCTGAAATGGGGTCAGAGCTGGAGGCTGGACCGGATGGGTCGGGAGGAGGACCACCAGTGGCCGTGCTGCCCCTGGACTCCGGTGCTTGGCCTGCAGCCCCCAGGGTGATGGCCCCCCAGGGAAACTGACCAGCACAGTATTGCAAGATGGCCGTGTCTCTGACCCACCAAAATCCACGTTCCCGCGACGCCCTGACACTTGCGGGGAGGGAGTTCTGATGCTGGAACAGCACGTTCAGAAAAAAGTCCTGACTGTCCTTTGACAGGATGCAGAGGAGTGTGGTGCCGTGTCCTCTGGACATGGGCCAGACGTGACGGAGCGGATGTAGTGTGTGTGTGTGGCTGTGACGGGAGGGCCGTGAAGGGGGCAGAGCAGCCCTGCACAGAGGGCTGTGAAGGGGGCAGAGCAGCCCTGCACACACGTGTGTGTGTGTGTGGCTGTGACGGGAGGGCCGTGAAGGGGGCAGAGCAGCCCTGCACAGAGGGCTGTGAAGGGGGCAGAGCAGCCCTGCACACACGTGTGTGTGTGTGTGGCTGTGACGGGAGGGCCGTGAAGGGGGCAGAGCAGCCCTGCACAGAGGGCTGTGAAGGGGGCAGAGCAGCCCTGCACACACGTGTGTGTGTGTGTGGCTGTGACGGGAGGGCCGTGAAGGGGGCAGAGCAGCCCTGCACAGAGGGCTGTGAAGGGGGCAGAGCAGCCCTGCACACACGTGTGTGTGTGTGTGGCTGTGACGGGAGGGCCGTGAAGGGGGCAGAGCAGCCCTGCACAGAGGGCTGTGAAGGGGGCAGAGCAGCCCTGCACACACGTGTGTGTGTGTGTGGCTGTGACGGGAGGGCCGTGAAGGGGGCAGAGCAGCCCTGCACAGAGGGCTGTGAAGGGGGCAGAGCAGCCCTGCACACACGTGTGTGTGTGTGTGGCTGTGACGGGAGGGCCGTGAAGGGGGCAGAGCAGCCCTGCACAGAGGGCTGTGAAGGGGGCAGAGCAGCCCTGCACACACGTGTGTGTGTGTGTGGCTGTGACGGGAGGGCCGTGAAGGGGGCAGAGCAGCCCTGCACAGAGGGCTGTGAAGGGGGCAGAGCAGCCCTGCACACACGTGTGTGTGTGTGTGGCTGTGACGGGAGGGCCGTGAAGGGGGCAGAGCAGCCCTGCACAGAGGGCTGTGAAGGGGGCAGAGCAGCCCTGCACACACGTGTGTGTGTGTGTGGCTGTGACGGGAGGGCCGTGAAGGGGGCAGAGCAGCCCTGCACAGAGGGCTGTGAAGGGGGCAGAGCACCCTGCACACACGTGTGTGTGTGTGTGGCTGTGACGGGAGGGCCGTGAAGGGGGCAGAGCAGCCCTGCACAGAGGGCTGTGAAGGGGGCAGAGCAGCCCTGCACACACGTGTGTGTGTGTGTGGCTGTGACGGGAGGGCCATGAAGGGGGCAGAGCAGCCCTGCACAGAGGGCTGTGAAGGGGGCAGAGCAGCCCTGCACACACACATGTGTGTGTGGCAGCAGCTGCACCCCCAGTGGACTTGCACACCCTTCATACCTCCTGCATTTTTTTGTCAAAACATCCATAAATAAAATTAATTATGAATTGTTGAGAAAAACAGAATGAGCCCACCGGCCACATCCTGCACGGGAGGCACGGGCCGGCCCACCCGGGAGCCCAGGGCCCCCATCCCAGCCAGCTGTGTCCTCCCTGCCTGCTCACAGGAGTCTATCATGAGTCATACAAACCTCCGTCGTCTTGGCTCATGGACTGACTGTTTCTCAAGAACGTCTGCTCTGAAAATGAAGAAATGGAGGCTCACGCTGTTCCCCATGATTCCTCCCTTCCAGTTTCCGACAGCTCTTGGCAGACTGTGTGTATATATATAGTAGATTTTGCGTGTCTGTCTGAAGCTGCAAACATGCAGACGGCCTCTGCGACCTGTTAGCCCCCAGGAGCCCAGGAGTGAAGTGCTGTTCTGACCCGGGACGGCTGAGGCTCAGCACAGAGACAAGTGGGCTCTCTCCTCCCAGACACCGGCAGACACGCAAAGTCCTTGTCACGTGTTGACTCGCTTTACATTCAGACTGTCATCTAGCTTTTAGTCTTCCCTGGATGTTTCAAAGTAAAAATACAGCAATTTTTAATGCTATTGTTAACAACAACCAAAAACCACAAAACTTTGTCTTATCACTGTGATCAGCATAACGCTCTGCACAAACCTAGCTCCTTCTTAAAGGCCTTTTCCTCAGAACTCCCTCCGTGCTACCCTCCCTCCTCGGCTGGGGTCCCCTTCCCTGAACCCCAGCCTGCCTCCTCCTGTCCTCCTGGTTTGTTATGCTGAGGTGGCCCTTGCAGGGCTTTATCCGCCAGAAAGCATGAGAGGACGGCATCCTGAATCACTGCTCGTCTGGGTTGCTGGCCTGCTGCACGTGTGCCTGAGAGCGGGCTGCATGTGAAGCTCCCGCTGAAGCCCTGACCCTCAGCACTCAGGAGGCCTGGCTCCCTGGCCTGCTGGCCTCCAGCTCTGAGGCTGGCTGCGTTGTGTAACCTGGGCTTTTTCCCACAGATCTTTTGAAATCCTGTCCCGAGTTTCTCTGTTTCACAAGACTGCAGTGGGGCTTGTTTTCCTTTGTGCTGACGGGACACGGTGAAGACTGCTGACTCACACCCTGCAGGGCACCTTCCCCTCCACCGTCCTGCTCTCACTTTCTGTAAGAGGAATCTGTGCAGAACACAGGTCAGGAGATCCTGAATGGAAAACCACAGGCCTGCCCGCCCGCTGCCTCCGCTCCGCGAACTCCCACTCTTTCTGGCCAGTCTTCCCGGCATGGCCTCGAGATCAGGGCGTCATTTCCTGTTTTCCGGCTGCTGTTGTTCAGTTGCTAAGTCCTGTCTCTCTGCAAACTCGCTGACTGCCGCACACCAGGCTCCTCTGTCCTCCCGTCTCCCACAACTTGCTCAAACTCGTGTCCATCGAGTCGATGATGCCATCCAATCATCTCATCCTCTGCCACCCCCTTCTCTTCCCGCCTTCAGTCTTTCCCAGCATCAGGGGCTTTTCCAGTGAGTCAGCTCTGTCCTGGTGCTCACAGTTTTAATGGAGACTGTTGTTTTGTTTTCTTTTCTTTTTTTTGGCTATGATACTTTCTTGAAGTTCTGAGGGCACTAATTCAGGTGTCTGGAGCCCTCTCCTCTTTCATCACGTACAGGGCAGGTTGTAACTTTTTCTGTGAAGAGAGAGACGGTAAACAGCTCCTGCTTCGTGAACTGCCTGGAGTCAATTACTTGCTGTCTGTTATTTTTCAACAACTTTACATAAAAGCCATCCTTGGTTCTCCCAAGCCGCCGCGTGCTGAGGCCTCACCAGCCCGCTCTGGAATCGGGTGCGCGGTCCTGTGCGTCCCCCTGGCTCCCAGCACGGGGTGCCCCAACGTCTCCTGGTTGCTGCAGTACCTGAGACTGGTGCGTATTCGTGTATCTGCGTGTATGCGAGTGTGTGTGTCTGAGTGTGTGTGCGTGTGCTTGTGGGCATGTATGGGCCTTCTCTGTGTGCCTGCACGTGCTCCTGCAGAGACAGGAGGGCAGTGTATAAAGGTAGGTACAGACACAGACACACGGGAAGCTGCGAGGTAAAAAGCTGAGGAGGTTTCTAAGGGCCCCTATTGAGGAATCAACGCTCTGCAAATGGCGACCGAGCTGCACAGGCCACCAGCCTCCCACACGGAGGCCCCAGGTTGGCAAGGGCAAGGCTGGGGCTGCCGGCTCAGGTGGCTGAGGGGTCAAGCCTGGCTTTGCTCCATCTGGTGCCCTTAAGAAAAGCGCTCCTGTGCTCTAAACCTGAGTTTTCTTATCTTCTAAAAGGTAATAATGCCTCCTTCTTGTGGGGTTGTTCCAGTCAATACAACGGTGCTTGCAGCAGAGCCACTGGCCAGCGCACGTGACAAACGCTGGCCATTCCTGGGTGAGAAGAACAAAGTTGGTATAAATCTTAAATCTGCCCAAAGTGGACCAGGAAAGTGGGAGAACAGGAATAACGAGCAAATAAAATGATCTAAACACATCAGTTAAAGGCTTTCAGACCGGATAGAAAATTAAGACGCAGACAGGTGCACGCCACCTACAAGAAAGTCACTTAATGCATGAAGACCGATGGGTTCAAATAGAAGGTGAAAAAGGCTGTGCCATGAGGGCTAATCACGTGAAATCACAGACTGTAGACAAGAGCAGGCAGATACGAAACACACACACCCACAAAGCCGTGTGGCCGACTCCGCATCCAGCAGGCTTCAGTGAGGCGGAATTGTTAGGCAGTCTTACTGCAGAAGTTAGAGCCTTGGTTCTTCTAGTTTCAATTTCAATTCCGCTCTCACACATAAACGTTTTTGGCTCCACTGGCCTAAAGCTGCATTTGTTTCAGCTTCTACACATTCAGAGGAATGGCTCCCTGGTCTGGAGGGTCATAAAACCTTCAGACCCAGGACAAAACAATCATTAACTGCTGTCCAGTTTATCAAAGGGAAAAACGGCTGGTGGATTGTCAGCTCTTAAACATGCATCTGACTCCTAAATAATGGTGTGTGGTCCTGAGAAAGGGTCAAGGGTCAAGAGGTGGCCTCACAATGTCTGGAGAAACTGAGGAACTGGGACCCAAAAGAGGGCCGTAAACACAGCAAAGCTGGACGTCACATTCACACTCACTGGCCAGAAACTACAGGCATCTGGCCCCGGGCCAACCAAAGACGAAGATCGAGTCTAATGAAAACAGGAGAACTGCTGCTATTCTCGCCTCCGGGGGCTCGTCACCCGCCTCAGAGTCTATGCTGAGGGCTTTGTATCTCTATCCTTTGAAATAAACTTTGCCTGCCTGAGTGTTTGCGAGTTTGCGAAGTCGGTTCTTTGGCTCCAAGAACAGAGCTCGGTTCCCCATCTCGTCAGGACACGGAGTGTCTGCAGAGACGAAGAAGGCATTTCATAGACAGGCGCTCGTCAGAGCGTGCCTAAGCGCATAGACCTCCAGTGACAGGGCTGCCCAGCGCAGGCGAGAACGAGGGAAGCAGCAGGCAGCCCAGCAGCCAGGGTTCCAACGCTCTCCCTTCCGTGGCTGATAAGGGGACAGAAAGACGGGAAGGATGCGAAGCGTGGTCAGTCGACCCGACCTCCGTAACTGCAGGATGTTACGCTGAACAACACGGGACTCCACCCAGGGAAGCTCACGGTGCACACGGAACAAGTCTCCCTGCAGTAAGAGGGCCAGAATTCTCCAGAACATGTCCTAGATCACAACGACATTAAGGTAGAAATCCAACGGAAAGATAAGTGGTGAATAACTAACTGTGTGGAACTTAAGCAGTACACTTCTAAATAATCCAATAATTCTAAGTAGAAAATATAAACAACACACTTTACGTAATCTATGAGTCAAAGGAAAATCACAAGGAAAGTTAGAACATGTTTTGAATTGAATGAATAAGAAAACAGCAGACCAAAAGTCTGTAAGATACAGCTTAAGAAGTGCCTAGGGGATATTCGTAGCTTCAGGTGCTTACATTTTAAGACGAAAGTTTTAAATACGATGACCCAAGCCTTAAAAAGCTAGCAAAAGGATAGCAATTTAAACCCAAAGTAAACAGAAGAAAGAAACAATAAAGGGAAAAGAAATAAAAACACAGAAAAAGGACAAATGGAGAGATCAGTGAGACCAAAACCTGGTAGTACACTTCTAAATAATCCAATAATTCTAAGTAGATAATATAAACAACACACTTTACGTAATCTATGAGTCAAAGGAAAATCACAAGGAAAGTTAGAACATGTTTTGAATTGAATGAATAAGAAAACAGCAGACCAAAAGTCTGTAAGATACAGCTTAAGAAGTGCCTAGGGGATATTCGTAGCTTCAGGTGCTTACATTTTAAGACGAAAGTTTTAAATACGATGACCCAAGCCTTAAAAAGCTAGCAAAAGGATAGCAATTTAAACCCAAAGTAAACAGAAGAAAGAAACAATAAAGGGAAAAGAAATAAAAACACAGAAAAAGGACAAATGGAGAGATCAGTGAGACCAAAACCTGGTTCTTTGAGAAACCAACAAACTGAGAACCCTTTAGCTAGAATAATTACAAAGAGGAAGGAAATCAGGAAAGAGGGACGAGACAGCAGGCCCTACGGAGAACATCACGAATCAGTTTACGCCAATAACCGCAGCCTGGATCACATGGTCAAATTCCACGACATCCGCAAATTATGAAAATGGACACAAGAAGAGAAAATAAAAATCCATATCCATGAAAGATATTGAATTTGTAATTTTAAACCTTTCCACCAAGAAAATTCCTGAGAGTGTACTGGTGAATTCCATTTAACAACTGTTGAGAAAGAAAGAATCTCACACCGTCTCTCAGAAACAACTAATGAGCCCAGCGTTGCCCTGATTGAAAATCAGACAAAAATCTCACAAGAAAAGACAGACCAACGTCCTTCAGCCAAATATCAGCATTTTGAACACAGCGACATATAAAATCAATGATACACTAAAACACGTGAAGTTTTCCCCAAGAATGCAAGATTGGTTTAAGATTTGAAAATCTAAAAAAGAAAGAAGCAAAACATAAGATCCTCTCAATAGATTAAGAAGATTTTGATGAAATTCAACACTGTTGATTTTAAAAATGACTCTCAGGAAAGTGGGAATAGAAGGGAACTTCCTTAACTTGAGAAAGGACACTTACAAATGGTCAGGAAGACCCCCTGAAGGAGGGCATGCAACCCACTCCAGCGTTCTTGCCTGGAGAATCCCATGGACAGAGAGGCCTGGCGTGCTGCAATCCACGGGGTCACAGAGGGTCGGACACGACTGAGCAGCTGAGCACAGCACCAGTTCAGTTCAGCTCAGTCGCTCAGTCGTGTCCGACCTTCTGTGACCCCGTGGACTGCAGCACGCCAGGCCTCCCTGTCCATCACCAACTCCTGGAGCTTACTCAAACTCATGTCCATTGAGTTGGTGATAAGATCCTCTCAATAGATTAAGAAGATTTTGATGAAATTCAACACTTGTTGATTTTAAAAATGACTCTCAGGAAAGTGGGAATAGAAGGGAACTTCCTTAACTTGAGAAAGGACACTTACAAATGGTCAGGAAGACCCCCTGAAGGAGGGCATGCAACCCACTCCAGCGTTCTTGCCTGGAGAATCCCATGGACAGAGAGGCCTGGCGTGCTGCAATCCACGGGGTCACAGAGGGTCGGACATGACTGAGCAGCTGAGCACAGCACCAGTTCAGTTCAGCTCAGTCGCTCAGTCGTGTCCGACCTTCTGTGACCCTGTGGACTGCAGCACGCCAGGCCTCCCTGTCCATCACCAACTCCTGGAGCTTACTCAAACTCATGTCCATTGAGTTGGTGATGCCATCCAACCATCTCATCCTCTGTCATCCCCTTCTCCTCCTGCCTTCAATCTTTCCCAGCATCAGGGTCTTTTCCAGTGAGTCAGTTCTTCGAATCAGGTGGCCAAAGTACTGCAGTTTCAGCTTCAGCATCCGTCCTTCCAATGAATATTCAGGACTGATTTCCTTTAGGATGGACTGGTTGGATCTCCTTACAGTCCAAGGGACTCTCAAGAGCCTTCTCCAACACCACGGTTCAAAAGCATCAATTCTTCAATGCTCAGCTTTCTTAAGAGCCCAACTCTCACACCCATACATGACTACTGGAAAAACCATAGCTTTGACTAGATGGACCTTTGTTAGCAAAGTAATGTCTTTTGTTGGCAAACTAATATCTCTGCTTTTTAATGCTTATGGAATAAGCATAATTATGGAATCATGCCTATGCTTATGGAATAATGCTTATGAATTATGGAAGTGCTTATGGAGTTATGGAAAATGATTATGGAAATTCAAAAAGCAAAAGCAATTTTTTACAAGAACAGTTGGAGAACTTACTCTACCTAATTTCACGACTTTAAGTATAAAGCTAAAGTAGTGAAGATGTCGTGTTGGTGACATGAAGACACGTACATTGTCTGAACGGAACAGGGAGCATCACAGTACTGTTTTCAACAGAGATGCCAAGGTGACTTAATAGGTTAAGAAAAGTCTTTTCATTCATCACATGGGGAGAATGAACAGTAACTCTTACCTCACACTACCTTCAAATTTTAATTTGATCATACGCCTAATTACAGAAGCTAAAACCATGAACCTTCTAGAAAAAAAATGACAGAAAATTATTTATGATGTTGGGATATGCAAACATTTCTTAGATACAAAAACCATGAAGCATAAGAAATACTGATAAACAGAGTTTTCATTAAATGTAAAGCTTTTTAAAAGGTACTATTCCTATTAAAAAATAAAAAGGCAAGCCACATAATGGAGTAAATATTTACAATACATTAAAGTATCTGTATCCAGAATATATAAAAAAAACACTTGTAATTCAATAACAAGAAAACCAGTGACCTATTTTTAAAAACAGGAGAAAGTCTGAGTATTTACCCAAAGAAGGAATGTGAATTAATAGGCACAAGAAAAGACCTATGACTTCAGTAGTCATCAAGAAAATGCAGACTACAATCACGATGAGATAGCATTAGGCAACTATCATAACTTAAAATTTTGTTGTTTAGTCACGAAGTCATGTCCAGCTCTTTTGCAACCCCATTGTGTCCATGGGATTTTCTAGGCAAGAATACTGGAGTGGGCTGCCGTTTCCTTCTCCAGTTCTTTACAATTTAAAGGATGAATCATACCAAGTGTCAGCAAGCATGTGGGGCCACTCTTGGTGGGAACTTAGGAACAGCACTTCGGGAAAGCAGCGGACACTTTGTTCTTAAAGCTAAACGTACAGCGAGCATATGACCCAGCCGCTCGTCTCCAAGGTTAATGCCACCAAACCACGGGGAGCAACCCAGGGGCCCTCGACAGGTGAGCGCGCAGGAAGACTGTCAGGTCCTTCTGGAATGAGCAGCTGTCAGCAGCGAGAGGAATGAAGGGAGGTTCACACAGCGCAGACGGATCCAGATGCGGAAAAACAGACACCACGCGATTCCATCTGCCTGAAATTCTGCAACGCACACGCCTGATGCGCAGTGGCGGGAGCGGGCCCTCGGTGGCGGGCACGCGGGCACAGGAGGCCTCTGGGCGAAGAAGGCGCTTTCTGTCCTGACGAGGGTGCTGGTTTCACGGGTGTCTGCTGCTGACCGAGAAACCGCAGAAGGCTTACAGGGGCAGCAAGTCACCAGGTTGCTCGGGCAAGAGCTGCGACTGACAGAAGGAAGGGTGGTCTGTGCGCGGTCGGCTGTCCCAGGTCGTTCGGGGCAGGCATTCGATGCGTGTCCTGAGCTTCTGGAACCGTGTGCAGCTGTTCTGGGGGCCTGTGTCAAGACCAGCAGAGGTCGGAGTTCAGATCCCACCGGGGCTGAGACCAGCTCCCCTTCCTCCTAGGCCTCCAGTCCACTGGAGGCTCTCTAGGCAAGGCTGGAGCCATTCGACTTCCTTTCACAGGGCGTTTGTCAAAACTCATCAAACCGCGCTTCCTGTATTTCATATCTACTAATTTCCAGAAAGTTGATTTGAAAAAGCAGAGGTTACAAGAAAAAAGGAAAGGAATGAGGCGCCTTCGGCCGGCTCCACCTGGACAAACAAAAGGCCTCAGGACACTGGCCTTAGGCTTCTTTTCAGATGGAATCATGGTCATTGTGAGCGTTCTTTTATTATATAAATTCTTGCTAACTTTATTTTCAAATCTTGGTGATATGTAGAAATACCCAGCTCTCCGTGTGTGAACTGCCTTTTGTAATGGAGAAGACAGGGATTTGCCTCCACTATGCTTTGTCTGTTTTGATTTGTGGGGTTTTTTAGCTGCACTGTGAAGCATGTGGGAACCCATGCTTCCTGCAATGGACGTGCAGAGTCTCAACCACTGCGCCTGCAGGGAAGTCCCTGGTCACTGTGATCTTAAGGTTTCCATCTTGGTCCTAACCTTTCCCTTTGTCATTAAGAGCAGCTAGCGCTGGATCAGCTGGTTGATACCATCGCCTTCAGAAGGATCTTTCCAGGTGACTCAGATGGTAAAGAATCTGCCTGTAATCAGGAAACCCTGGTGTGATCCCTGGGTGGGGAAGATGGCCTGGAGGAGGGCATGACAGCCCACTCCAGTATTCTTGCCTGGAGAATCCCATAGACAAAGGAAGCTGGCGGGCTACAATCCATGGGGTCGCAGAGTTGGACACGACTTAGTGACTGATGCTTTCAGAAGGACAGATGGCATCTGTCTGGAACGCGAGCTTTCCCCAAGGCTCCGGGTCACACCTTCTCCCGCAGTCAGCCCTCCCGCCACCGTGCTGCAGACTGGCCTCACAGAACCGATGTGAGTTAAAACCAGGAGTTACAAGTGCAGAAGCGACTTCACATGGACTCCAGCTCCCGACCTGTGGCGTCCGTGACTAGGAAGAGGCCCTGGGCGGCCCGTCTTGTTTCTCAAACAAGCTGAGGCTCGAGGCCCGCCGCTGAGACCAGGGGCAGGGAACTGGAAACCCGCCATGACCGGAGTCACACACGTTCTCTGCCGCAGACGACCTGGAACTGCTGGATTGAATCTGCTTTCTAAGAAAGCAAGTTTGGGTTCTTTTTCAGGAGAGTTCCTCTTTTGTAACTGTCTAAAAGGAAGCCCATCGTGGTTGAAAAATTTCAAGGGATCCATCGAAAAGTTCTCCGAGAGGCACCCTGAACGTGTGTAAGAGATGTTCTCATTGCGTTAGGGAGAGAGGACGTGTGAGCACCCAGAGTATCCCCAAGCAGAGGTGGATTAAAGTATCTTGGGAAAGGGAGTCTCACCTCTCCCCCCACGTGTTAGCATAGCTTTGAGTTGAAAGCAGTTGGCTCTTTTTCTGACATGTTATTAACACTAATCTCACATCCAGCACTCACAAGTCCCTTGACTTTTGTCATGAACCAAAATTAAACATTCCTGAGGTGAGTGGGCAGGAGAACTGGAGAAGGGAAGTGAGAAATCTCGGTCCCTGGGGTGCGGAGCAGGCCAGGTCTCCCTCAGGCCACACCGACTGAGCCCCAGGGGCCCTGGATTCTCCTGGCGCAGCTCCAGGCCGGGCAGCTCTGTGGCACCAGGTCCAAGGCTGGGAATCCTGACGTCTGTGAGCAGTGGTCCCTTCCGAGGGGACCTCCCAGGGAGTCCTTGGGCCAAACAGAAAGGGTGGGTGGCTTGAGTGAAATAGAAGCAGGAGCACAAGGTTCACCCCTGATGACAGCAAAGGGAGGAATGACCGGTGCAGCCTGTTCACAGTCGCGGGGCGTGCACACAGGCGCAACATGCTGACCACCACTCACTGCTTCTGACCCGTCAGTGTAATCTGCAAGAAAAATTAATCTCAGAGAAGATCATGAACGATAACTCATCTTCAAGATATTTATCATAGTATTTGTGAGATAACAGAAAATATACATCATTAGTCTTGGGCCCTGGCTCCTGGTACAAGGTTCCAGAAGCCCTTGGAATGTCTGAGAAGACACGGGGAGCACCCTTGGTTTATGTGTGTATTTGGCTGCCTTAGGTCTTAGTAAGGACGTCTTTGTGGCATCACTTGGGATCTTTTCTGCTGTGGCGAACAGGCTCTCTAAAGGCTCCATGGCATGTGGGGTCTCAGTTCCCCAACCAGGGATGAAGCTGGGGACCCCTGCCTTGCCAGTCGGAGTCTTCACTGCTGGATCGCTAGGGAAACCCCCCGCATCTTTTAACACCAGCTCTCTGACCCTATTCCTGATGCACACTTCCTAAACCCCTTGCAAGTTCCTGGATGATAAGACCTTCCTCTGTTCTCATACAGTGACTCTAGGGGAGTTCCTGATGGCTCCTGGTCACTGTGGATTAGAAGCTGTGATTAGAAGCTTGGACTTTCAGCCCCACCCCAGCCTCCGGAAGGAAAGAGGAGCTGGTGATCGGGTTAACCGTCACCTGTGCCTCTGTGACGAGACCTCCAGAAGGCTCCCACAGCATGGGGTTCAGAGGGCATCCAGGGTGGCAACCACACGTGGCAGCCCAACTCCAGGAGACAGAAGCTCGGGGCTCCAGACTCTGCAGACCCACCCCAGGGCCTCTCACCCCCGAGGTCAGCTGTGTCCTTCACCAAACCCCTCCCCGCAGAAGGCACCAGGGAGCACATGCTCCTGTGAGCTCTGCAAGCCCTGCTAGCAAGCTGATGGAGGCTGAATCAGGGGTGGGGACATGCGCTCCTAACAAGCCAGACAGAAGACGTGTGCCACTTGGGGATGCTCTTCTGGTGACCGGCTTCTGATGAGTGGGGCTGAGCCCCTGACCTGCGGGACGCTGGGCCCATGTCCGGGCAGTGGCTGTCAGAGAGGCTGTGAGTGGGGCCGGGGTAATTAGAAGCTTGGACTTTCAGCCCCACCCCAGCCTCCGGAAGGAAAGAGGAGCTGGTGATCGGGTTAACCGTCACCTGTGCCTCTGTGACGAGACCTCCAGAAGGCTCCCACAGCATGGGGTTCAGAGGGCATCCAGGGTGGCAACCACACGTGGCAGCCCAACTCCAGGAGACAGAAGCTCGGGGCTCCAGACTCTGCAGACCCACCCCAGGGCCTCTCACCCCCGAGGTCAGCTGTGTCCTTCACCAAACCCCTCCCCGCAGAAGGCACCAGGGAGCACATGCTCCTGTGAGCTCTGCAAGCCCTGCTAGCAAGCTGATGGAGGCTGAATCAGGGGTGGGGACATGCGCTCCTAACAAGCCAGACAGAAGACGTGTGCCACTTGGGGATGCTCTTCTGGTGACCGGCTTCTGATGAGTGGGGCTGAGCCCCTGACCTGCGGGACGCTGGGCCCATGTCCGGGCAGTGGCTGTCAGAGAGGCTGTGAGTGGGGCCGGGGTGGAAGCTGAGACACGGGAGCTGTGAGGCTTTCCTACAGCGTTCCTTATATTTAGCAGGGAAGCTATCATCAACGGAGTAAAACATTACACCAAATGATGTTACATTAATTATTTCTAAATGTGTTTTTATAGATTTTGTAATAGCATGGGAAAGTAATGGTTACAAATGAAAAAAGAATACAGAATATGACAATAATTTTAAAAATATTTGGCTGCACCAGCTCTTAAAGAGTTGGCAAGATCTTCAAGTTTTGATGCAACCTGTGAACTCTTAGTTGCAGAATGTAGGCTCGAGTTCCCTGACCAGGGATTGAACCCCAGTCCCCTTTACTAGGGGCGCAGAGTCTTAACCACTGGGCCACCAAGGAGGTCCAAACAACTGTATTTCTTAAAGCATTTTTAGGTTCACAGAAAAATTGCAGATACAGACTCTCATCACCCCCTGCCAGCCTGGACACACACCGCCTCCCCCACCAACAGCCCACGGGGTGGGGGGGGCGGGCATCGGTGCCCACTGAGGAGCTCACATGGAGGTGTCGCCACCACGCAGAGCGCCCGGCTGCTCTGGGTCTGAGTTATTGCTCTGAAACCAGACAAAAGAATCACCAATCAGACATGGATCCAACCTTCCTGCAGAGATGGTGTTTTGCGGTAAGTAACGGGTCCATGAAGGAAAATCTCCTTGCAGGGCCTGCTCCAGCCGGAAAACACAACTGGGAAGACAGAATGAGAAATGGCCAGGGAATCTCTCCGCAGTCTAGTGGTTAAGACTCCATGCTTCCGCTGGAGGGGCCCGGGTTAGACCCCTGGTCAGGGCACTAAGATCCTAAGAAAGAAAACAAACCACCAACCCGCCAGGCCCACCGGAATCACAGACCTACTGGCCCACCAGGAAGCCGTGAAGTCAGAGGTCTGAGGCTGCGGGGGACCCTGCAGTGGGTGGGGCCAGCTAGCCACAGCCCAGCGTGGCTGCAGCCCCGGGGGAGGGGCAGGGCTCCTCAGGTATCTGTGGTGTGGGCTCCGACCTGAGGGCCCAGGTGGGGCCTGAGACTCTGCATCTCGAACAGGCCAGGTGACACCAATGCCCCAGACCCCACTCCAAGGTGCCTGAACAGAGGGAGAGACGGCCATTCACCAGCTCCCCAGGTCAACCCACAGTCGGGGGTGTCCTCCAGGACACCAACTAATCAATGGTGTGCAAAGGGGAGGGGACCCTGAGATACCTTCAGAGACAACCTTCAGACCTCAGTGGAGGCACAGTGAGCAAACTGGCTGGAAAAAAAAATGCTTTTTGAACAACTGGGGAACCGTGAACACCAACTGGAAATTAATTACTAAGGAACTGTTACGTTTTGGCTTTATATTAGCTGCTGCTGCTGCTAAGGCGCTTCAGTCGTGTCCGACTCTGTGCGACCCCATAGACGGCAGCCCACCAGGCTCCCCCGTCCCTGGAATTCTCCAGGCAGAACACTGGAGTGGGTTGCCATTTCCTTCTCCAATGCATGAAAGTGAAAAGTGACAGGGAAGTCGCTCAGTGGTGTCTGACTCTTCGCGACCCCATGGACTGCAGCCTACCAGGCTCCTCTGTAAATGGGATTTTCCAGGCAAGAGTACTGGAGTGGGGTGCCATCGCCTTAGCTATAATAATGCAAAAGCTTTATATAAAAAATAAGATGTCCAGGGTTTGTTTTATAAAACTCAGACTGAAAAACCAACCAAAACACGAGACAATGAGGAGGGACGATGAACCGTGAGAGTGACAGGCACCACAGGCTTCACCCCGTTATCTTGTTTTTATTCACATTTTTAAAAAATTTTCATAAAACAAGTCTGAAAAACTACAGCATTATGCAGCGTGACTATTTCTGCTTAGCATATCTCAAGAAAAAGTGTGCGTGCTCAGTCGTGTCCAGCTCTGTGTGACCCCGTGGATTGTAGCCGCCAGGCTCCGCTGTCCATGGGATTCTCCAGGCAAGAACACTGGAGTGGGTTGCCATGCCCCCCTCCAGGGGATCTTCCCGCCCCAGGGATCAAAGCGGTGCCTCCTGCATTGGCAGGCAGATTCTTTACCCATGAGCACCACCTGGGAAGCTCAAGAAATAGTATGCTGCTGCTGCTGCTGAGTCGCTTCAGTCGGGTCCGACTCTGTGCGACCCCATAGACGGCAGCCCACCAGGCTCCCCCGTCCCTGGGATTCTCTAGGCAAGAACACTAGAGTGGGGTGCCATTTCCTTCTCTACAAGAAATAGTATAACCTAGAGCAAAAGAGAAAAAAGGCACAGGCTGCCTGCTAGGCTGTTCACTCGATTCCACGTTCTTTCAACCATCGCTCCTCTCCTTCAGACATGGAACCCACACCTCCGGGGAAACTGGCCCTCCCAGTGCTGGAGGCGGGTCATTTCACAGGTGAAGAGGCCCTCCTTCCAGCTGGGAGCTTACACGGCTCACTGTTGCCAAAGCCGATCCGTAAAGACAGCATCCTGAGACTCCCCCGGGTCCAGTGGTTGAGGCCCCATGCCTCCAGTGCAGGTGGCCCGGGTTTGATCCCTGGTCAGGGAACCAGATCCTGCATGCTGCAACTAAGACCTGGTAGAGCCAAATAAATACTAAAAAAATAATAATAAAAATAAAAAGGCTGTCTCCAAGAGAATTCAGAAGGTGTGGAGTCCTTTGTGGTTTCCCACGTCCTTCCTTCAACCAGAATAGATCAGAGTTCCGGGCCATCCACTGGTTAGGGCTCTGTGCTTGCACTGCAGGAGGTATGAGGAACTAACATCCCAAGAGCCTTCGGGCTCAGCCAAAAAGGAAAAAAAAAAAAAATCAGACCCAGCCCTAATTAAGGATTCAAACAAAAAACAATACCAAACAAGAAAATCCCACCATATTATTTCCCATACTGTATAAAAACGTAGCATCATAGAATCTCTGATAAATCTTTCATTTTCTGCTGTTTTTAAAAGCCCTGTCCTTTTGCTGAAACAAACTTCTTTGGGTCTTTAAAAAGAGATTTTAAATGCAGCATGTATTATGCATTTGAACCCAGAAAAAATGGGCTCTGAAGGGCCTAAGAAAATAAAACTGCCTGCTGAAAGGACTCTGGGTAGCTCACAGAGTTTCCAAAAGGAACAGAGAAAGATGTGAGGAGAGTATAGGCACGAGGGGGCAGGGGGAGCCAGGGCCGAGGGTGCGAACCCGACCCCGTGAGGGCGGCGCTGGCCCTTCACCACCGACCCGACCCATGAGGGCAGGGCAGGCCCTTCCCACCCAACACCGGTTCCTGGGCAGCCAGCTTCTCTGCACCCACATTCAGAGGGTAAAACGTTCTTTCAACACAGGAAGGGGCTTCCAAGCCAGGAGACCAACAATTGATAGGTCTTTTTGTTTTCATACTAAGATTATTTGGTAGTTTCTCACCATCAGGAAGTTCAAGAGAAAAGGGCAATGTTCTAGAATTATCCAATCACTCCTGAGCTTAGCCTCTATTTTATAAGGACAACGTGGGCTCCAAGATGGCCTACTGGAGGGACATCCTGTCACAGACTTGCTGCTGAAGGGCGTCACGGTGACTGAACAGAGACAAGGTCAGCGCCTCTTCTTTTCCACGGCACACCTGGACAGACAGCACTTCTCTCAAGCGACGCTGCTGAGACTCTGCCCCACCCAGAACAGCAAGGAACAAGAACCCGGAAAGCCCCCAAACACCTAACAAGACCTCAGCGAGCGAGTCCACTCTTCAGTAGCAGCAGATTCCTGCCCGGGAGAGCAGAGCAAACCGTGGACTAAGAACGCAGCCTGCTAAATCAGCAACGAAGGATGTCTCAGCCGTCACCCTTCCGTGACTGCAGCCAACCCTGATGGAGCAGCCTGGGGAGACGCCCGCCACCCGCAAACCTGCACTGCAGCCGGCCCGTCGAGTCCTGGGGGAACGCAGCACGGCAAAGCACGGGACACTGGCCGCAGAGAGCTGGGGTGGAGATCAAGGCAAGGCTGCCGTGAGGCCAGACGCCTGCACCACCTCGCACAGAAAGGCACTAAGTTCCTCAGCGTGGCTTATCTGGTTTTCCTTAATTAACAACAATCTTCTGACCTTTGGACTACCTGACCTTTGTTGCAAAAACTCCAATATACCCTGGCTTTTTCTCTGGGCTATTTGAGATGATGTCTCCCAAGCTTGAGGTCCTAAAAAGGTCAGAGGGCTTAAAGCACAGCTCTCAACTTCTAGCTTGCACATCTTTGCTCCAGTCATCAAAAGCCCAACAAGCCTGGGGCTCCCTCAGCCTCTTAACGTCCTTTCTCTTGAGGCCCCGCTGGGACTCAGAGAAAGAGAGGAGCAGCAAAGACCTAGACCGGCCCCTAAGCGCCAAACAAGACGTCAGCGAAGCCACCCTGCAGTCTTCAAGCCCTTCAGTGCCAGACCGTCTCAGCTGCGTGTTTGGTAGACGCTGGAAGGGAAGCGCGGGAAAACCGGAAGAAATGACAAGGAAAAGACAAAATCTACAAAAAGCAAACAAGTGGAAGGTCAACAACAACATAACCCCACGGGCGGGTTGACGGTAGGCGGCTCCCGAGCGGGTGGTCACGCTGGGACTCAGAGAAAGAGAGGAGCAGCAAAGATCTAGACCGGCCCCTAAGCGCCAAACAAGACGTCAGCGAAGCCACCCTGCAGTCTTCAAGCCCTTCAGTGCCAGACCGTGTCAGCTGCGTGTTTGGTAGACGCTGGAAGGGAAGCGCGGGAAAACCGGAAGAAATGACAAGGAAAAGACAAAATCTACAAAAAGCAAACAAGTGGAAGGTCAACAACAACATAACCCCACGGGCGGGTTGACGGTAGGCGGCTCCCGAGCGGGTGGTCCGAGGCGGAGGCCGCAGCGGGCGGGGTGGATAGGGCCGGGGCGGCCGGACAGCAGTCCGGAAAGGAGGACCCGGCGGTCCCGAGGCGAGCGGGGAACCAGGGCGTCGGCGAGACGCACTTGCCGAAAGCTCTGGAAGCGGCGGGCTGGGGCGGTTTAGGGCTGCCCCGCGCGGCCCCTCTGGGACGCTCAAGGGGGGTCGCAGCTGGCAGTCACCGAGCCCCCCGCGGCCCCCTCACCCCGGCCTCTCAGCCTCCCCTAGGCCCGCGCTCTGCGAGCTTCCCGGTGTG
>SJXQ01012220.1:0-81445 GCA_006408695.1 Aepyceros melampus
GGATCACAATAAACTGTGGAAAATTCTGAGAGAGATGGGAATACCAGACCACCTGACCTGCCTCTTGAGAAATCTGTATGCAGGGCAGGAAGCAAAAGTTAGAACTGGACATGGAACAACAGACTGGTCCCAAATAGGAAAAGGAGTATGTCAAGGCTGTATATTGTCACCCTGCTTATTTAACTGATATGCAGAGTACATCATGAGAAATGCTGGGCTGGAAGAAGCACAAGCTGGAATTAAGATTGCCAGGAGAAATATAAATAACCTCAGATATGCAGATGACACCACCCTTATGGCAGAAAGTGAAGAGGAACTAAAAAGCCTCTTGATGAAAGTGAAAGAGGAGAGTGAAAAAGTTGACTTAAAGCTCAACATTCAGAAAACGAAGATCATGGCATCTGGTCCCATCACTTCATGGGAAATAGATGGGGAAACAGTAGAAACAGTGTCAGACTTTGTTTTTCTGGGCTCCAAAATCACCACAGATGGTGACTGTAGCCATGAAATTAAAAGATGCTTATTCCTTGGAAGAAAAGTTATGACCAACCTAGATAGTATATTCAAAAGCAGAGACATTACTTTGCCAACAAAGGTCCATCTAGTCAAGGCTATGGTTTTTCCTGTGGTCATATATGGATGTGAGAGTTGGACTGTGAAGAATGCTGAGCGCTGAAGAATTGATGCTTTTGAACTGTGATGTTGGAGAAGACTCTTGAGAGTCCCTTGGACTGCAAGGAGATCCAACCAGTCCATTCTGAAGGAGATCAGCCCTGGGATTTCTTTGGAAGGAATAATGCTAAAGCTGAAACTCCAGTACTTTGGCCACCTCATGGGAAGAGTTGACTCATTGGAAAAGACTCTGATGCTGGGAGGGATTGGGGGCAGGAGGAGAAGGAGACAACAGAGGATCAGATGTCTGGATGGCATCACCAACTCGATGGACGTGAGTTTGAGTGAACTCCAGGAGATGGTGATGGATAAGGAGGCCTGAGGTGCTACAGTTCATGGGGTCGTAAAGAGTCGGTCATGACTGAGTGACTGAACTGACTGATACACATATAACAAAGTAGTAGCAAACATATTCTGGTTGTCTTGACCTTTTCATCATTATAGTCAGCCAATACAAAAAAAAAAAAAAAGATTTTTTTTTTTTTTGTGCAATTACAGAATTTCAATAGTCAAAGTAAAGCATTTTTAGGCAGCAAGTGAGCCTAAAAGAGATCCTTGAGTACATGATAAATTAAGCTTGGCCTCACCCAGAAATATTGCTTTTATCTTTCAACAACAAATGCAGCATACTTTTCAATTGCATGCAAAAACCAGAATCAAGATTACTCTAAGGGGACTCATTAAATCTTCCAAAGCTAAATCAATTTTAAAATTTCTTCTTCCATCTTTGACCACTTAAGAGGAAATTATTTTTAGTGCTAGTAATGTAAGTATGGCAATAAAAAAATCTTATTATCAGAGTTTTCAAAAATAGTAAAGATGTTGAAGAAAAGTAATTGGTTATTTTTAATGTGAACAATTTATACTTCTCATTTTTTCCTAGGTTTCTTGCAATCTGGCTAAGCAGTCTATTTAATAAATCAGTATTTTCTCAGCTACATCCTATATTTTATCCTTAAAATTTAGTTCATATCTAAAAGATAAAATATTAGGTCTAGATTTGTGATTTCAGCTAATTAAATAAGAGTTCAAATATCAATCTTTCATTATCCTCTGCAAATGTAGAGTTCAGAAATCTCTTTGAAGGACTGAATGCAGTATGTTCAGTGATCACTGAAATAACCAATAACATTGTTGTTTTTATTCATATATATTGTTATACTTATGATTTACACAGAATTTAAGTCATGCTTTTTAAATGTTTGGAATTTGTAACCTCTTTTTACTATACCTGCTTAGAGGTGGATGGACAACATTAATCTTTTTAGGTGTACATTTGTCAGAATTTCTAACAATTTCAAAATTATTGTTACAAAGCAAATTTTATTAAAACTTTTCTGAAGCTTTGTTGTGCTAAAAATATCATTTATTTTCAAAGATATTAATTTGAAAGGGTCCTCATCTCTGTGGTCATCCCTCCGTTATGTTCAGGTTAACAAAATCACATCTCACTTGAAATAGTTTTTATAATATTGTCCATAATAAAAACAAGATAATTTTACAAGAGCTTGAAACATGTAAATATAATTTAGTGAATTATATTATTGACTTTATTCAACTACAAAACCAAAAATTTAGAAGTACAAATACATTTTTCTTATTTACACTGGACTTTTAATGTTTCTAAATTATATTTCAAAGTAATTAAATTAGAAAACTATAGTCTTGCAATTAAATATAATATCCAGGCGAATATACAGAATGCCCCAAGGCTTGGAGAAAAACTGGATTAGTGGTTTTAATAAGCATGTGCTTCCTCTGAAAACTCATTATGAGTTATTTTCATGGATTGTAACCATGCTTCCAAAAAATGTTTTAAATAAGATGGTAGAGAAATAGCTTTCTGTAGTATCACATTATCTTGCATTAGCTGTGGTTTTCTTTACCATTTACAAAATAATTTCAGCATCATTATTTTATCTTGGTATGGATGATCAATGTGTATAAATAATGTCCAAAAATAATTTGAGAGATATTCAAGGCAGTAGTTGACATGATATTGTGCCAAAGAAGCCTTTCTCTCTCTCTTTCTCTCTCTCTTTTTTTTCTTTCTCTCTCTCTGTGTAAAGCACCATTCTCTAACTGTATCTAATCAATTAATATGTTGTAATGTAATAATGTCTGCCTTGAAATATAACACAAACATGTCTTGCAAATAATATGTTTTCCTTATTTTGAATTTAGCTGTGGCTTTTGGCTAAAGACAATTTCTTGAGTAGGAAAAATTTAATGTTCTTTTCTTTAAAATTGCTGAGCATGAAATAGTAGTCTAAGCTAATATTGGCATTTCAGTACAAGTATAAACAAGTTTTCTAGCATGACATAATAGTTTCCTACATTGAAGATCACCTTTGATCCTTCTCACAGACCTTTGTTATAATGTGCATAGAATTATGAAAAGGTTCTTAAAGTATCACCTTCTTTTCATCAAATAATTGTATTGTAGAAAGTTGCATGGTACAAAAGTGCTTTTAGAAAATTATGCAGACTCATTTTACTAAATGTTAGATGGTCACCTCCATTTTATACCAAACTGTATTCTTTCAGATTTTTTTAAACAATCACCAATTATTAAAAATAAGCATACAACATTTTAACAATTAGCTGTCTATAGAGTGAAATAATAATTGGCTCATGTGTAAACTTAATGCATCTAATAATGGCTGTCATTGTGTGGTTTAGTTGTTAAGTGGTGTCTGCCTTTTTCACAACCCCTTGGACTGTGGCCAACCAGGTTCCTCTATCCATAGGATTTGTCAGGCAAGAATACTGGAGTGGGTTGCCATTTCCTCCTCCAGGAAATCTTCCCAACTCAGAGATTGAACCTGGATCACTTGCATTGCTGGCACATTCTTTACCACCAGGCTGTAGAGATATGTGTGTGTATGTTCGTCACTCAGTTGTGTCTGATTCTTTGTAACGCCATGGACTGTAGCCTGCCAGGCTCCTTTGTCCATGGAATTCTCTCGGTAAGAATTCTGGAGTGGGGTGCCATTCACTTCTCCAGGGGATCTTCCCAACCCAGGGATCAAACCCACGTCTCCTGCATTGAACGCAGATTCTTTACCACCTGAGCCACCAGGGAGTAGAGATATGATGAAAAGCAAATATTCTGTGTACACAGTGTGTTCTTGGACCCTCATGACTACATCTAGAAACATAAGTGATTTGTCTCCAAAATACAGATGGAACCTAAAAAATTATGGGGCATCCCTAGTGACTCAGTGGTAAAGAATCTGCCTGCAGTGCAGGAGACCCAGGTTTGATACCCATTTCAGGAAGATGCCCTGGAGAAGGAAATGACAACCCACTCCAGTACTCTTGTCTGGATAATTCAATGGACAGAGGAGCAGGACAGGCTACAGTACATGGAATCTCAAAGAGTCGGACATGACTGTGCGACTAACTTTCAAAGACTTAAGAACTTAAAATATCATCTCTAATAGCTTATAAATAACTAAATATTTAATAGATGACACAAAATCAGGATATAACTGTTATCTGAATAAATACAGATTCTTCATGCAATTAAAAAAAATTGGAGTATAGTTAATTTACAATGTTGTTTTAATTTCATATGTACAGAAAGGTGAATCACATATATATATTTATATATATATACATATATACACTCTTTTTTAAAATTCTTTTCCCCTATGGTTATTACAGAGTATTGAGTAGAATTCCCTGTGCTATACATTAGGTCCTCACTAGTTATCTATTATATATATATATATATTTATATATTATATATTTCATATTTTTATTAATATTAATTTTCTATATTATATATTTTCTACATATATCAATATATATATCAATCCCAACCTTCCAATTTACCCCTACCTCTAACAACCCCAACCATAAATTAGTTTTCTATATTTGCAACTCTATTTCTTTTTGTAAATAAGTTCATTTATATCCTTTTTTAATTTCCATATATAAGCGATGTCATACAATATTTGTCTTTCTCTGTCTGACTTACTTTACTCAATAAAACAATCTGTAGGTCCAACGATGTACTACATATGGCATTATAGCATTCATTTCAATGGCTGAGTGCCATATTTTCTTTATATGTTCCTCTATTGATAGACTTCTAGGTTGCTTCTGTGTCCTGGCTACTATAAATAGCTTTGCAGTGAGCACTGTGAAGCAAGTATCTTTTCAAATTATGGTTTTCTCTGGATACAAGCCCAGGAGTAGGATTACTGAATCATATGGTAGCTCTATTTTTAGTTTTTTAAGAACCTCCGTACTGTTCTCCATAGTGACTATACCAATCTGAATTTCCACAGAGTGTAAGAGTGTTCCTGTTTCTCTACACACTTTCTAGAATTTATTGTTTGTAGATTTTTGATGATGGCATTCTGACCACTGTGAAGTGATACCTCATTGTAGTCTTGATTTACATTTCTCTAATAATTAGTGTTTTTGAGCATTTTTTCATGTTCTTCAGGTACTAAAGTAGACATTTTAATAGAATTTTGGAATCAATTATCAGAATGCTTGATAGAAGATATCAAGAACTTTGGTAAATCTTTGTGCATGGATGTAGAGTTTCAAGAAAAATTGTCACTTACCCAGAAATATAAATATGGACAAACTTTTTCAGTATCTTTATCAAGGTCTACTTTCTCTGTTATTCATATGTTTTGCAGATTTACCTTCTGTAAAAATGTTCTTTTTCTTCTGAAAATAGTATATACTTATGCCATATACTCAGATAATTTTCAGAGTGAAACAGTCTTTGCATTTTCAGTCAATCAGCTTGATCAAAGTATTATTCATTTAGTCAAAACTCACCCAAATCAGTTGATTAACCCAAACAGTGAATACATATTTATCGTATTTAGTCTCAACTGGGAACATGAACTCCCTAGCTTTTGCTATGTTTCCTGGGTAAATTATTTGTTTCACACTAAATAGATTCAATAAGGTTTTTCTTTCATATGAAATATTTCTACAATTGCCTACAAACTTTCTATTTACATTTATGAATAAATAACTGTAATAATACGTTGCTACTTTGCACTAGGAAAATCCTAAACAATTCACTAACAGCAGTCTCATTTATCCTCATAGCAACCCTATGAGACAGGGGCCTATGTTCATCAGCATTTTCCTTATGTGGAAACTGTAGCATATACTAATTCAAGGATTTGTTAATATCACAGAGAATAAGTGGCAATGATGAGATTAGAATTCAAACAATCTGTGTACAAAGCTTATGTTTTTAAATGCTACACTTAAATTTCTTCTGTTTCCTATGCAATAGGAGCCTTATATTTGAAATCTTTCCATTTTCTGCTATCATACAATAATTTTTACTGTATGCATTTAATTTTTCCTCATTTTTATTGTTTGATTAGATAAGACATTGAACTTCTAAAGCTAATTTTTCCACTTACCAATCAAAGCTTATCCTCTCCATTGTTCTCATAGCACTTTCTACCCACTTCTTTTTAATCTCCCCTGGTTAGTGAATCTCTTCTTCATAATTTATTATCATAAGAATTTAATTATGATCAAGTGTCTCTAGGCTTAAAACAATGAAACAATAAAATCCACAAATAAAGATCTCTTTCTAGCTGTTCTTTTTTTACCATCAAAGTATAATATTATATATTAATAATAATAATAAAAAAATGACTCTTCTCACTTTGACTTCCATTTACTTTGAAGGCCACTGTTCATTGACTATCTCCTGAAAATAATTTGTGTCTTCAATTTCTTTTCAGTTTTTCATTTTGCAGTTTTGACTTTGTCATTAATTACTTCTTTCTTGAAATATTCTTATAAGGTGTTCATATCACCACACCATCTGATTTTCAATAACTCTACCTCAGAGACTTTCTCATTGAGCAACTCCTTTTTCCCTCTCCATACTCCCCTCCATGTTGTCATTCCGTAAGGATCACTCCTTATCTCTCTTCTCTAGCTTTATGTTGTCTCAAGCACTTCATGTTCTATCTTTTTATCATTAAGTTATCCTAATATTTGTACACAAAATTATGATCTATTCATACACTGATTTAGCTGTGTTTAATACATAATATCCAATTTCCCCAAGAGCTATCCAGTCACACTATCCTTTCAAAAAGATTTCCTCATTGTTCCAAATATATCTATTCATTACCCTATTCACTCGTGTTTAGTCACTCTGTTATATTTGACTTTTACTGACCCCATGGACTGTAACCCAGCAGACTCCACTGTCCATGGAATTTCCAGGCAAGAATAATGGAGTGGGTTGCCATTTCCTTCTTCAGGGTGTCTTTCTAAATCAGGGTCAAACCTAGGTCTTCTGCATTGCAGGCAGATTCTTTACCATCTGAGTCACCAGGGAAGCCCACTCCATCAACTGTTATCACTTAAGTAAAGATCACATCCATTATTATTTGAATTATTATAACAGTTTGTTAACTTATACTCTTATAAAACCTAACTTCGTCTAATTCCTTCAGTCACATACATGTAGAGTGGACTTTATCTTAAGCTGGATTATGATCACTCCTTTCATCAAAACATTTCACTGAGTCTCCATCACATTTAGAATCAAGTCCACACTCAGACTCTTGGAGATAGAATCAGGTCCACATTTCCCTGGTAGATCAGATGGTAAAGAATCCACCTACAATGCAGAAACCCGTGGTTTGATTCTTGGGTTGGGAAGATTTCCTGGAGAATGGAATAGCACCCATTTCAGTTTTTGTGCCTGGAGAATTCCACAGACAGAGGAGCCTGGTGACCTATGTGGTCACAAAGAGTTGGATGTGACTGAGCAACTTTCACACACATATCCACACTCATTAACATGATGAGATAGTTGGATGGCATCACCGACTCAATGGAGTTTGAGTAAACTCCAGGAGTTGGTGATGGACAGGAGGCCTGCCATGCTGCAGTCCATGGGATCACAAAGCATCAGACATGACTGAGCAACTGAATTGAACTGAAGTTTTCTGTTGGCCTGGTTCTAATGAGCTCTCTAGGCATATCTCACCTTGCTTTGTAAATTGTAAACCCTTCTTAATGAATTATTTCCCTGATATTCAGTTTGCTACATTTTTGTCAGCCAGTTTGTTTCTGCCAGGATCACTTTTTCATGCTTTATCTCACTCACATTTTTATGCATACTTACAATTGGTGCTTTTGAACTGTGGTGTTGGAGAAGACTTTTGAGAGTCCCTTGGACTGCAAGGAGATACAACCAGCCCATTCTGAAGGAGGTCAACCCTGGGATTTCTTTGGAAGGAATGATGCTAAAGCTGAAACTCCAGTACTTTGGCCACCTCATGCGAAGAGTTGACTATTGGAAAAGACTCTGATGCTGGGAAGGATTGGGGACAGGAGGAGAAGGGGATGACAGAGGATGAAATGGCTGGATGGCATCACTGAGTCGATGGACATGAGTCTGAGTGAACTCCGGGAGTTGATGATGGACACGGAGGCCTGGCGTGCTGCGATTCATGGGGTCGCAAAGAGTCAGACACGACTGAGCGACTGAACTGAACTGAACTGAAACTTTTTCTGGAAAGCCTTATTCAAGTCTCCAAAAATGAGTTAGGTGTTCATCCTGCGTGTTTCTAGTATATTCTCTTAGCACTTAACAATATGCTTTATTACTTACTGTTTCCTTGTCTCTCTATCCACTATGTTCAAGTTTCATGAAGCAAGGACAATAGCTGACCTCTTCAATGATTAATATTTATTTGTTTCTCAGTAAACATGTGTTCAATTAATACATTATTAAATATTTTCTCAAATAGTGAAATTGATTTGTGTATCTGTTTTCATTCTGATATATCCCACCTTCTACTCTAGATTTCATTTACCTTATTTTCTTCTACACATGTTCACTTGTATTCCCCAAAATTATAACATTGCCAGAATTCAATCCTATGTGGTTGAGGGAATGATGGTGATATTTATAGAAACCTGAAAGTTGAAGGGAATAAGGCTTGAGACAAATGTTAGAGATGACTGAAATTGTCTCTCAATTTTGAGTTTGTAGAACTAGCAAAGTGTTTGGAAAGCAATTTCTGGTAGGTAATATAATTTGAAAGCCTGGATCTTAGGAAAGAAGCCAAACCTGAAGATCTGAAATTAATCTGCATAGAGTTAATATATAAACCTGGGGTTTTTATGATATGGTTAAGTAAGATGACTGAGAGAAATGAGAACTGTGAACCATAACCTGAGTTTTATTAACCCATATTTAAGGTATGGAAACAAGAATAGAAGCAATGGAAGCAGAAGAAAAGAAGTCAAAAAATTCAAGGGAGAAATGGAAATACAGAGAACAAGAAAAGAACATTTTTAAAATCAGTGATTTTTTTTAAAAACAGTATTATGCTGAAGAACTATCAGACTGGTAGGGTCTGAGAAATAACTTTGGTTGTTAGGACATCACTGAGTTTTTGGCCAGAATATTTGATTTGCAAATAATTAATTTAAATAAATAAATATGTAATTGTTTATTTAGCAATGACTATTTGAAACATTTAAGACTTGCTCTCTAATTTCTAAAGGTTTAAATCCTACTGAGAAAGGTAAGCAGAGTAGTGCTAAGATTTATTGAACCATTTGGAGAAAGAAATGGCAACCCACTCCAGTGTTCTTGCCTGGAGAATCCCAGGGACAGGGGAGCCTGGTGGGCTGCCGTCTATGGGGTCACACAGAGTCGGACACGACTGAAGTGACTTAGCAGCACCATGCACTAAGTGTTGTACTGAGTACTCCTTGCATTATGTATTCTTGTAACAAGCCTATGAAATAGGTACTAAGTTATCCATACTTAATGGAAACATAAACTCTATAAATACTAAATATCTTCCCTAAAGTCACAAAGGTAATTAATAATAGAGGCTGTATTTAAATATGTATTTGATTTCAGCTCTATTCTTTCCATCACAATTACAGAAACTGTAATACAAGACAGATTGCAATAAGTGTTATCATAAGGGTGTCTTTCATATGAAATGATTGGTCTATGAGAACTTCTATGTGTATTTGAAGAAAAAAGTGTGCAAATAGTCTGAGTACTTAGAGGTTAAATATTATAACCAGCTATTGGTTGTTGGCCTACTATGATACAACATCCCATGAAACACGACTATTCATGTGCTACCAGAGATGACTTTTGTTAGCCAATGTAAGCAATATTAGTCTTTTAATAGACCTTTGTGGAGATAGTAGCATCTAATTTAATTTAATGATACCATGCTTGACAAATTTAATATTCGGGCAAACCAATCTCTTTCTAATCCTGCCTTTTTAATAGTTGCTATGTAAAGTTTGGTGCTCTGGATAGCAATTTTATTTGATCTGAATAGTAAAGCAGAGAAAGTTCATTGTATCTCTTTTGCTGTCTTGCGTACAGGTTTATCATTACCATCATTCTAAATTCCATATATATGTGTAAAGAGACGGTACAGGGCGGGAGGAGGGAGGTGGGGGTCGGGATTGGGAGTTCATGTACACTCGTGGCTGATTCATGTCGATGTGTAGCAAAACGAATACAGTACTGTAAAGCAAAACAAACTAAAAAATAAAAATTAAAAAAAAGAAAGTTCATTTGTAGTAAGAAAAATAAAATAGATATTCAGACAGGAGAAAATTCAAGGAGAAAATGAGAGCATTGATTATAAGTCCCTTCAAACAAAGCTAGTGGAGGTGATGGAATTCCAGTTGAGCTATTTCAAACCCTGAAAGATGATGCTGTGAAAGTGCTGCACTCAATATGCCACCAAATTTGGAAAACTCAGCAGTGGCCACAGGACTGGAAAAGGTCAGTTGTCATTCCAGTTCCAAAGAAAGGCAATGCCAAAGAATGCTCAAACTACTGCACAATTGCACTCATCTCACATGCTAGTGAAGTAATGCTCAAAATTCTTCAAGCCAGGCTTCAGCAATATGTGAACCGTGAACTTCCAGATGTTCAAGCTGGTTTAAGAAAAAGCAGAGGAACCAGAGATCAAATTGCCAACATCAGCTGGATCATGGAAAAAGCAAGAGAGTTCCAGAAAAACATCTATGTCTGCCTTATTGACTATTCCAAAGCCTTTGAATGTGTAGATCACAATAAGCTGTGGAAAATTCTGAAAGAGATGGGAATACCAGATCACTTGACCTGCCTCTTGAGAAACCTGTATGCACGTCAGGAAGCAACAGTTAGAACTGGACATGGAACAACAGACTGGTTCCAAACAGGAAAAGGAGTACATCAAGGCTGTATATTGTCACCCTGCTTATTTAACTTATATGCAGAGTACATCATGAGAAACACTGGACTGGAAGAAACACAAGCTGGAATCAAGATTGCCAGGAGAAATAGCAATAACCTCAGATATGCAGATGACAACACCTTTATGGCAGAAGTGAAGAGAAACTAAAAAGCCTCTTGATGAAAGTGAAAGAGGAGAGTGAAAAAGTTGGCTTAAAGCTCAGCATTCAGAAAACAAAGATCATGGCATCCAATCCCATCGCTTCATGGTAAATAGATGGGGAAACAGTGGAAACAGTGTCAGACTTTATTTTTCTGGGCTCCAAAATCACTGCAGATGATGATTGTAGCTATGAAATTAAAAGATGCTTACTTCTTGGAAGAAACGTTATGACCAACCTAGATAGTATATTCAAAAGCAGAGACATTACTTTGCTGACTAAGGTCCACCTAGTCAAGGCTATGGTTTTTCCTGTGGTCATATATGGATGTGACAGTTGGACTGTGAAGAATGATGAGCACCGAAGAATGGATGCATTTGAACTGTGGTGTTGGAGAAGACTCTTGAGAGTCCCTTGGACTGCAAGGAGATCCAACCTGTCCATTCTGAACAAGATCAGCCCTGGGATTTCTTTGGAAGGAATGATGCTAAAGCTGAAACTGCAGTAATCTGCCCACCTCATGGGAAGAGTTGACTCATTGGAAAAAGACTGATTCTGGGAGGGATTGGAGGCAGGAGGAAAAGGGGACAACAGAGGATGAGATGGCTGGATGGCATCACTGACTCGATGGATGTGAGTCTGAGTGAACTCTGGGAGTTGGTGATGGACAGGGAGGCCTGGTGTGATGTGATTCATGGGGTCGCAAAGACTCAGACATGACTGAGTGACTGAACTGAACTGAATGCTTCACTCCATTTTTTAATTATGGGTGATATCAGACATTTTATTGCATAAATCAACTTGTAACTTAGAGGAAATTTTACCTACCCACTTAATTAATGCCAGTGTATTTGTCATGTGTAGTTAGATTGTCCTACTATAATTTTGCACTTCTCTGGTGGTCCAGGGAACCAGAGATCAAATTTGCAATATCTTTTGGATCATAGAAAAAGCAATGGAATTCAAAAAAAAAAAAAACTTCTACTTTCCTATGTTGATGTCTCTAAAGTCTTGACTCTGTGGATCACAATAAACCGGAGAGAATTCTTCAAGAGCTGGGCATACCAGACCACCTTACTTATCTCCTGCAAAACCTGTAGACAGGTCAAGAAGCTACAATTAGAACTGGACATGGAAAAACAGACTGGTTCCAAATTAGGAAGGGAGTGTGACAGGGCTGTATATTGTCACCTTTCTATTCAACTCATATGCAGAATACGTCAAGCAAAATGCTGGACTAGATGAGTCACAAGCTGGAATCAAGATTTCTGGGAGAAATATCAACAACCTCAAATGTACAAATGACACCACCCTTATGGCAGAAAGTAAAGAGGAACTAAAGGACCTCTTGATGAAGGTGAAAGAGCAGAGCGAAAAGCTGTCTTGAAACTCAACACTCAAAAAGCTAAGATCATGGCTTTCAGTCTCATCAATCATTGATAATAGATGGGGAAAAGTGGAAACAAGTGGCGTTTTATTTTCTTGGACTCCAAAAATCACTGTAGACAGTGACTATAGCCGTGAAATTAAAAGACTCTTGCTCCTTGGAACGAAAGCTATGACACACCTAGATAGCATACTAAAAGGCAAAGACAATACCTTGCCAACAAAGATCCATCTAGTCAGAGGTATGGTTTTTCCAATAGTTATGCACAGATGTGAGAGCTGGACCATAAAGAAGTCTGAGCGCCAAAAAGTTAATGCTTTTGAACTGTGGTGCTATAGAAAACTCTTGAGAGTTTCTTGTACAGCAAAGAGGTCAATCATAAAGGAAATCAACCCTTAATATTCATTGGAAGGACTGATGTTGAAACTCCAATACTTTGGCCACCTTATGTGAAGAACCAACTCATTGGAAAAAACTCTAATGCTGGGAATGATTGAGGGCAGGAAGAGAAGAGGGTGACAGATCATGAGATGGTTGGATGGTATCATCAACTCAATGCACATGAGTTTGAGAAAGCTGGGAGACAGTGAAGGACAGGGAGGCCTGCTGTGCTGCAGTTCATGGGGTTGCAGAGAGTTGGACATGACAAGTGACTGAACAACAGCAACCATAGTTTTAGGTATGAAATATATAGCAAAGAAAGAATCAACAATATTTGAAAGTTTGGATTGTGAGATATTTTGATTTTAGAGATTTTAATCAGGTCAAGGGAAGAGATAATATTTATACTTGTGATTTAATGAATGAGTGATAATATAGAGGGGAGGGTTAATATTAGAGATAATATAATGAGAGAAGACAAGAAGACTGAATAGAAATTTGAAACTGTAATTTAATAGATGTTATGTTGTTCCAGCACAGAGTAGTGAGTATCACCTTTATTCTTACACCACAAATAACTGTAAAACTTGATAGGCTATATTAAATAAAGCGTTTTCATGTATTAGACAACAAATGTAAAGACAATACCATTCAAATAAGGAAAACTTATGAGATCACCTTCATAATTACTTTATTTTTCCATGGTCATTTTTCAAACTGTACTACTGATAAGTCATTTAAGAACAGAACAAAATGATAAAATAAAGAGCTACATTCTAGATTGCTAATGTATCTGTAATTTTCAGCACAGAGAAGGGAACTATGAAAAGAAAGAAGTCTAGAAGTTCAAAGAGGGTCTCTTGACTCTCTGACAGATTGCTGAGCTGCACGTGCTCATGGTGAGACTCTATGAAACTTGGAGAAGAATAAAGATCAGCTTTTTAGAAAAGAGCCACTGAAAAAGAGCTTGTGAGGTATATGGGAATTTTGGAGACTCACAGTGATTAGAGACATATTTACACCAGATAGAGAACAGTCTCATTCCCCAGACAATCAGTTAAGATCTCAGAAAGGTCACACCTTAATAGGAAATACTCTAACCATTAAGGTAGTACTCTAAAATCAGCCTTGTAGAATGAAACATGAGCCTTTATAAGACAAAGTGAATCCAGCAGGAAAACTATTGTGTATCTCAGTTCAGTTCAGTTTAATTCAGTCGCTCAGTTGTGTCCGACTCTTTGTGACCCCATAGACTGCAACATGCCAGGTTTCCCTGTCCATCACCAACTCCAGAGCTTACTCAAACTCACATCCATAGTCAGTGATTCAAAATATTTGAAAGAATAAAAGGAAATCCAGACTTTCAACAATGTATTATGCACAATGCCAACATACAAGGACAATTTTAGATATGAAAACAACAGGAAAATGTAACACGTAATAAGAGAAAAAACACTAATGAATATAAACGTATACAGCAAGGAAACACCGCACTAAAAATGATAAGTATGTTGTTAAACAGAAATGTATATCTTATATACATGTGCATTCATCAATTCAGTCAGTTCAGTTCAGTCACTTGGTCATGTACAACTTTTTGCGACCCCATGAACTCTAGCACACCAGGCCTCCCTGTCCATCACCAACTCCTGGAATTTACTCAGGAGTCCATTCAGTCAGTGATGCCATCCAACCATCTCATACTCTGACATCTTCTTTTTCATCAGGGTCTTTTCTTTTTTTCTTTTAATTAATTTTTATTTTTTTAGTTTGTTTTGCTTTACAATACTGTATTTGTTTTGCTACACATCGACATGGAGTCAGTTCTTCACATCAGGTGGCCAAAGTATTGGAATTTCAGCTTTAGCATTAGTCCTTCCAATGAATATTCAGGACTGTTTTTCTTTAGGATAGACTGGTTGGATCTCCTTGCAGTCCAAGGTACTCTGAAGAGTCTTCTCCAGCAGCACAGTTCAAAGGCATCAGTTCTTAAGTGCTCAGCATTTTTTATTGTCCAGCTCTCACATCCATACATGACTACTGGAAAAACCATAGCATTGACTTGACAGACCTTTGTTAGCAAAGTAATGTCTTTGCTTTTTAATACACTCTCTAGGTTTGTCACTCCTTTTCTTCCAAGGAGCAACCATTTTTTAATTTCATGGCTCCAGTCACCATCTGCAATGATTTGGAGCTTAAGAAAATAGTCTGTCACAGTTTACACTGTTTCTTCATCTATTTGACATGAAGTAATGGCACCAAGGCTGTATATTGTCACCCTGCTTATTTAACTTATATGCAGAGTACATCAGAGAAACACTGGGCTGGAAGAAGCACAAGCTGGAATCAAGATTGCCAGGAGAAATATCAATAACCTCAGATATGCAGATGACACCACCCTTATGGCAGAAAGTGAAGAGAAGCTAAAAAGCCTTTTGATGAAAGTGAAAGAGGAGAGTGAAAAAGTTGGTTTAAACCTCAACATTCAGAAAATGAAGATCATGGCATCTGGCCCATCACTTTAAGGCAAATAGATGGGGAAACTGGAAACAGTGTCAGACTTTATTTTTTGGGGCTCCAAAATCACTGCTGATGGTGATTGCAGCCATGAAATTAAAAGACACTTGTTGGAAGGAAAGTTATGACCAAGCTAGATAGTATATTCAAAAGCAGAGACATTACTTTGCCAACAAAGGTCCATCTAGTCAAGGCTATGCCATGGTTTTTCCAGTAGTCATGTATGGATGCGAGAGTTGGACTGTGAAGAAAGCTGAGCACTGAAGAATTCATGCTTTTAAACTGTGGTGTTGGAGAAGACTCTTGAGAGTCCCTTGGACTACAAGGAGATCCAACCAGTTCATTCTGAAAGAGATCAGCCCTGGAATTTTGCTGGAAGGAATGATGCTAAAGCTGAAACTCCAGTACTTTGGCTACCTCATGGGAAGAGTTGACTGATTGGAAAAGACTGATGCTGGGAGGGATTGGAGGCAGGAGTAGAAGGGGACAACAGAGGATGAGAAGGCTGGATGGCATCACCAACTCGATGGGCATGAGTTTGAGTGAATTCTGGAAGTTGGTGATGGACAGGGAGGCCTGGCGTGCTGTGATTCATGGAGTCGCAAAGAGTCGGACACGACTGAGTGACTGAACTGAACTGAACTGAATGAGACCAAATGCCATGATCTTAGTTTTATTGAATTTTGAGTTTTTAGCCAGGTTTTTCACTCTCTTTTTTCACCTTCATCAAGAGATTCTTTAGTTCCTCTTCACTTCTGTCATTATGGTGGTGTCATCTGAATGTCTGAGGTCATTGATATTTCTCCCAGGAATCTTCTTTCAGTCTGTGATTTGTCCAGCACCACTTTGCACATGGTATACTCTGCAGATAATTTAAATAAACTGGGTGACAATCTACAGCCTTGACCTACTCCTTTCCCAGTTTGAAACCTGTCTGTTACATGTTTGATTCTAACTGTTACTTCTTGACCTGCATACAGGTTTTGCAGGAGACAGATAATGTGGTCTGGTATTCCCATCTCTTAGTTTTCCAAAATGTGTTGTGATCCACACAGTCAAAGCCTTTAGCATAGTCAACAATGCAGAAGTAGATGTTTTTTTCTGGAATTTGCTTACTTTTTCTATGATCCAACAAATGTTGGTAATTTGATCTCTGGTTCCTCTGCCTTTTCTAAATCCAGCTTGAATATCTGGAAGTTCTCAGTTCACATACTATTGAAGCCTATCTTGGAGAATTTTGAGCATTACTTTACCAACATGTTACATGAGTATAATTTTGTGTGTAGGTTGAACATTCTTAGGCATTACCCTTCTTTGGGATTGAAATGAAAACTGACCTTTTCCAGTCTTGTGGTCAACGCTGAGTTTTCCAAATATTTTGGCATATTGAATGCAGAACTTTTGCAGCATCATCTTTTAAAATTTGGAATAGCTAGCTATAACTCTATCACCTAAACTAACTTTGTTCATATCGATGCTTCCTGAGGCTCACTTGACTTCATAGTCTAAGATTTCTGGCTCTAGGTGAGTGATCACACCATCATGGTTATCTGAGTCATTAAGATCTCTTTTGTATACTTCTTGCCACTTCTTCTGGACAAGCATTATAGATTTTCTTATTAGTATCAGAAAAAGTATGTGTCAAAACAAAGATATCTTTATTGTGAGAAATAAAGATAATTTTAATGATGTAATCAGAGTATTTAAAATAAATAAAAAATTTAACTTATCTATTCTTCAAAAAACAAGATGTAAAAATGGAGAGAAACAGAGAAATAAATAAATATATGCTTAGGTGGAATCTTAATACCTCTCAGAATCCAGTATAAGAATAAAAACAGTGAATGTTCAGGAAATTGTAAATCTCTATAAACATAATGGCATTCACATTGCATTACACTCATCACATATGCTGCTGCTGCTAAGTCACTTCAGTCGTGTCTGACTCTGTGTGACCCCATAGACATCAGCCCACCAGGCTCTCTCGTCCCTGGGATTCTCCAGGCAAGAACACTGGAGTGGGTTGCCATTTCCTTCTCCATCATCACATATAGTATACAGAGGCATACGGGACATTCCAAGTAAGTCCTTGGGGCATAAGAAGGTCCTAGTAGATTTCAAAGTATTGCAATAATGCAGAGAATAGCCTCTGATGATAATGGAATTAAATTGAAAATTAATAACAGAAAACTATATGGAACATTTTCGCATATTGCCAATTAAGCAAATTATTTTTAATAACTGAGTCAAAGAAAATTACAAAAATATTGCACATGGGGTAATAATGAAAACAAGTGTATCAAATCCCGTAAATTATCCCTCCTCTTTACCTTCTCTTCTAAAACTGAACAGTTTAATATTAAACAATATATGGTGGATATACTGAGTCCATTACAACACATTAATATTTATACAAGATGTCTGAAGATCATTGCTTTTGAAAATAAGAGAGATGCTTCCTTTTGTGTTGACATCAGAAAAAAAATCAGTGTAGGTTCAGAAAATAAGCATATTTCTATGGCTACAATACCTTTTTAAACTGTTTTAAGAGAAGAAAAGAAAAAGGAATTATTAAAAAAGAAACCAGTGAGTCATCCAAATTAAACCCACTACAGTGGGTTTAATCAAGGTTAAGCATCCAAGATGGAGACTATAGGAAGAGAAAAATTGGCCAAAATTGCAGTGTTAGAGCATGAACAAAATAAGAAGGGTGACTGTAGGATGATGCCTCTCATAGGGTGTCTGAAAGTGATCAGAATTAAAAGCGTAGTCGAATGATCAAGTAAGTTTAGAAGAGTGTCAAACATAAACTCATCTTGGTAAAGGGTGTCAGAGCACATAAGGAAGAATTTAATCCTCAATCAGCCCTTGAAATGTTTTCTCCATTTTGTGGTGAAGAAAATGAGAAACTTGAAGTTTAAATAACTTTTCCAAGTTCATACAAATAGTAAGTGGGTGGGTATGGGGGGGGCTGGAATATATGGTGGATATACTGAGTCCATTACAACACATTAATATTTATACAAGATGTCTGAAGATCATTGCTTTTGAAAATAAGAGAGATGCTTCCTTTTGTGTTGACATCAGAAAAAAAATCAGTGTAGGTTCAGAAAATAAGCATATTTCTATGGCTACAATACCTTTTTAAACTGTTTTAAGAGAAGAAAAGAAAAAGGAATTATTAAAAAAGAAACCAGTGAGTCATCCAAATAAATCCCTGGAACTCAAACAGTGTGTTGGAAGAATTAAAGAAAAACATTTATTTCAAAACGTGGGCAGTGCTTTGTATCTCTAATAGTGAAAACTAAAGGCATATGACTCTTTGTTTGATACAATACATTCATCACTATTTGGTTATTAAAGGAAAGGCATTGTCTGCAACGAAAAGTTTGAGATAAAAAGGAGTTGGGCTACTTTGCATAAAATCATAAAATGGTGGGTACAATATTATTAGAACCTTAAATGATTATTGGACTCCCTGTAGGTATAGAAAATATTGCTCAGGTCCTTAAGACTCTAAAGGGAAGAAAGCTTAAAGGTATATTGGGCAGAGTCTGTCTTGCAACAGAAGAAAGAGACAGGGAGTAAGAAATGTTAAATAAAATAGCTAAATTTTAACAGGTTAATAATGGTTTTTAATTTGTTTTTTTTTTTTATTCTAAAATACCTTTTTTCCCCTTTTATTAAACACAAGTACCTCCTCTTTAGTACCAAATCCGTACTCCATCCTCTTTTTACCCTCTCACATTAAAGCTTTAGGTAAGCACCATTTTTACCTGTATTTGTCTCAGGGCTGCCTTGGGAAATGAAAAGATGATCATGTCTTTCCTGGGGAAAAAGAACAGAAGCAGGAAGATAATACTGGCAAGATTACTACAGTTTAACCATGGAGATAACTTAGTTTTTCACATGACTAGCATGACTAGGGGTAAATATGGAGACGACAATGGCAACCCACTCCAGTACTCTTGCCTGGAAAATCCCATGGATGGAGGAGCATGGTAGGCTGCAGTCCCTGGGATCGCTAAGGGTCAGACACGACTGAGCGACTTCACTTTCATTTTTCACTTTCATTCATTGGAGAAGGAAATGGCAACCCACTCCAGTGTTCTTGCCTGGAGAATCCCAGAGACGAGGAAGCCTGGTGGGCTGCCATCTCTGGGGTCAAACAGAGTTGGACATG
This sequence comes from Aepyceros melampus, assembly GCA_006408695.1. NCBI lineage: Eukaryota > Metazoa > Chordata > Mammalia > Artiodactyla > Bovidae > Aepyceros > Aepyceros melampus. The sequence continues at coordinate 19,530 of SJXQ01012220.1, forward strand.
ACTGAAGCGACTTAGCAGCAGCAGCAGCAGGGGTAAATAATCAGCCTGGAAATGCAGATGTAGGAGATGTCGATTTTATCCTTGGGTCTGAAGATCCCCTGAAAGAGGAAATGGCAAACCACTTCAGTACTCTTACCTGGAAAATCTCATGAACAGAGGAGCCTTGCAGGCCACAGTCCATGAGATCACAAAGAGTTGGATACAACTGAGCACACACACACACACAGCACAATGTTTTGTTAAGGCTCAGAATTTTAAAAACATAAAAAGCTATAATAAAAAATATTTTTCCAGATTCTGATTGTTCTTGACATTCTTCCACACAAGGGAATCACTTGCATTTTCTGGTGTATCATTCTAGAGTTTCACATACATATTTAAACAAATACAAATTTATAAATTTCTGATTTCCTACCATTAAAAAAAAATCCTATTTCCTATGCACAGTGTTCTACTTTATACTTTTTAATTACAAACATACATTTTAAAGAACATTCTGTAACATTGTAAAGAACTTTCTTAGAGTTGTATAATATTTGTGTTTTGATATTGGGTTGACCATAATGTTTGTTAGGGTTTTTCCATACAATGTTATGGAAAAACCTGAATAAATCTTTTGGCCAACCCAGTATGTTATCATTCAAATCTTAAGTAATATTTAGACTGTCTCCAATCATTTGATTTAAAATAAATGATGCAACGACATACTTCTGTCTTGTTCGTATTAGCTCAGCTGTGTCTGACTCTTCAACCCCATGGACTGCAGCACACCAGGCTTCCCTGTCCTTCACCATCTCCCAAAGTTTGCTCAGACTCACCTCCCTTGAATTGGTGGTGCCATCCAACCATTTCATCCTCTGTCATCCCCTTCTCCTCCTGCCTTCAGTCTTTCCCAGCACCAGGGTCTTTTCCAATGAATAGGTTCACATCAGGTGGCCAAAGCACTGGAGCTTCAGCTTCAGCATCAGTCCTTCCAATGAATATTCAGGGTTTATTTCCTTTAGGATTGACTGGTTTGATCTCCTCTCTAAGGAACTCTCAAGGGTCTTCCTAAAACTGTATTTCGAAGTCATCAATTATTTAGCGCTCAGCTTTTTTTTATTATCCAGCTCTCCCTTCTTTATAGGACTACTGGAAAAAAAAAAAACATAGCGTTGATTATTCAGATGTTTGTAAGCAAAATAATATCTGCTTTTTTTTAATACACTGTCTAGGTTTGTCATAGCTTTTCTTGCAAGCCGCGTCTTTCAATTTCATGGCTGCAGTCACTGTCTGCAGTGATTTTGGAGTCCAATAAAATAAAGTCTGTCACTGTTTCCATTGTTTCCCACCTCTATTTGCCATGAAGTAGGGGGACCAGACATATCTCTGTAGACATCAGCAAATACATCATTTGCATGATCATTCAGAATTGTTGGATCGAAAGTCATGTGACTATTGCTATTAGTACAATGCTTTTCATGGGGTTTGCACTGGTTTATACTCCCATCAGCAAAGTATGAGTAGCTCCTTTCCCAAAGACTTGCTAAGTGTAAAAGTAAAAAGACACTCAGATATACCAACCAGATAGAAGAAAACAGTATCTCTTATGGGATGGGGGAGGTTAAGTATCTTTTCATATATGTAAATGATCTTTAAAACAAATTTCATCACTGTTTATGTCCTTTCCAATTTTTTTTGTGGGGTTTTGGTTTCTAGGTTTCTTCACATATTAAAAAATATAGATCTTTTATCTAAGGTATGGATGTAATTTTTTTTTCCTGATTTACCTTTTGTATTGTAACTGTGCTTATGATGTGCATGTTCATTGTGTTAATAAAGGAAAATTTTAATTTAAAAATTAATTTTGTCAACCTTTTATTGTATTATATGTAATTTTGTATTTGGAATTAGATTTAGAAAGGCCTTCTTTTGTCCATGTTTTCAAAGAAATAGTCCAATCTTTTGGCATATGGTATGATGGATAATTCCAGGCTAACTCTTTTTGTTTTTGTCTAGATAGAATATGTTATGTATATTCATTGTGCCAAGTCTTCTTTTGTGTCTATAGTAGTATTTTAAGTTATTTTTGGTTTATTATAATACATGTCTAGTGTTTTTCTTTGAATTTATTCATAAAATATTATATTTTATTTATGCTTATGCTATTTCCTACATGTTGTTCTTCATATGTATGAACATAGTTGTCATGTGTACAATTGACTTGTTATAGTTTCCTAGTTGTTTTTAATAGTTCTTTGCTTTTTCCCTTCAGGTATTCTGGTATATTATTTGTGCAAATGTTGTTTTTATCTCCTTCCTTCTATTTTTATAATTATTGTATCCTTCCTTCTCTTTCTGCATTGGCGAATGCATTTGTTTTGTTTTTAGCTTTAGTGAAATTCTAGTATATTTTCCCATTAAGTATGATATCCATTTTATAATTGAGGTAGAGTTATAGTATCAGCCTGCCAATGCCGGAGACATAAGAGATGCAGGTTTGATCCTTACATGGGGAAGATCCCCTGGGGAAGGACACAGCAACCCACTGCAAGATTTTTGTCTAGAGAATTCCATGGACAGAGGAGCCTGGTGAGATATAGTCCACAGGGTTGCAAAGAGTCAGACACAGTGAAGTGACTTAGTATCCAATCATAATAATTCTGATTAATGGTTTTACAATTGCTTTGCAAATATTTTTTCATCATCTATGTAGACTGCCGGCTATATTTTATCTTTTGATCTTTTCAAATAATGTGTTCAGGTAACATATTTATTAAGCACATATTTATATCAATAGTTTTCTAAATGTTTACCTAAATTTTCATCCCTTGCACAAATCTCTGTCATAATATTTCTTACTTTTAATGTGTCCATATCAATAATTTACTGACTATAGTTATCAATGATGTTCAACAAATATTTCTGGCTTGCTTTCTTCTGGCATATTGTACAAATGTACTTTCCTAACACTTTTGAAATTAGTTAACAGAGTTTTATGCAGGTATTTTGCTTGAGGAAGTAATATGAGAGAATAGGAAAGAGGAAACTGGGAAGAATAAAACAAGCAAACAAAAAGGTGGGGAAGTCAATCCATTATGAATTATTGAGCTATCATTTCAGTGGAAATTTGAACTCAATCTTGGCAAAAACTCTTGAGAAATCATGCAGAATTAAACACGGTATTGACTGCCTGGAAAGAAAAGGGTTATTTTAATCCCCTATTGGACAAAGACTGATCCAAAGATTGATCCAGGGGATATTACCCTTTTGCAGGCATGGGTTTTTGCATTTTCCTGGATGACTTCATGAGCTCTCCTCCAAATTCACTTCAGTGGCTGGGAAAGAAAACTACATGGAAAGAAAAATATACAGAATGCCACTAAGCCGTGGTACTATAAAGCTGTAAGAATACACTTATTTCAGTGCAGCAAAAATCAAAGCCAAATGGAGGGCTGAGCTGTTTTGAGATGAGGCATAAATGATGTTCAACACTTTAACTGTGGTCAAATGTCTTTCTTCCGAAAATAAAATGGGTGGGGATGAAATATGCCATTTCTAGATGGAAACATAAGAGCCACTGTGCATTTTTTATATCCCATTCCTTCTTTAAATGATTAACAGTATAGTCAATGATAATTTCTTCTATAGTGTGTGTCATGGGGGCTTCTTGGTGGCTCAGCAGGTAAAGAAACTGCCTGCAAAGCAGGAGACATGGGTTCATTCCTTGGATCAGGAAGATCCCTTGGATAAGGAATGGCAACCCACTCCAGTTTTCTTGCTGGAAAATTTCATGGGCAGAGGAGCCCACAGGCTACAACCCATGGAGTCCAAGAGTAGAACATGCCTGCACACACAAGCAGCTTGTGTTACAGGTGAGGAAAAAACAAACAGACTGCTCCTTGATGGTCATGCAGAGTAGGTGAAAAATAATCTTTTGTTGTGTTAAACTATTGAATTTGGAGGATCTATTTATTTTTCCTTTTTACATAAAGATAGTTTACTTTAGAAACATGGTCCTACTCTATATTTCAGTGTAATAATTTTCTAACACAACACATTTGTTGTAGTGATGGACAAGCACTCTTTTGCTATAAAGGAATAATACATATAAAAAATGCAATGGGTAAAAAGAGAGAGAGAAGTAATAGAACCTGCATATGCTTGAAGAAGACTTCTGGCTGTGTCAAAAACTGTGATTGTTTACCTCTTGAAGTGCGGCCCTGGAGCAATATCATTATCATCACCTGGAAACACATTAGAAATGTAAATTCTCAGATCGCTGTCAAATCTAGGAAGCATAAACCCTGGAGGTGGGGCTTTACAATATGTTTTAACAAGCCACCCAGTTTTGATACACACTCAAGTTTGAAAACAGCTGTGAATGATCTCATTGTAAAAGCTCGGATCTCAGATGCTGGAGCAATTGCTGCAGATGCACTGAAATGCTTAGATCTTGCTGTTCCGAGAGGTTACTTCCAAATGGTAAGCCTATGATTCCAAGATTCTACATGATTTTGTAAAATATGTCTAACATTTCTGGGTCAACTTATCACTCACTGCCTGTAGATATCAAACATCAGTTTACTTTTCAGAATTCAATGATGCCACACACATAAAAACCCAAACAAACAAAAAACTTCTAGCAGTAATTCCAACTTGGAGCTCTAGTTTTAACACTAAAAATCAGTGTTCGCAGTACGAATATTCAGTAAGTGAGTATCATCACTGAAAAATGAATGTTCATGAGACTGTTGTTGAAAAATAAGACAATTTAGGTGATACTGCTGGGTGGGTAGAATAGGGAAAAGGAGTCCAAAATGGCGGTGGTAAAAGACAAGGAAGGGGAAAAGCCCATGAAAATAGAACAAAAGAAAGTCCGAGGAGGACCACCGGAGTGAGGACCTCAGGTAAAATAAATACACTCCTGGCTGGCCCAATTTACATAGGACAGGCCCAGGGAGAGAGAAACATATAAACAGAGGAGCCAAAGCTAGCGCGTGCGCGCGCTCTCTCTCTCTCTCTCTCCAGCGCACTGTAGTGCTCTTCTCCTTGTGTCTGGATCGACGTGCCCTCACGCCTCGAAGATGGATTTTCCTCCTATCTTCTAAATAAAATAAAGCTGTAACACTAATTTGTCTAAGAGCTATAATATGGTCCATTCGAGACCTGAGAGCTATAACACGGTCTGTCCAAGACCTGAGAGCTGTGACACGCCGAGGGGGCTTTACTGTCTGTCACTCCAAATCTTTGTGGTGAGGAGACCAAGAACGGAGGAACATACACTCACGCGATAATACAAACAAACTTCAACTCCTCATGAAAGGGACTGTCTCCTTCTGGATAATGGCAAAATGGAGGAGAAAGTAGGAAGATTTTACAGGATAAGTAACAAGAAAGAGAAAAATGTATCTGAAGGGCTGGGATCACATAGTCAACCTTGTTTGGGGAAGAGGAACTGAGGAAAGAAATGTAGGGTCCAGGGTTTGCTTGGCATTTTGGGGATCATTTGGTTGTATATATTGCCTTTCTGGTCGAGCAGAGTGTTAACAAAGACACAAGTGTTGATTTTAAGTTTTGGCTTGCTGACTTAGCACTCTGGACAGCATCAGATTATCTTGAGCCTAGAAATTTATTTCAACAATATTAACTCCTTTGTGTAGTCTTGAGCTTCTCTGGTCTCACTATTACGAAAGTAGCATTATCAAATGGTGAGTTTTAAAAAACTGTAATGTAGCTTCCAATACTTTGGCCATCTGATGAAAAGAACTGACTCATTGGAAAAAATCCTGATGCTGGGAAAGACTGAAGACGAGAGAAGGGGCAACAGAGGATGAGATGGTTGGATGGCACACCAACTCAATGGACATGAGTCTGAGTAAACTCCGGGAGTTGGTGATGGACAGAGAGGCCTAGCATACTGCAGTCTATGGGGTCGCAAAGAGTCGGACACGACTGAGCAACTGAACTGAACGTAGCTTATTCTTTCCTACATACTGATGTTTTACTTTTTTTCTGAACATACTCATGAGTGAATTTGTTCTGTGTGTGTGTGTGTGTGTGTGTGTGTGCACACACACACACACAAGAAATAGGCTTGGAGTTAGAATCAGGATTGGGATTGATGGAAAGGGGTGGAAGTAGCCTGATGTTTATTAAGAACCATCAACTTAAACACACACACACACACACACACACAAAATGAGAGTTGCAATTTGAGTTTTATTTGGGGCAACTTGAAGACTGCAACCCAGAAGACAGCATCTCAGATAGCTCTGAGAAACTGCTCCAAAAAGGTAGTGGGGAAGGACAGTATATATGAGATTTTGGTGAAGAGAGAGTACATACAATCATGCACATATTTTTCTAGAAGGTTACTGCTAGTCCTGTGAAGCTTTGGCAAGTCACAAGGAACAGTTGTCAACCATGAAGGATTTTAGTGCTTGTCTGCATATGAGGAGATACAAGAATTGGGCTCATGAAATAAGCTCCTGAAAATATCTACGTATCTGGAGACCTATTCTGTCAGTTTTTCCTCCAGCACAGAGTGCCTCATTTCTGCTTTTCACCTTGAGCTCCTTTCAGCAGGTTTGAAAGTCAGCAACTACAGCAGCACATAACTTAACACTTGAGAGGTAAATGGCAAGTGCCAATTTGTAGTTGAGACAGAACATTCTTTTTCTTTTAGCATAGATAGCTTTTAATAAAGATAGATTTATCTTTTAATATTTGGTAGTATTCATCTGCAAAACCATCTAAATCTACTCTTAATTGAACTTAATATTTAAAAAAATATTCATATATTTATTTGTTTAAAAATTATGTATTCCATGTATAGAAAGTCATCATTTTTAGTCTTTTTATTTTTTATAATTGCTTAAATAAACTATTTTCCTAGAAAATAATTTAATTTTTTGGTTTTCAAATATTTTTCAGAGTATTACAAAATTTAAATAATACTGATGCCACTCTGTTTCTGTGACAGTTTTAAGCTAATCAGTGTTTATTGGAATTTTTGCATAAAACTTATCTTGAAACAGTTTATAATTTTCAATGATTTTTTAAAAGCCAAAGTGTTTGGAATTTTTTTCTCTTTTATTTCTTTGTTTAGACTTCTAATATTTTATATATAATTTTTAATTTTTAACCTTATTATGTATTTGACCTTTCTTTTCTTTTCTTTTCTTTTTTTTTTTCTGATGTTCTTTTTCTGAACTTTTGGTGAGGTGCTTAATTTAACTACTGTCATTCATTCTTTTATAAATCTAAGTATTAATTCTATAACTTTTTTCTGTTTACCTCTGAAAAGTACTGTATCTTATCACGTAGTTTTTGGTACTTAATGTTTGTGTTTTTAATTTTAACATCAATATCTATTATCTTTGATACAAGGAATTTTTGATACTTTTTAATTAGCAAAAGTTAAAGTTTTTTTTTTCTTTTTTTAAATTCAGACTTTACTGCAATGGAAGCATATATTAATGTCTGTACTCAATTTATGTTTATAAAATTACTGAGTATGGTGAGATTAGGTTATGGTCAATTATGGTGACTATTTTATTGACACTTTAAAAGATGATCATTCACTGTTTTAAGAAGACAATTCAATTAAATTAGAATTAATAATTTGAGCTCTTTTTTAAATATATATTATCAATTTTTTCAGTTAAGTATAAGGAAAGGCAAATTAAAATTTTGTATTTGTCCGCAAATGGAAAGAACCTGAATATACACCAAGTGATGAATGGACAAATAAAATATATATTTTATATAATGGAATATTACTCAGCATTTTAAAAATGTGAATCAGTGATCACATTACTTACATAGATAATTCTTGAAATTTTTTAATTTAAAGAAGTCAATTGTAAAAGACCACATATTTTATGATTCCATTGTGAAAAATGTCAAGAATAAGCAAATCAAGAGGCAAAAATTAGATTAGGGAAATAACTGGGAAAACTACCAGAGTAGGAAAAGTGGGAGTGACTACTAACAGGTGCAGAGTTTTACTTGGAGGTAATCAAATACTAAAAAAAAAAATTGATTATGATGATAACTATAAAACATTGTGAATCTAGAAAGAGCCGTTGAACTTTATAATTAAAACAGGTCAATCATAAGATATGTTCAACGGTGTTAAGAAAAATCTCTTTTATAATCCTATTGTGGTTCTTTTAATGTATAACAATATATTTTGATATTTCATATGATGTAATATGATTGTATTATAGCAATTATTAACACCTCTATGATATCACATAATTATTTGTTTCTAGTGATCATTATCATTAAGATCTAATCTCCTAGCAGGTTTATAATAATGTTGTCTATATTCACTAAACTGTACATTATATCTCTAGAGCTGATATATTTTTGCATTCTTGTACCCTTAAATGCTATCTTTTGTATCTCCTCACCTTGTATCCTCTGGTAACAGTCATTGTACTGTGATTTTATGACTTTGTCATTTTTATATTCCACATATAAATGATATCATACAGTATTCCTTTTTCTCTGACTTATTTCATTAAGTGTAATGTCCTCAAGGTCCATAAATATTGTTGCAAGTGGCAGAGTGTCTTTCTTTCTTGTGACTAAATAATATTCCATTATATATGTATGTGCGTATACCACATTCTCTTTTTTCATCTGTTAACAGGCACTTAGGTTGCCTCTATGTCTTGGCTATTGTGAATAATAATGCAGTCAACATGGGAGTGCATATATCTCTTTGATATACTGTTTTCATTTCCTTATACTGTTTTCATTTCCTTTGATATATTCCCAGAAGTGAAATTGCTGGTTCATATGATAAATCAATTTTCAACTCTTTGAAGAACCCCCATACTGTTTCTGTAATGGCTGAATCAACTTATATTACCTTCAAGAGTGTACAAGGGTTTCTTTTTTTCCACTCCTTTCTATCACTTGTTTTCATTTATCTTCTTGATGATAACCATTCTAACAGGTTTGAGGTAATATCTCATTGTGCCTTTAATTTGCATTTCCTTAATGGTTAATGGTGTTCAACAGTGTTTCGTGTACTGGTTGGTCATCTATACATCTTTTTTGGAAAAATGTCTGTTTAGTTTCTGTGCCAATTTTGAAATTTTTTTTTATGTTATTGACTTGTATGAGTTCTTTATATATTTTGGATATTAAACACATATATGTGGTTTGCAAATATTGTCTTCCATTCTGTTTGTTGTCTTTGTATTTTATTGTTCCCTTTGCTGTGCAGAAGATTTTTGAGTTTAGTATTTGTATTTGTATATTTTTACTTTTCGTTGTTTGTGATTTAGGTATAGCACTCAAAAATTCATTACCAAGACCAATATTGAGGATCTTTTGTATGTTTTCTTCTGAGAGTTTAATGGTATCAGGTCTTAAGTTTAAGTTTTGGTACAATTTGAGGTAAATTATGTTAATGATATAAGGTGGGGGACCAATTTTTTTCTACATGTATTTATTCAGTTTTCCCAGCACATTTATTGGAAAGATTATTCTTTTCCATTGGGTGTTCTTGGCTGTCTTGTCCATTTCAGTTGGCTACATGTACATGCGTGGGTTTATTTCTGGGCTGTATATTCTGTTTGATTGATTTCTATGTCTGTATTCATGCCAGTACCGTAGTGAACTAAAAAGTTCCTATGCTGCTCCTGCTAAATCGCTTCAGTCGTGTCCGACTCTGTGCGACCCCAGAGATGGCAGCCCACCAGGCTCCCCCGTCCCTGGGATTCTCCAGGCAAGAACACTGGAGTGGGTTGCCATTTCCTTCTCCAAGTTCCTATAACTTGGTGATATAGTTTGAAATCAGAATGTATAGTACCTCTAGCTTGATTATTTTTTCAAATGTTCTGAGTATTTAATGTCTTTAAGATTCCACATGAATTCAAGAACTATTTTTTTCTCTTTCTGTGAAGAATGCTATAGAAATTTGATAGGGAACACATTAAATCTATATAGGAATGCATTGATTCTATAGGTGACTTTGGGTATTGTGGACATTTTAATAATATTATTTCTTCCAATTCATGTGTACTAGATGTCTTTCCATTTGTATCTTCAATTTCTTTGATCAAAGTCTTGGAGTTTTCACCATCATATTTCTCTATACAAAGTTTTCACTGTACAGATACTGCTTTGGTTAATTTTTTTCCTTTATATTTTAATGTTTTTTATATTTTTTTATGTTTTTTATATTGTGAATAGGATAATTTTCTTTATTTTTTGTTCAGGTATTTCATTACTAGGTTGTAGAAATGCAATTGTTTTCTGTGTGTTGATTTTGTATCTTACAGCTTTACTGAATTCATTGATTAGTTCCAATAGTTTTTTTTTTATTTGGGGGATTTTTCTATATACAAAATCATATTATCTGCACATAATTAAATTAACTTCTTCCTTTCCAATTTGGATGCTTTTTTATTTCTCTGTCTTGATTAATTTTTCTATCTAAAACTTCTAGTACTATATTGAATAAGAGTGGTGATAATGGGCATAATATTTATTTTCCTCCAGTTTTTTAAAAAAAATAAAAATTGACAAATATTTAATGATGAAAGACTTAAATGTATTAAATATTTATTTCTTGGCCAGTTCTGGTTTGTGTTCATTGTCTTTGAATAGAATTAAATTCCTTGGTCAAACATTTGTACGATTCTTTGGAGGAAAGAAACACAGTTGAATCTAAGATATTCTGTTACTGTACTCTTACAGAAGGACTCTTTCCTACACACATGGTTTGTCTATGGATTTTTTTGTGTGGCCTAGGCTGTTCTGCTTTTCTGATCCAAAATAGATCCAGAACTATTTCAGTCAATAAACTTTCTCAGTCCTTGTTCTAAGAAGCCATATTCCAATTACACTATAGTTTTTCATTTCATGATAGACTCTGCTCCTTTAATGGTTTGGTTGTTGTTTTCTGGGAACTTTAGTGGCTGATCTTTTTTGACACTGTGAACTTTTTTTCCTACTTTTCCAAGAACTTCTGCCTAATTTCAATTCAAAAATCTGTTCTGCCCAATTTGCTTTTACAAATACTGCCTAAACTATGAAACATAGACTATACCTGTCAGACTTTTATACTGGTCATGTAACTTTGGGACTTTTCCTCTATTCGTTTTAAATTTCTGTGATTTGCAAGAAAAAGGGAAAGATGCANCTGGGGTCGCATAGAGTCAGACACGACTGAGCGACTGAACTGAACTGAACTGAACTGATTAGGGCAAAAGTGCATATGACTAAACATGGGAAAGTTTGAGAGGCCAGAGGAAGGAATTTGTGAGGACACTGGAAAAAAGAAGTAAAGGAGATGCTTCAGTAAAAAGGTTAAAGCCAAAGTCACAGGTGAAAAAAACTGAAAAATTGACCACCAGACACAGTAGTTCTGAAGTCATCTCTGAGTTCTGTGTTCTGGCTTTGAAGGCTAGACTTGCCATGTTTTTTAGCTACTTGGCTCTGGCTTAGCTGTTTTCATCACAGATATTTGGGATAAGCTGACATTATGGGAAGACCCCCATAAAGAAGTGTGGGGAAAAGTCATACAGCATTAAGACATTGGGCAGGTAGGCAAGGAGTGACATACCACTCTCAGTGTGTGTGTGAGGCATAAGCATGAATGTACAGCCATTGTCATTTCTTCCAGCTCCTTCAATCATTTCTGAAATAGTCAACAGGTAATGCTGCATTTTCTAGGGTGATAATGCTGGGATTGGGGCTGGGTTCTGAGGTAGTATGTAAGTAATTACACAAGACTACTGCTTATATTTCCAGTAGTCATGTATGGATGCAAGAGTTGGACTGTGAAGAAGGCTGAGCGCCGAAGAATTGATGCCTTTGAACTGTGGTGTTGGAGAAGACTCTTGAGTCCCTTGGACTGCAAGGAGATTGAACCAGTCCATTCTGAAGGAGATCAACCCTGGGATTTCTTTCGAAGGAATGATGCTAAAGCTGAAGCTCCAGTACTTTGGCCACCTCATGTGAAGAGTTGACTCACTGGAAAAGACTTTGATGCTGGGAGGGATTGGGGGCAGGAAAAGAAGGGGACGACTGAGGATGAGATGGCTGGATGGCATCACTGACTCGATGGACACGAGTCTGAGTGAAGTCCGGGAGCTGGTGATGGACAGGGAGGCCACATTGTCATTTCTTCCAGCTCCTTCAATCATTTCTGAAATAGTCAACAGGTAATGCTGCATTTTCTAGGGTGATAATGCTGGGATTGGGGCTGGGTTCTGAGGTAGTATGTAAGTAATTACACAAGACTACTGCTTATATTTCCAGTAGTCATGTATGGATGCAAGAGTTGGACTGTGAAGAAGGCTGAGCGCCGAAGAATTGATGCCTTTGAACTGTGGTGTTGGAGAAGACTCTTGAGTCCCTTGGACTGCAAGGAGATTGAACCAGTCCATTCTGAAGGAGATCAACCCTGGGATTTCTTTCGAGGAATGATGCTAAAGCTGAAGCTCCAGTACTTTGGCCACCTCATGTGAAGAGTTGACTCACTGGAAAAGACTTTGATGCTGGGAGGGATTGGGGGCAGGAAAAGAAGGGGACGACTGAGGATGAGATGGCTGGATGGCATCACTGACTCGATGGACACGAGTCTGAGTGAAGTCCGGGAGCTGGTGATGGACAGGGAGGCCTGGCGTGCTGTGATTCATGGGGTCACAAAGAGTCAGACACCACTGAGCGACTGAACTGAACTGAACTGCTTATATTATAAACAATTATATTATATTATAAATCATACCAAAAACATTTCTGAGGAAATACACTAACTTGAAACCAACTAAACCATATCATCCCTCCCTACTGACACTGAGTTACAGGAAAAAGATATATAAGAAAAACAAATTCATACAAGAATTTTTAAAGCTTTAACTTTTAAAAGAAGTTACCTCTGGAGAGTAAGAAGGAGAGAGGGTTGCTTTTTACTTTATCATTTGATACATTTGTATCATAATGTATACTTTATATATATATATACAAATGTATCATGATACATTTATCATTGTATTTTAATTTGTTTGTTTATCTAGCAAAAAGTAAGTTACTACTTTTCAATAAAACAATAAAAGAAAAACATGTAGTAAAGTTTAAAAACTTCCAATGCATGTTTTATAGTATATCCCTATTATGTCTTAACCTACTATCTTCCAGTAGTTGGTAACCATAGGAGGTAGACTTCATATAAAGAGGGGAAAAAAAGGAGCATTTGTGACCTTCAATTTTGGTAAGGTCGACCCAGATAAAAGGAGTTTAAACTTAGAACAGTTTCTCATAAAATAAGCTAGAACAAATTCTCCTGAGAAACTGACTGTATGCCACCACTGATCTGAAGAAAGGGGATTGCCTTTTGGTATGTGAAAATAGTAACTAGCAGTGTTGCTCAACTGCATCATCTTTCTTGGAAAACAAACTGCAAATCATAACTAGTCTTAGCTATACAGGTGATGGGTTGTCTTCTTGTATGTGAGCTTTAACTCTTCTCTGTCCACATCTGCTGGTATGACTCTGCAGCATCTAGAATTCATTCTTTAGCCAACTGAATCTGGCTTCATTACTTATTATGAAACTTCTGAGAATATTTTCCTGGCTGATGCAGGCTATTGGCTAAAGTACAAGTTGCAATTTCAACACATTTTACGAATGAATCAGGACGAAGTTAGGTGTTGGGTGACTTCTGAGGGAGGCAGCAGATTTTGGTAGGAAAATCAACTACCAATGGGTGCTGAAAGATCTGGTTTCTAACAATAAATTGCTTATCTAATATGTCATCGTCTTGCGGCCTTCATCTTTGAAATGGGAGTAAAACAGGAAGAAAATGGTTTCAACCTAGAGAAAGTGACTATAAATGAGCTATAATATCAATACAAAGAACAGTAATTCTAGTTATTAGTATCCTAGCTTTGTGGTGCCCAGCATGAAGAAAGTATGCTGAACACATGCAGTCCCACCCTTCCCTTTACAAGATACCTAAAATAAAGAATTTTGTAATGTTTTGACTTTATGTCACACAACGAATAAAAAATAACTTTAGCTTTACTATATAATAAAATGGGGAAGAATTAGTGATAAAAGGGTTACAATTATTCATTCCTTCACTTACTTATTTATCCAATAGTGCCTGGCATACTATGGGCCATACACTGTTTTGGGCACTGGGTATACAAGACAAGAATAAAATCCCTGCTCTTTAGAAATTTATACACTGGTGGGTAAAGATGGAAAATAAATCAGCTAATAGTATTTGATATTATACTCAAAGTGATAAAACTGTGAAGAATACAAAACAGGGTAGCACAACCAAGGATGAATGGTGGTGGTGGGAAGCAGAGAAGGGACATCTGGGTCAGACTGGCTTGTTAGGGTAGATCTCTCTTAGGGGAAAATATCTGAACCTGAATGGCAAGATCTATAAACAAATATTTCAGTAAATATATATGAAAAAAAAGTGAAATTGTGAAAGTGGTGCTCAGTTGTGTCCAACCCTTTGTGACCTCGTGGAATATATCCTACTGGAATGGGTAGCCATTCTCTTCTCCAGGGGGTCTTCCTGACCCAGGGATTGAACCCAGGTCTTCCCGCATTGCAGGCAGATTCTTTTCTGTCTGAGTCACCAGGAAAGACCAAATATATATGAAGTAACTTCTATTTGGAATACCAAGTTTCTTTTGAGTTCCCAAATGTCCAAAGTCAAAAAGGAAAGGAAGAGTGACTGATAAGAATGTGAAATGAGGCACCAGTCAGAATGGCTGCGATCCAAAAGTCAACAAGCAATAAATGCTGGAGAGGGTGTGGAGAAAAGGGAACCCTCTTACACTGTTGGTGGGAATGCAAATTAGTACAGCCACTATGGAGAACAGTGTGGAGATTCCTCAAAAAATTGCAAATAGAAATGCCTTATGATCCAGCAATCCCACTGCTGGGCATACACACCAAGGAAACCAGAATTGAAAGAGACACGTGTACCCCAATGTTCATCGCGGCACTGTTTATAATAGCCAGGACATGGAAGCAACCTAGATGTCCATCAGCAGATGAATGGATAAGAAAGCTGTGGTACATATACACAATGGAGTATTACTCAGCNGAGTCGGACACGACTGAGCAACTGAACTGAACTGACATGGGAGAGAAAGAAAAGACAGCATTTTAGCATTAAAGTTATGAATTAGGAATGAAGTTCTGCAAGAGCAGATTCCTAGAATTTTAAAAGGAGCAGCAAGATTCAGTTGGACCAGAACACAGCTAGCTGCTTAAGAAGTCTGTTTTCTGTAAGATCAATGGATGGGTCAGGGTGCTGGTGAGGCCCGACCTGAGGCAGAGAAGTTGTGTAAGGACGTGTGCCCGATGGCAGCCTGTGATCCGTCGTGTGCAGGTTTTTCAGTCCCTGTGTGTATTACCTGTCTCTGACTGTAGGCACTAAGGAACATAACCAGAAGACTGCATTCAGTTTGGGGGTGCTGCAGAAAGAGTACACCTTGATTTCATCAAGGAGTTTGATAATGTCTTCTGGTACTTTTCCTATAGATGGGGAAAAATGGGCTAGTAAAGTAGGTTTATGCCTTTTAAACAGCCATTTCTGAACTGTAGCCATTAACAGATTGATAGACTCCTTTGGGCAAACATAATGGTATCTGCCTCAAAGCTCCACTTTTTTGGTTCTGAATCAACATTTTTATTGAAGATTTAATGAGATGAATACATAGGAGTTATGAATATCAAATTGCAAGGGATGTAAAGCTGAGTAGAATAATTAATACTTTGGAGGACTAAACCAAACTTCAGAATTATCTCCTTAATTAGAAACATTTGGCCAATACCAATAACATGAACTTAAACAGGGATACACGGAAAAGTCTGCATTTGTGATGAAAAATTCAGTAACTGGCTGGAGAGTGTTAGGTAAAAGACGACCAGGACACCAAAAAGAGTGTCTAACAGGCTTTAATGGCGAAGCGCTACCTGGCGGGGTTCCGGACCTGAAGGAGGCCGGTCGAGGAAGTCCGCTCCCGGACCGGCTGGGGAGTGGTTTATATAGGATTGTTGCGAGGGATGGTCTGGCAAGATCGCCAAAAAAGTTACGGTTAATGGACGGGGCTTCAGATAGGTTGTTAGGTCAAGGTGTCGAGGGCTGATAGGTCCTTCTACGTTGCTAGGGTGGGGCAGCTTTAGCTGGCGAAGTGTGCTGTCATTGGTCCCCGGGATCTGGGAGAATCTTTCCCTTAGGGACTTTCCTGTCAGAGGGAGAGAGGCGGCCCACTGTGGCCCCAGGGTCCAGCCTTACAGAGAGTTTTTGTAGTATTTTATAGTATTTTATAGATAATTTTTGGATGCCCCACCAGTATTAATTACTCTGTTCTTTTTCTTAATAGAACCTCAGATGTCGTAGCCATGTAGTTTATATGTGATTGATTGACCACAGGGGCAGTTCATGATTAGCTTAAGCTAGAAAATCATATTTCTCTGGTCTCCTGACTCAAGCCAGACCAGTTAGAGCCAATGATGGTCTATTCTTAGACTTTTATTTGCAATATTAAGAAAGTAAACTTCCCTTTCCTGTGCCTCATGATAGAGGAAGCATATGGCTGCAGGAGATGCAAGCTGCTAGGTTATAGAGAGAGAGAATGGAGATGAAACCCAGGAAGCACAGGTAAGGAGTGGAGAGAGATCCTGGTTCCCATTGTTTAAGCATTGCCTGAAACCAAATTCAGCCCTATAATACTGAGTTACACAACACTTAGGCTGATAGATGTCATCTTTTATCAGCCAGTTTGAACTGGACTTCTTGGCTCATGTAATGTAAAGAATCCTAACTGCCCTCTATGGGAGGGTTGCAGGAGATGAGTGCAGTGCAATGGCCAAGAAAGATGATGCCGCCTTATTCTGCATTTGCAAGTTGCTCAGTTGTGTCCGACTCTTTGCAACCACATCAACTATACAGTGCATGGAATACTCCAGACTAGAACACTGGAGTGGGTACTCGTTCCCTTCTCCAGGGGGTCCTCCCAACCCAGGGATCAAACCCAGGTCTCCCACATTGCAGGCCAGTTCTTTACCAGCTGAGCCTGTATACTGCATGACTGTAGGTAATCGGAAGAGACTGGATACACTCATCCACCACACTGTGTCTAGAGAGTTCCTTACTGAGAGTGACCAGAATGGGAAGAATCTTGTAGAGACATTACATGGGAAATGGCAGATGAAAAATGGAGAGGTTTTACCACAAGATGAAGAGGCTTTGTGAACGAACAGGAGACCCATTAGAAGTTTTCAAATTTTTAAAGAGCTTAGTGTAGGAAGGAAGTAGATTCTTCCTCATAATCCGAGGAGGAGGAGGAACTAGGATGTATGACTTGGAATTAGAAGATGGCACTTTGCATGCCAGATTATGAGGGTCCCATAGTGGTCCATTCTGTTTTGAAGAGTAGTAAGTTACCCATCTTTGGAAGTGTGTACACAACAGGTGACCATCATTTGGAATTTTATCAAAATAATTCCCTTATTAGGTGGGAAGCTTGTCCAGATGGGCTTTAATGTCCCTTTTGGCTGAGATTGTGAGTTTAAGAACCCTCCAAAACCTCTTCAGTTTTAGTCACAAATAAAGTGCAAAAACAACCAACTCAACTCTGATTTTCTGTTGCCTCAATTATCATTAAGTTATGAATGATACATAATTTTCCTTCCTCTGCCTGGCTCTAAGAGAACATCCTGAGGGTAAGTGTAGCTTTGATAGCTTATAATATTTTTCTATAACTTTGTAGGTGGTAGAATAGTAAATATAATAATGTATAGAGAGAATAATATATACCATTCTATATATAATAATATAATTATAATATATACATTATTATTCTACCAGCTACTAAGTGTTAGCCACTCTGTCTTGTCCAACTCCTTGAGACCCCATGAAATGGGGCTTGCCAGGCTCTTCTCTCCATGGAATTCTCCAGCAAGAATACTGGAGTAGATTGCCATTTCCTTTTCCAGGAGATCTTCCCAACCCAGGGATCTAACCCAGGTCTCCAGCATTGCAGGCAGACTCTTTACCATCTGAGCCACCAGGGAAGCTCACTACCTACTAAGTGGTGTGTGGATCTAACCCAGGTCTCCAGCATTGCAGGCAGACTCTTTACCATCTGAGCCACCAGGGAAGCTTACTACCTACTAAGTGGTGTGTGTGTGTGTGTGTGTGAAGCTTACTACCTACTAAGTGGTGTGTGTGTGTGTGTGTGAAGCTTACTACCTACTAAGTGGTGTGTGTGTGTGTGTAAAACAGTGGGGCTTCCCTGGTGGCTCAGAAGGTATAGAATTGCCTGAAATGCAGGAAACCTGGGTTTGAGTCCTTCCTGATCTCAGGTCAGGAAGATTCCCTGGAGAAGAAAATGGCTACCCACTCCAGTATTCTTGCCTGGAGTATCCCATGGACAGAGGAGCCTGGCGGGCTACAGTCCATGAGGATCACTAAGAGTCGGACATGGCTGAGCAACTAATACTTTCACAGAGTGATATTGCTTACGTTATATGTATGTATACATATACACTGATATATATATACACGCACACACATATTCATTCATATATATTTTAAAGGATACATTTCTCATCAGTTGCATTTGTTTTAAATTGAAACAGTTGCTAACCTCTAGAAAGTGAGAGATTTTTATACTTTAAAAAGCCTGAATTTCTAGCTTTGCTTGGGAAGTCGGAAGTCCAGGTGACAGTGGATCCATATCCCCAAAGCATTACTCACTGGGCAGGGCAGCAGTGGCTTTTTAAACCTGGCTTGTGTTCTGCCCATTGCCAGGGTTTCCACCGTTCCCCGACCAGGCCAGCTTCAGCCTCACTCAGCCGCATCCTCTCGGTCCTGGTGGGCTTCTCAGTGTGTGATCTCTGCCCCGAATGTTGCCTTTTTTGCTCCTAACCCTGTGCTGACTGTTATCACAGAGGCCACTGGGAGTAGGAAGGAATTAAGATGTGGAAGCATGCTGCTTCTCAGATCCAAGGAACATGGAAGGAGAAGAAAGCTGATGCTTCATTCTCACCCATTAGCTTTCTATAACCATACAAAGTTTTAATTTTAAAATTTAATAGAAAATGTGGCATTTTTCACACTTAGAAATGGATGAATAGAACATAAGAGTTTGCAGATTTATAAAAATGTAACATCTGGGTAAACGTTAAGTACCTTTTCTCATTAGTTCCCTTGTTATCAGTTTCTAATGAACTCAGAGTGTACTATTCCCCAGGACCTCTGATGCACACACCTGACCCCGTTCTTGTTATGTTTCCCAAAGTATGTTCCCTGGGGACAATTATTCTCTTGATCTGATGTAAAAAAGATTCTGGTCAAGTGAGTCTGGGAAAAGGTACTTCAGGTCAATTTGCTGAAAATCAATTACTGGTAGCCAGCTCACCAAACACCAGTTCCATGATAGACCTGTTTGACACATATGCCAAATTTACCAATGATGAGCTAGCAACTATTATAAAAAGAAAAGTTCAGTCTGATGAATGGACATTGAAAGATACTCTTCTGAATATGAACTAATACTGAGATGTTCTCCAAGATGTTGGGAAAATACAAATTCTGGAATGCTAGCAAAAACAAAATTCAGTTTATTTGAAAAACTCCTACTTGAAATAGTACACTTTTTCTATCGAATGATTCGACATTTCATATGTGACAGGATTGCTTCAGCTATATTTGATTTTTTTTCTATGCTTTCAAAATGTCATTTTTTTAAAAAAACAAGCATTTTTAACATTCTTTCTAAGGTTCGTTTGCCAATTCCTAAAAAGCTTATTAGCCCTAGTTCTGTATTTCTATCAATTTAGAATTTAAATTCAACTTAAATTACTTTAAAATTCTAATATCTTTAGGGGGCCTTTGAATTTATATTTAATTTACATGTTTAACTGCTAGAAATACTAAACTATGGCTGATAAGCCACTGAAGGAATTATGGAATAGACAAACTTTACATGCTTGACATTTTAAACAAACTTAAAAACAACATTCAGAAACATCCAAAAGAAACCAGAAGCAGCCTAAACAATCTTATTTGTAGGAAAGTATCCATTTCTATTAATTTATATTTTACTAACTTTTTGCAAGTTTAACACTTCTTTGACACTTGAACATTTCTTTTGAAGCTTTGAAGACGTTCCCACTATAAGTCATGTCTTGAAGGAAAAAAATGACAGTTGGTAACTTTGTTAAAATCAGCAAATAATTCATCAAATTTATCTTTCAGTGAATTGACCTGCTTTCAGATGGAGTTAAACTAATTTCTTTTGTGTAGAACTTCTCAAGGTTTTTAATAAACTAGTGTACATTTTGAATGTCTAGAAGAGGATTTAGAATAAGATGATAATTTTCAGTCTCAAACAACTGCAAAAGCCACAACCATGAAGGAGTGAGTTTCACACCACTACTTGGGTGACAGGTGTTGGCCTCGCTTTGGTGCTTTGTATTTTAAAGTCCCATTAATTAGATTTTAAAACTTTTTTAAAACCTTATATCTTATTTTTTAAATAACAGGCTTCTGCCTCCCTACTTTCAAGGTTGCTTCTTAAGAGCAACTTTTAAAAAACATTACTGTTTTCAGTATTTCTAATAGTTATTTTTATACCTCTGAATAATGTTTTTAGATTAAGGTTTCTTGTATATGACCTAATAAATTATTAACTCCTGGCTAAGAAAAACTAAAACTCGACCTTATACTATCCTCTTTTCTCTATCCTTCCTCTTCCTTTCCATTACAAAATTATATTGTTGAATTCCCTTAATGGATACCTGTGCAACTTAAAGCAATATACTGAAATTTCTATTTCTCATTTTGTCCACTTTAGGCATGTTCCTTGGTTTCCCACTCTATTAGATGGAGATTTAGTACTCCTGTTCTTGATGAAGAATTAAGATATAAAGTTCTCATCAAAATGACTTTCAATGGCCATTTTAAAAGCCTGCTACCCTGTCTTCTAAGATCTTTTATTTCTGCTTCTACTTGGATTTGGGTTTCTTTGTTGATGATCATTTTATCTTTCTGTAAGTTTTTAGGCTCTATTCTTCTCTTTGATGTTCTGAAAGTTCACATTGATGTATCTAGGCATAGATTTTTTTTCATTTATGATCCATCCTTTCATTTTAAAGACTCTTGTCTTCCTTTATCTCTGGGAAATTTTTTCTTTATTTTTTTCTTTTTAATTCAATTTCATCTGTTTTCTCTGTTCTTTTGTCCTGAAAGTCCTGGTGGTTAGATGTTTCTAGTGTCTTGGGTCTTTTGCTCTATGTTCTGAGAGTTATCTTTGGCTTTATCTTCCAGACCTTTATTAGAATTTTTATATCTCAGCAAAAATTTTGTTTCTAAATTGGTCGAACCCATTCTTGAAATTTTCCTTTTTCATGGCTCTCTATTTTTGGACTCAGCATCTTCTTGAATCTAAGGATAATTGGTCTTTCAAAAAATTCTCTCCCATTTTCTGAATGATCTCTGTTTCTTCAAGTTTTTTTTTTCTTAAGTTTATTCTGATCTTTTTCTGTGCTCTTTTCTTGAATTTTAGGTGCTTCTTGATTCATATTTTTAAACAACTTTATTGAGGTATAATTCACACGCCATGTCACTTACTCATTTAAAATTTACATTTGCTTTTAGTATATTCACAGAGTTGTACATATAATACTATCATCAATTTTAGAACATTTTCACTATTTCCCTCTAAGGAAATTCCATGCTCCTTAGTGGTTCAGTTCAGTTCAGTCACTCAGTCCTGTCCAACTCTTTGCGACCCCATGAATCGCAGCACGCCAGGCCTCCCTGTCCATCACCAACTCCCGGAGTTCACTCAGATTCACGTCCATTGAGTCAGTGATGCCATCCAGCCATCTCATCCTCTGTCGTCCCCTTCTCCTGCTGCCCCCAATCCCTCCCAGCATCAGAGTCTTTTCCCATGAGTCAACTCTTCGCATGAGGTGGCCAAAGTACTGGAGTTTCAGCTTCAGCATCATTCCTTCCAAAGAAATCCCAGGGCTGATCTGCAGTTATCTATCCCCTAATCTTCTCACTAGAGTGGCTCTTATCCCTTCTCCAGGGATCTTCCCAACCCAGGAATTGAGCCAGGGTTTCCTGTATTGCAGGCAGATTCTTTACCAATTGAGCTATGAGTGTGTGTGTGTTAAAGCTAAACATTCAGAAAACTAAGATCATGGCATCTGTTCCCATCACTTCATGGGAAATAGATGGAGAAACAGTGGAAACAGTGTCAGACTTTATTTTTCTGGGCTCCAAAATCACTGCAGATGGTGACTGCAGCCACGAAATTAAAAGATGCTTACTCCTTGGAAGGAAAGTTATGACCAACCTAGATAGCATATTGAAAAGCAGAGACATTACTTTGCCAACAAAGGTCCGTCTAGTCAAGGCTATGGTTTTTCCTGTGGTCATGTATGGATGTGAGAGTTGGACTGTGAAGAAGGCTGAGCCCCGAAGAATTGATGCTTTTGAACTGTGGTGTTGGAGAAGACTCTTGAGAGTCCCTTGGACTGCAAGGAGATCCAACCAGTCCATTCTGAGGGAGATCAGCCCTGGGATTTCTTTGGAAGGAATGATGCTAAAACTGAGGCTCCAGTACTTTGGCCACCTCATGCGAAGAGTTGACTCATTGGAAAAGACCCTGATGCCGGGAGGGATTGAGGGCAGGAGGAGAAGAGGACGACAGAGGATGAGCTGGCTGGATGGCATCACGGACTCGATGGACATGAGTCTGAGTGAACTCCGGGAGTTGGTGATGGACAGGGAGGCCTGGCGTGCTGCGGTTCGTGGGGTCGCAAAGCGTTGGATGCGACTGAGCGACTGAACTGAACCTTCTCACTCAGTCCCACCTACCCCCGCTGCCCTAGGCCACCACTGTCCCCCATATTTGAATATAAACAATTTGAAAATAAGGGATTAGAAAGGTCGACTTGCTGCTCTGTGGGTTTCAAGATGGCGGCCGGTCAGAAGCCAGTGCTTGAGGAGGAGGACAGGGCAGAGGTTGAGACTGAGTAGAACCCAGGTCCTGGAAAGCTGGGTGTGGGAGCAGGGCCTTGGCGAGCCCCGAGAGGGGCTGGCGTTGCAGCTGCGCAGTCAGACCTTCTGTACTGATCAGCTTCGCCTCCGTGTTCAGGATTCAGAGCGCACCCTGCCTGCCACAGACGCTGCTTCAGTGCCTGTAGACTCTGGGTTCCTCAAGGGGAATGGGGGTGGGGGCATGTGTGTCTGTCTCGCAGCGCTGCCTCTTGCACTTGGCATACTGTTTAGCACAGTAAGTATTATATATTTGTAGAAGAATTTGTGCCATTTGTTTATATAATGCCTTCCAATTGCAGAGCACCTTTTGTATCCTCATCCCTTACCTGAGATAGGCAAGTGTGCAAAGGTGAATTCTCCATGGCGCTAATGAGACCGAAACTGTAGGATTCTCCACTTGCATGAACCCCTTCTAAAACCCTCTTCTCAATCCTGTTTTTGCATTCTTTTCCTTAAAGAAGGCCTACAAAATTATATTTCGTAGAGGCAGGCATCAGAAAACCTGAACCTAGGTCCTGCTCTCTAGATAACAGCAGATGTTTGTTATTGTTCCGTCACTACGTCGTGTCCGACTCTTGGCAATCCCATAAACTGCAGCACGCCAGGCTTCCCTGTCCTCCTCCATCTCCCGGAGTATGGTCAAATTCATGTCGGTTGAGTCAGTGATGCCATCCAACCATCTAGCAGATATGATTAGCCCCAAGTTAGAGCTATTAAAGCAGTGGCTGAGAGAGTTGGGTGCCTCGCCCAAGGTCACACGTCTAGTAAGAGGCAGAACATGTCAGACCTGAATGATTGTTCCTGCTACTTGTTCCCCTCCCCTCCCCTCCCCCCATGCACGCCCCCTCAGAGGAGTGGCTTCTGATTGGTTCCTGTTCCCAGGACAGCAGCCTTTGGGTTTGTCAGCAAGGGATGGCCCCAGGGCAACTGGTGAGGCCTACAGGTGTCTGGTTTCTGTTGCCCCCCAAGCTCATGGGCTGTCTCTCTATCCAACAGGAACCAAACAAGGAAAGCCACACACACACCACTCCCCCACCTCCGCCTACATATTTAGGTTTCAATTATGAAATACCTTTGAAAGTATTTTCTCTAAACAGAAATACAGAATTCTCCTTTCTACTTCTGTTTCTGAATAAGACTTTTAATCTTCTGTTGTTTCATGGTCTTCAAATAAAATGTAAGGTCTAAGGGGAATGAAAAAAAAAAGTCAGAGATCGTATTTTCAACTGCCAACTAATTTGGTGATTCTCCCAGGTGGGAAAATCAATGTCTGCTCTGGAGAGGCGAATCATGCATTCCATTGGGTTGTGCCGCCGTGATTTTCTTCTGTGAAAATTAACTTACCCTCCATGCTTTTCAGCTTCTCAGTGAAATATATTTCATGCTTGCCTTTCCCCAGACACAGATATATGTGTTTTGAGTAGAAATCTGAGCCACTGATGCCCAGAAGAGATGGTCTGAGTCTGTTGGAGGATTGAACTGAATGCCTTAGAGGCAGAGAAGAAATCTCCCAATGTCTCAGGTCAGTCTCTTATAGCCAGCCAGCCCCCTGGCTGGCTAACTCGAGACCTTGGCTCTAGGGGGTTTCATTCTTTCTAGAACTTCCTTATTCTCAAATTATTGATCCAGTAGCAATTTGGTTCCCTTAACTCACGGGTAATACTGTGGTGTGATCGGAAAGGCCAAGGTTACAGAGGCTTCCTCTTTCCATGCTGCCTCTCTCAGTGTTTGCTTCTTCACCTTCAACCCTTCACTGGCCCAGGATTCACCTCCACTTGATATTTTTGTTTAGTTTTATTTATTTATTTTTGATTGTGCTGAGTCTTTGTTGCTGCCTGTGGGCTTTCTCCAGTTGCGGTGAGCGGGGGCTCTTCTGTAGTTGTGGTATGTGGGTTTCTCATTGCTGTGGCTTCTCTTGGTGCAGAGCATAGGCTCTAGGGCACTTGGGCTTCAGTTGTTGAGGCACATGGCTCAATAGTTGCAACTCCCTAGCTGCAGAGACAATCTCCCAAGATCAGGGGTTGAACCTGTGTCTCCTACGTTGGCAGGTAGATTCTGTACCACTGAGCCACTAGGGAAGCCCCTCGATGTGGTGTTGACTCATGCTCGTAATGGCATTAGAATACTTTCTTCCCTGCTATCAAGCAGCCATGACCCAAACCCTCTGTGCAGCTACACAGGCTTTTATCCTAGAACTTTCCCATCATCCAGGAACCAAAACAGGTGGGTGCCCTACACCCCTTCTGGGACCTGCTCCATTGCTACAACTGGCATCACTTCTGATTGATGAGGAACTCTGCCATACTGCAAAAAATCACCCCAGCTCCTGACAAAGTCTGATCACTTGGGATAGGGGCTGAATTGTGTAATAAGCTCCTGTCTGATACCCTGTGCATGGGTACTAAATCACTTCAGTGGTGTCTGACTGTGCAACCCCATGGACTGTAGCCCAGGAGGTTCCTCTGTCATTGGGATTTTTCCAGGCAAGAATACTGAAGTGGGTTGCCATGGCCTCATCCAGGGGATCTTCCTGATCTAGCGATCAAAACTGTGACTCCTGCATTGCAGGCGGGTTCTTTACCAATGAACCACCAGGGAAGCCTGTTTGATAGCCTAGTTCCTTGGCAAATCAGAAGCAGAGTTGTTCCTTTAAGGTGGATTCTCAGGGCTTGTCTCAAGGCACACCTTTCTTTTGACTCTGCTCTGCCAAGTTTTCAGCAACACTGCTGCTGCTGCTGCTGCTAAGTTGCTTCAGTTGTGTCCGACTCTGTGCGACCCCATAGAGGGCAGCCCACCAGGCTCCCCCGTCCCTGGGATTCTCCAGGCAAGAACACAGGAGTGGGTTGCCATTTCCTTCTCCAATGCATGAAAGTGAAGAGTGAAAGTGAAGTCGCTCAGTTGTGTCTGACTCCAGCGGCCCCATGGACTGCAGCCTACCAGGCTCCTCCGTCCATGGGATTTTCCAGGCAAGAGTACGGGAGTGGGGTGCCATTGCCTTCTCCGTCAGCAACACTGGTAACAGTAAAATCACAAAATGAGACACTGGAGCCACCTGTGTGTTTGGGTCAGGACATCCTTGTGAGCACCGTCGCAGTCTCCCCGGCTGTGCGCAAGTGAGTGCCTGCTAAGCCCCACTTCCTTATAAGAGTATGTGTGCAAACTGAGGAATGTGTGCAGCCGGCGAGGCCAGCTTTAGTCTGTCAGCAGCTGAGAATGTTTAGGACAGTCCACTGACTGGAAACGTGCACCGCAGCGAGCTGCTCAGCTACAGATGGAACTTGCAGAACCCACATTAGTGCCTCAGGTGGCCTTTGGATGAGCTTGGAATTAACCTTCATAAACACAGACTCCTTTCTCAGGATGTCCTTCAAGAAAAGATCACTCCTCGGCACCGGCCCCTGAACACTGCAGGGTGTGTTTGGCTGGTCTGGGGCCAGGGGCTGCAGGGGGAAAGCCCCATGTGGAGAGAAGGTAGCAGCAGCGCTCAGATCCAGTCTTGCTGGAAACCAGCCTCACTCCTCGGCTCAGCGTAAGCCAGGCCATCCTGGACTGAGTCATTGCTGTGGCTTTATCCTGTCTCACTTCTTAGGTCTCCGGTGTCTGTTTATGTATAAATCAAAGGGTGTCATCCTTGTCCCTTGGCCATGGCAGTATTTAACCAAATTGGCCAAAAATGTTTTTGCCAAAAAATATTTTCTCAGTGGGCTTCCCTAGTATCTCAGGGGTAATGAATCCACCTGTCCCCCTGCCGGGTTGGGAAGATCCCCTGGAGAAGGAAGTGGCAACCCACTCCAGTGTTCTTGCCTGTGAAATCTCATGGACAGTGAAGCCTGGAGGGCTAAAGACCATGAGGTCACAAAAGAGTGCAGACGATTTGGCAACTAAACAACATTTAAAGGAGCAGGGACTTCTGGTCTGGCAGGAAGGAGCCTGGCCTCCTGGGCTCAGGTGTTGGCCTACAGAGGCACCTCTGAGATGACACGTGGAGGACCAAACAAGTGAAAACATGGAGCTGTCTCTGCCTAACCAGAAGTCACCTGCAGCTACAGTCCTGAAGAGAGAGGAATGGAAAGGATGAGGAACTGAGGTCTGTCACTGTCGCCAAAGTTCATGCAGGAATTAGCTTCATTGAGCCTGGTGCCGGGCATGTCTGTGCAGCAGACTTGGTCTGTGGTATCACCACCCTCTTCCTTGATGCCATTCCTCTTGTGTCCCTTCCCTGTCTCCCCTCACTGGTGACTCATCTAGCCCCGAAGAGGCTCAAGGCTCCACTCTTGTCTCCCTGTAGTCCTCTCTAAAACCACTCTCAGATCCTTCTGTCCCATAGGGTGTCTCCTGACTGGCAAGTTATAAGCTGGGTTTCCCAAGGACACCTCTATTTTAACAGAAAGCATTCAGGTAGGGACTTCCCTGGTGGTACAGTCGATAAGAATCCCCCTGCCAGTGCAGGGGACACAGGTTCAATCCCTGGTTCTAGAAAATTCCACATGCTGCAGAGCAACTAAGTGCTGGGCTACAGCTGCTGATCCTGCTCTCTAGAGCCTGCAAGCTGCAACTACTGAGCCCATGCACCTGGAGCCTGTGCTCCACAAGAGAAGTCACCGCAATGAGAAGCCTTTGCACCAAAACGAAGAGTAGCTCCCGCTCTCCACAACTAGAGAAAAGCCTGTGTGCAGCAACAAAGACCCAGCACAATCAAAAAGAAATATTAATAAATAAAAAGCATCAGTCTAAATTGCTGAAGCTCTAAGGATCACAATCTGGTCACCAGGCACCAACCAGTGCAGCAGTCCCTGGACCGTTTTGGATCTTGCAATCTCTGCACGTTAATCTCCTTCAGTTCAGTTCAGTCGCTCAGTCGTGTCCGACTCTTTGCAACCCCATGAATTGCAGCACGCCAGGCCTCCCTGTCCATCACCAACTCCTGGAGTTCACTCAGATCCATGCCCATGGAGTCAGTGACGCCATCCAGCCATCTCATCCTCTGTCATCCCCTTCTCCTCCTGCCCCCAATCCCTCCCAGCATCAGGGTCTTTTCCAATGAGTCAGCTCTTCGCATGAGGTGGCCAAAGTACTGGAGTTTCAGCTTCAGCATCATTCCTTCCAAAGAAATCCCAGGACCAATCTCCTTCAGAATGGACTGGTTGGATCTCCTTGCAGTCTAAGGGACTCTCAAGAGTCTTCTCCCACACCACAGTTCAAAAGCATCAATTCTTCGGTGCTCAGCCTTCTTCACAGTCCAACTCTCACATCCATACATGACCACTGGAAAAACCATAACTTTGACTAGACGGACCTTAGTTGGCAAAGTAATATCTCTGCTTTTGAATATGCTATCTAGGTTGGTTAATCTCCTTACTTGTACTTTAAGTACTCACTTTGATCAGAGCAGACTGGGTATGATTGCAAGTCTTAGCTGCCCTTATGATTTTTGTGCACGAGCAGTA
The DNA here is from genome assembly GCA_006408695.1 of Aepyceros melampus. Classification (NCBI taxonomy): domain Eukaryota; kingdom Metazoa; phylum Chordata; class Mammalia; order Artiodactyla; family Bovidae; genus Aepyceros; species Aepyceros melampus. Next base: position 48,036 of record SJXQ01012220.1, read on the forward strand.
TAAATGCTAACAAAATGTGGGCAGAGAGCAAACAGAAGGAGAAACAGCATTCTGATCATGTCCAAAGAGAGTAAGACCTCTAGCTCTAAGCGATGTCGGGTTGCTCAGGTAGACTCGCTTCAGGGCACTGACATCTGTCCTGATTGTGCTACACACTCCAGAGACAGCTTTGAATGGCTCCTGCCTCTCTGGATTGTCCCTGAGACCCTCGCAAAGCTGGAGCATTGGCTTACCAAGCTTGTGCAGAATTGAGGCTATGCCGTGTGGTGTCAACCATGAGATAATCCCCAGTGTAAAGGCAGTTTGCAGAGCAAGGGAATTTCTTGCTACTCATCTTCTCTGTGCCAGGCACTGGCTAAAATGCTTCAGACAAGTCACCTTGTTTGATTCTTAACTGTATCATTGCCAGGTGGCGCTAGTGGTAAAGAACCCGCTTGCCAATGCAGGACACATAAGAGACTTGGATTCAATTCCTGGGTCAGGAAAATCGCTTGGAGGAAGGACATGGCAACCCACTCCAGTATTCTTGCCTGGAGAATCCCATGGACAGAGGAGCCTGACAGGCTACAGTCCATAGGGTCACCAAGAATAGGGCACGACTGAAGTGACTTAGCTTTCACGCATGTATCATTGCCAATAGGATGTCCTTTCAGTTATCCTTGTGTTATTATTCCCATTTTACTAATGAGAAAACCAAAATGCAGAGAAGTTGAGAAACTTGCCCCGTGAGATACGATTTGAATCATGGACTGTCCAACTTCAAGTCCACACCTTTTCTACCATATCATTCTTTTTACAAAGGATGACAGGTTTTTTGAAATAAAATGAATAGCTGCCCTTGTTGATCTGTAAACCCACCTTGTCGAATAACTAAAAAGGCTCCCATTCCCATAATTTGGAATTTCCCCCCAGAGACTCCCCATAGGAGTTAATTCATTTGATGGATGGCCCTCTACACACCTGTGTACTCATGTGTGCCTGCTGCTAAATGCTGCTGTCATTTAGTAGGAAAAATACAATCCTGTGTCCTAAATGTCCTTGTCAGTAGCCAAGACAGAGCCTGACATTAGATCGCTCTCTTTGGTTTTCCGCTTGTGGACTGACCATGGTTACCCAGGACATTGCTGTGATCTTCTGAACAGAAAGACTGCTCCATCGGGGCCACTCAGGATGGTGAAGTGAGGTCGGTGATCATAATTCACTTCCTAAATTTGCGGCCTTATAGGCTGCCCATACAGTGCTCTTCAGAGGATGTTAAAGAGCCTGTATCAAAGAACAGGAGTGCATTCTATTAAAGTCGTGTGTGAGTCCTGGCAGTTAAAGACAGAAAGGTTAATGGGGGTAGGGTTGGGCCCTGGGGTGCAAGGGCAGGGCTTGGCTGCAGCCCGCCAGCCTTCATGGTGGAGTGTGAGTAGTTCTGATAGGATTCTCATGGGGTCAGCACTGGAGTGATCAGCCGCTCAGCTAGAGAGTTTTTCCTCTCCAACATGGTAGCAGAGGTCAGCCACTCCCAGAGGACTGTCAGCATATCCATACACAGCTCACAGAAGTGCAAGCACAGCCTTCCCAGGGTGAGGGAGAGGTCAGAGAAATCCATTTATATGCTTCAGAAATGTCGCCGAGGATGGCAGAGGCTCTGAAGAGCATTTCTTTATGAGGAAATGTGGTCATGTTAGGCAGGCGGGACTGAGGCAGATTCCGGTCCAGAACCCAAGGGTTTGCACCCAATCCACTGCCCTCCCCTTTGTTCCAAAGAGTAAGCCAAAGGTGTAGGTGAAGAAAGCGCTCTGAAATGGAAAAAAAAAGGGGGGGGGCTCTCTGATCAAATTAATTTGAGAAACAGAGGATTAAATGAGGTACCACAGGCCAGCCCAGAGCCTCTACAGTTCACTTCATTCTGTTGTAAAGTAACGAGCACATTGGTCTATATTCTAGTGCGTCTGACGTGCAGTAAACGTTCGAATCGGTGTCAGCAGCAGGGTGAGGCGAGTGGCATGTGTAGAGTGCAGGGTTTAAGAAGGCGCTCCTTCTCAGGGTCCTGCAGGGGAGACCCGGGAGCGAGCATGCCCAGAGCCGCCCTCGCCTCACCCTCCTCCCGCCCCAGGTGGCACCCAGTGCGGGGGTGATGCGCTGAGGCCCCCCGGCCGCACAAAATGCTGGGGCTTGTCTCCCAGAGGTCTGCTCATCTCATGACAGCTTGAGTAGTGCTTAAAATAGCCCACCAAGGTTAAATGTTACCTTAGACCCTTTCATTGACTCTTTTAAAAAAAATATTTATGGTATTTATTTTTGTCAGAGCTGGGCCTTTGTTGCTCCACACAGGCTTTCTCTAGCAGCGAGCAGGGGGCTGCTCTTCGTGGTGCTGCGCAGGCTCTAGAGCGTGGGATCAGTAGTTGTGAGGCACAGGCTTAGCTGCCTCTCAGCATGTGGAGTCTTCCCAGACCAAGGACTGAATCCACGTCCCCTGCATTGACAGGCAGATTCCTATCCACTGTATCACCAGGGAGGTCCCTTTCTTTGACTTTTAAAAAATTATTATATGTCAGTGTATGGCAAAACCACTATAATATTGTAAAGTAATTAGCCTCCAATTAAAATAAATTTAATTTTTTTAAACAGGAAGAAAGAATGAAAGAAAAGACTGAATTGCAGTGGAAAAAGCCTAGCAAATGACACATTAACCATATAGTATTCAGATTAGCATCATCAGTGATGCCGTGTGCCTATCATGGCAAATTCTGATACTGTTTACACCAACCTATAACCCTTATTTAGTCATAAGAAAAACCCAGATCAGGGTACATTGAATAGAGTAACTTGGCCAGTGCTGTTTGAGACTGTCTAGGAACGATTAAGAAACTGCCATGGTCCAGAAAAAAAAGGGGAGACATGACAACTGAATGCAATTTTGTCCCTGAATTGGATTCCAGGAGAGAGAGAGGACATTGATGGAAACACTAGTAAATCCGGATAAAGTCTATAACTTAATTATCAGTAGTACGCCAACTTTGGTTTCTTAGTTTGACAAATGTTCCTTGGTAATATAAGATCTTAACAGCAGGTAAAACTGGAGAAGGATTATGGGAATTCTGTACTGTCTTTGCAACTTTTCTGTAAATGTAAAATTATCTACAAGCAAAATGTTTTAAAAAGAAAAGACTGTTATGAAGTAGCATTGTAAAGGCAAATTTTCTGCTACCCTGCAGGCAGTGTAGTTAAAGTTGATAGCAATAACCAGATTTTAAGGAATGGGTCATAGAAATTTCAAAATGAGAAATTGGTGTGCTAATTCTTGAAATGATGAGTCCTTCATTATTAAGAACCCTAACTCTGTCTCCAAGCATTTATTAAAAGCTTCCAGCTCACACTTTGGTGAAGTTGATACCATCTAGTGACATGTTACTCAGTAAAGGAAAAGAGGAAGCTATAAACTTATCAAAAAGAAAAGGCTCATGAATCTAATATTCCTTTACAGGATTCAGAGTTATATTTTTATCCTAAAGTTGCAAACGAAGTCAAGGTCATGAAAAGTTTATAAAAAGCAATTCATCATTATGATATTTAAGATAATTTCCAAAGGTCAAAAGTGATTCAGAAAATCTTTAGAATCTGAAGGCAAAGAATTAGATATAGACCATTACTGAGATACTGAAGAAGGAAGTCTGTAAGTGCCTATAGAGATAAATGTATACTCTTATAATTTAAAAACAAAACTGTGTAATTGTAATCAGGTGTTTCTTCCTCATCCCTTCAAAAGCATTGCTATTAAATCAGTGGAGAGCTTACAATTGATGAATCAAAGAATAAAACAAAAATGGAATACATTTTTTCAAACTTCACTGCCCAGGGAACCCTGGGGTTCCATGGAGCATCCTTGGGTAAAAGTGCTCTACCCTACTTATTATGAATCCTTTTGTTACAAGATGAATTCTCAGTTATAAAAACTGTAGCTGTAAGGTTTGGGAATGAGTGTGCTACATACTGATTAATTGAGAATTTCTGCGACTTCCTTGGTGGTCCAATGGTTAAGAACCCACCTTTCAGTGCAGGGGACTCTGGTTTGAGCCCTGGTCGGGTAACTAAGATCCCATGAATAAAACAAAAATGGAATACATTTTTTCAAACTTCACTGCCCAGGGAACCCTGGGGTTCCATGGAGCATCCTTGGGTAAAAGTGCTCTACCCTACTTATTATGAATCCTTTTGTTACAAGATGAATTCTCAGTTATAAAAACTGTAGCTGTAAGGTTTGGGAATGAGTGTGCTACATACTGATTAATTGAGAATTTCTGCAACTTCCTTGGTGGTCCAATGGTTAAGAACCCACCTTTCAGTGCAGGGGACTCTGGTTTGAGCCCTGGTTGGGTAACTAAGATCCCACATGCCTAGGAGCCACAGCTAGAGAAGCTGGCACACCGCAATGAAGGCCCAGCACAGCCAATAAAGAGAGAATTTCTGAACCCAGAGGGGCTCTGCTATAAGTGACCCCTAAAAAGTGGAACCCAACCTCTCGGCTGATTACTGAGCCAGGCTTTAAGTCACATGAGACATACAGATCCTTTTCATATTCTCTGAAGGTGGTAATGGTGTCCCAGACCTCCCATTCATTATACAATAAGGCTGAAAAGCATGGAGGTACACAGAGTTGGCAAGGCCTTCCCTCCCTCCCTCACGAAATGTAGTGCGCTCTAGGAAACACCCATCACTGAGGGAAGAAGCAAACGCTACTCCTGTGACACCGGCTTAGGTGATGTCTGGCAAGGTTTCCAACTCAAGACTCCCTACTTGTAAGCCAGGGTTCTTCTGCATCACAGACATACACACGTTCATAAACCCTGGCCTCCTCCAGAATCAGCCTCGGGTTATCGAGGGACATTTGAAAGCTGTTGTCCTCAGATCCTTGCTTGGCAGTTTCCGGTTCTCTGGTGAGTGAAGGGTTAATGTGTCATTGCACAAGGACTTTATTAATCCAGTCCCCTGCTCCAGACTTGACCTTCAATCACTGGAAAACAAGAAAACACTAAAAAGAATGTCAACCAAGTGAAAACACTCTGTTGGACCTCAGTCCAGACATTTGTGTGAGTGCCGCCTTTGTGTGAGTGCTGCAGGAAAGCAACTGTCCGACAGGTATGTTTCTAGCTGATGGAAACCTCGAGTTGTTAATGGCTCTTCTGGGGCAAGGCAATAAGGGCAGAGTTGGCCTCTGCTCTGGCAGAATAACAAATGAGAGAGGTTACTGAGGCACATGCTTTGCCCCAAAATAGACATGGATGGAGGGACTATACTTACCAGATAGATGTCTTGACTCCTTCCCACCAGTGAAGATGAGTAAAGACACTTAGTTTCTTTGTATATGTCATGGCTAGAGTTCTCTCACTGTATACAGAGCAGCCAATTCATCATTTGAGGTCCTGTGTGTAGCTGTGTTGAGAAGGACAAGCATTTATTAGCCTCAGTAAGGTACAGAACTGTCGTTACAGAAAAACAGTCACTCAGGGTGGGCTCTGGCTAAAATACTGTGAAGTGTGTCATTCACACAAACGTATGGACCCAGACTTGTGAAGTTCAAGTACTGTTTACTTGGGATTAGCTCAAGTTTGGGTAAGAAGCTGTGGAATTTGGATGTGGTTGTTGATAGCACTGTTTGTGGTGAGAGAAACCAGGCCAACCCTTGTGAAGAGGGAAGGGGGCAGGGCAGGGACGTGGGCTGAGAGGCCACCCACCAAGAATCTACATCTTACTCTCCATGATAATTCTGAAACTCAGTCTAGGCATTCTGAAGCTGGAGGGTGACATTTGGAGAGGAAGAAGAAAGAAATATCTGTCTCTTCTAGTTTAAAGACAGGTATTGTCTTTGAGAAGGAAATGGCAACCCACTCCAGTGTTCTTGCCTGGAGAATCCCAGGGATGCGGGAGCCTGCTGGGCTGCCGTCTATGGGGTCGCACAGAGTCGGACACGACTGAAGCGACTTAGCAGCAGCATTGTCTGACTCGGGCTTCCCTGGTGGCTCAGTGGTAAAGAATCCGCCTGCCAATGCAGGAGACACAGATTTGATACCTGGGTCAAGAGATCCCCTGAAGGAAGAAACAGCAACCCACTCCAGTATTCTCGCCTGGGGAATCCCATGGACAGGAGAGCCTGGTGGGCTGCAGTCTATGGCGTCACAAAAATGTCGGACATGACGTAGCAACTTAACAACCACATTGGCTCTCTCGGGTAAAAGACTTGATACTGTGGTGCCACCATAGGAAGGTGTCAACCTTCCCAGAGGCTGTGTTCTGCCAGGAAAATCCGTAATCTCTGAGCTTTCTTTTTCTATGGTAGTTTGGGAAATATTTGCTGACTACACTCTGTTGCAAACTCTTGTTCTAGAAAGTTCCCTAGAGGATCATTCTCTACAGGTTTACAGAAGGTAAAAGACAAGGTTGTTCCCAGGCCAGCTGCCTGCTCACTTATACACGTAGCTATTAAGGTCATCTTTTACCGTAAAAGAAAGACTAGATTATGCATCATCTTTGCTTTTTCTTACAGCTTTATTGAGATGTAATTCACATAATAGACAATCACCAAAGTGTGCAACTCAATGGCTTTCAATATATTTACAGAATTATGACTCAACTACCTTTTTAATGCAATTTTAGGACATTTTCATTAGCAGTCACACCACAGTCCTCAGCCCCTAGTTTCTAGTAATCTGCTTTCTGTCTCCCTATATTTGCCTATTCTGGGCAGTGTATGTAAATGGAATCATACAGTAGGTGGCCTTTTTTGACTGGCTTCTGTCACTTATCATATTTTCAAGGTTCACCCATATTATAGCATGTATTAGTACTCTGTTTCTTTTTATTGATAAATGATATTCCATCTGATGGATATACCAGATTTTATTTATCCATACATCTGCTGGTGAACATCTCTGCTCTTTCTACTTTTTGGCTGTTAAGGATAATACTGCTATGAACATGTCTGCATGAATTTTTGAATGGGCATGTTTTAATTTTTCCCAAGTATATACTTAAGAGTGGTATTTGCTAGATCATGTGGTAACTCTGTGTTTAACATTTTGAGGAACTGCCAAACTGTTTTCCAAGTGGGTGCATAGTTTTACACATTCACCAGTAGTGTGTGTGAAGGTTCCATTCTCTCTGTATCCTTGCCACCACTTACTATTATCTGTCCTTTGATTCTAGCCAACCTAGTGGATGTGTATTGGTATCACACTGTGGTTTAAATTTGCCTACTATTATTTATTTCTTAGAGAAGTGTCAGCTCATATACTTTGCTCATATCTGTTCATACCCTTTGTCTTTACTGAGTTGTAATAACGCTTTATATATTCTAGAAAGAAGTTCTTTCCCACATATAATTTGCCTGTGTTTTCCCTCCCTCTGTGGGTTATCTTTTCTTTTTGTTGATGCACAAAAGTTTTAATTTTAATGATGTTCAATTTATTTATGTTTTCTTTTATTGCTTATGCTTTTGGTGCCATATCTCAGAAAACATTGCCTAATACAAAGCCATGACTATGAATCCTTGTATTTTCTTTTATTAGGCTTATAGTTAGATTTTCTTCTGCTAGGTTTCCAGCTTTTATATTTAGGTTTTTGGTTCATTCGGACTTAATTTTTGTATATGGAATGAAGAGTAGGGGCCCAGCCCTTCCTCATGTGCATATGTAGTTGTTGCATATCATTTTCTAAGAGAAAGAAAAACAGAATCCATTTCTGGACAGTCACTCTGATTGAGTTAAAGACCAATTGCTCCTCATACCTGTGTCCCACATTTGAGGGGAAGATATTGGGAGAACAGAGAGACCCTTGACTTTAGAGAAAGCAAACACCTATTTGCATAAAGCAGGTGTATTCTGGAGTGAGAGAATCTGAAGCCTTGATCCAAGCCCCAGTCCTCTTGCTCATTAACCAGAGCGCCGTGGACAAATCACTTAAGGCTGTCTAAGATTCAGTTGTCTCATCCAATGAAAGGGGAGCTAATTGGAATAGAATACATTCCGGGAGATCAGCAAGTTTCTCTGCTTAGTGTAATCTTATATACCTAGGGCCTAGAATAGTGCCCAGAACACAGTAGGCTCTCAAAAGTCCCATTTGTGGATTTTATACTTTGCTCATATCTGTTCATACCCTTTGTCTTTACTGAGTTGTAATAACGCTTTATATATTCTAGAAAGAAGTTCTTTCCCACATATAATTTGCCTGTGTTTTCCCTCCCTCTGTGGGTTATCTTTTCTTTTTGTTGATGCACAAAAGTTTTAATTTTAATGATGTTCAATTTATTTATGTTTTCTTTTATTGCTTATGCTTTTGGTGCCATATCTCAGAAAACATTGCCTAATACAAAGCCATGACTATGAATCCTTGTATTTTCTTTTATTAGGCTTATAGTTAGATTTTCTTCTGCTAGGTTTCCAGCTTTTATATTTAGGTTTTTGGTTCATTCGGACTTAATTTTTGTATATGGAATGAAGAGTAGGGGCCCAGCCCTTCCTCATGTGCATATGTAGTTGTTGCATATCATTTTCTAAGAGAAAGAAAAACAGAATCCATTTCTGGACAGTCACTCTGATTGAGTTAAAGACCAATTGCTCCTCATACCTGTGTCCCACATTTGAGGGGAAGATATTGGGAGAACAGAGAGACCCTTGACTTTAGAGAAAGCAAACACCTATTTGCATAAAGCAGGTGTATTCTGGAGTGAGAGAATCTGAAGCCTTGATCCAAGCCCCAGTCCTCTTGCTCATTAACCAGAGCGCCGTGGACAAATCACTTAAGGCTGTCTAAGATTCAGTTGTCTCATCCAATGAAAGGGGAGCTAATTGGAATAGAATACATTCCGGGAGATCAGCAAGTTTCTCTGCTTAGTGTAACTTATATACCTAGGGCCTAGAATAGTGCCCAGAACACAGTAGGCTCTCAAAAGTCCCATTTGTGGATTAGGGAGAGGGTGGGATGAGTTGGCAGAGTGGCAATGTAACATGTATGATATCATAAGTGAAACGAATCGCCAGTCTAGGTTTGATGCAGGATGCAGAACGCTTGGGACTGATGCACGGGGATAATCCAGAGAGAAGGTGTGGGGCGGGAGGGGGGATGTGGGGGTCGGGATTGGGAGTTCATGTACACTCGTGGCTGATTCATGTCAATGTATAGCAAAACGAATACAATATTGTAAAGCAAAACAAACTAAAAAATAAAAATCAATTAAAAAATTAAAAATAAAAAAATAAAAATAAAAAATACCTCCATTATGCAATCCCCTAGGTTTATTATAAGAAAAGGCATTTAAAAAAAAACAATGTGCTCAGATGTTTTATGAATTATAAGATGCTACAGAAATGTATGGTTTCTTTTCTTTGTTGTGGAAAGGGAGACGCGAGTAGCTGTAACAGTGCAGCAAACCTGCAAATGAGGTGAATATATGTTTTCTAGAAGGTGCAATTTCATTTTCAAGGTACTAGAAACCCAGCGATCCTTTAATAAAGTTAATTTATTAAGAATTTTGAAGTCATAAAATGTTAATGCCCTTTTTTAGATTTTCACACTTCACCTTGGAGAGAATTGCATCTCCCAAACCTTCCTTTAAAGCAAGCAGTATTGTAGCGAGGGTGGCAGGGGCAGAGGAGGAAGGACAGATAGCCTTTCAGCTATTTAATATCTCTGTAAGAACTGGGAATTTTCACTCTTCTGTATGTATTTCTCTCTGTTCAAAACTCCTTTTTTTCCCCCTCTAGAAATTAAAAAGTAGTATTTTCATATCCCCTTAAAATCACTGAATGTAGGCTTTAACCTCTCTTTCCTCGTGTTTGCCCACGTAGGGCCTTAGGACACAGTTCTGATGCAGAGAAGAGCTAAAGACTCCGGTTAGATGGCGCCCAGCACCCACAGCAGCGCAGAACTCCGTCCAGGAGACGGAAGCCTGGGTTCCAAGGCCCTAGTCTTTGCTATTTAGCTCTGTAACCAGACAGGTCACTACACATCTTGGGACTCAGTTTCTCATCTGGAAAGTAAGAGTGTTGAGGCAGAAGTTCCCTAAAGAAGCTCTTATATTGCACAGCTCCATGGTGCATCTGGTCAGAAAGCATTTATCTAGTGCTGGCCGTATCTCCAGGATGCTACTAGGTGCAGAGGTGGGAAGGGGCGTGTGCAGCCTTCCTTGGAGGATCACAAAGCACTCTCTGATGCTACCTGGGAGAATGTCTGTCTGACTAGATCTGGCCACCCAAAGCAAAGGCGAAGCAAACTACAAGGAAAGTCAGTGGGAGCATTTGGTCAGAAAGAAGTGAGTCTTGATCTGGGCCTTGAGGAGGACATGGGATTTGACTTGAGGATCACGTGCACAGGTCACCCAGATGAGAAGTGGCCTGGGGAGGTGGGTGGCAGGTGAGCAGGGCAGAGAGCCCTGGGCTGGGAGTCAGGGGTTCAGGGCTCCACCCCGCTGCTACAGCTAAAGGACAGTGCATCCTCGGGTGTCACCCCATGCTTCTGGTCCCCTGCTTCTGCTGCATCACTCACTGGAGGAAGTAAAGATGAATGGCGGGCAGCAGGCTGTAGAGTGAGAGGGGCCCTGGAAGAGCGTCAGAGATGCAGATTGCTGCACTCTGCAGTACCGTGTCCTTGAATATGTTCTTTAATCTCCCTGGGCCTCAGTTTTCTTATCTGCAGATCATAACCATGCTCTTCAGGGATTACTGTGAGGACAGAGTGAGAGGATCGTTAGCACAGTGCGAGAGCTCATCAGCTGGTGGGGGTGGTGGTCATGTTATCAAAGCTCTTCTGTGAGTGAAGTGAAATTGAGGGTGTTTGTTTTTTAACTTTGTATTTTTTGGAGTATAGCCGATTAACAATGTTGTGATAGTTTCAGGTAGACAGCAAAGGGACTCATACGTATTCACATACCCATTCTCCCCCAGATCCCCTCCCATTCAGCCTGCCGCATAATATTGAGCGGAGTTACCTGTGGTTTCTATAGTAGGATCTTGTTGGTTATCCATTTTAAATGTAGAAGTGTATAAGGAAGCAACTTGATAAGACTGGGCATTTATAGAACCTAGTGGAATAGGGGACTTCCCTGGTGGTTCAGTGGTTGAGACTTCACCTTCCATTGCAGGGATGTAGGTTCAATCCCTGGTCAGGGAGCTAAGAATCCACTTGCTTTGCAGCCAAAAAACCAAAAGCATAACAGTATTATAACAAATTCAAGAAAAATACTTTAAAATACTAAAAAGAAAATCATTTATTTAAAAAAAAAAACAAAACAGTGGACTATATATATTGGAATAATATTCAGCCATAAAAAAGAAGGAAATCTTGCGTTTGTGACAACATGGATGAGCCTTGAGGACAGTATGCTAAGTGTGATAAGACAGTCACGAAAAGCAAATACTGCATGATTCCACCCAGAGGAGGCATTTCAAGTAATTAAACTCATAGAAACAGAAAATAAAATGATGGTTGCCAGGGGCTGGGGAAGGGAGAAATGGAGAGTTGTTCGGTGGGTTTTGTAAGATGAAGACATTCCAGAGATCTAATCCACAGCAATGTGAATATGCTTAATATTACCCAACTGTAAACTTTTTAAAAATTTGGTGGGGTGAATAAAAGATGCATATGCTTCCATTTTTATTTAATGAGTATTTAAATAAATACAACATAGAAAGCACTGTGCCAGGTGCCAGAGGTAAGAGCAGGGATACAAAGATAACCAAGGGGGGGGGTCCCTGCTTTCAGGGAAGAAAATAACTGACAGTTTTGAGACCTCAGTTCCAGTCCGAGATGAGCCCCGGCTGGGGCATGACCTTGGGCAAGTTACTTCTTCCAATCGTGAGCTTGCTATAGATGTGAAATAGGAACAGTTTATGTCTGTCTCACAGACTGCCATAGGAATGAAGTGACAGTGTACTTAGAACAGTGGGCACAGGCTCAATAAATGCTCTTTGATCGATTCCTCTCTTAGAGGGGCTTACACTCTTGTGGGAGAGGTCAAAGAAATGCCTGCACACAACAGAAGTCACAAAGGTGGTAAGAAAAGTAGAGGGACAGGCAGGGTGTTCAGGGAAGGCCAAGGATGGCCTCATCCCACCCTATGAACTCCTCCTGGTTTGATGATAGGGATGCAGACTGGATGGAGGGGCCGCTGTCGTGGACTGTCTGTGTCCCTCACAGCTTTATATGTTAAAGCCTGAACACCCAGCATGATGGTGTTGGAAGCTGAGGCCTTTGGAGGTATTGATATTAGATTTAGACGAGGTCATAAGGTGGGGTCCTTGTGATGGGATTATAAGAGACCAGAAAGTTAGTTGTCTTTCTCTCTGCTATGTGAGGACACAGTAAGAAGAGGGCTGTCTGCAAGCCAGGAAAGAGAGTTCTCACCAGGAACTGAATCTGCTTGCATCTTGGACTTGTACTTCCCAGCTTCCAAAACTGTGAGAAAGAACTGTCGTTGAAGCCACCCAGTTTATAGTATCTTGGCGTGGCAGTCCCAGCAGACTAATATAGCCACTTAGGAATCTCATGCCAGTGACTTAACAATGGTCGACTCTCCTCCTTGATTGGGAACTGGGAGAGGCAGGGACAGCTGGAGAAAAGCCTGAGATCCCAAGCAGGTGTGAAGTCTTCTAGCGCAGGTGGTTGGGGGCGGCCGCTGAGAGCACAGAGTCTAGGAGAAGGTGAGCACAGGCTGCCACGGGTCGTGGTAGGACCTCTTCTTTTAACATCTGTTTTATGGCCAAGCCATGTCCTCAAGGGTCTGGGTGGCTTCTCCGGGGTCCTCCCTAAGGGTAACATATCCAGAGCCCTGCTGAGCACCGGTGGGTCTGCATCGTCAGAGTTCCTCAGTGAATGCTTGGCTTGAGGCTTGCGAGAAAAATGCCTTACTTTGTTCACTCTGTCACCCCTTCATCTCCCTGTTCTTTTATACAACTAACCTTTACTGATACTCAGTATGGAAGAGACGGGCTCCCCGGTGGCTCAGAAGTAAAGAATCTACCTGCAATGCAGGAGCCACAGGAGACAATGTTGGATCCCTGGGTTGGAAAGATCCCCTGGAGGAGGGCATGGCAACCCACTGCAGTATTCTTCCCTGGAGAATCCATGGTCAGAGGAGCCTGGTGGGATATAGTCCATAGTCCTTGCTATGAGGTGTCTCTTCCTTCAGGCTATTTGCTTATTCAATGATGACAGTACTTTTGATGAGTGGCTGGCTATGTGCAGCGCTGGGTGACTGTGAGGAGCGCCCCAGGGCCAAGGCTGTGCAGACTCAACCCTGTTTTCAGGTCACAGAAAGTGTGGCCCTGGGCTTCTGGGTCCCTGTGTGTGAAGGAGAGGAGCCTTGCCTGCCTCACAGTGCCTGGGGCCCCTCCAGAGCTTCTGCTCCAGCGTCATTTCATCCAGGACCAAGACCGGGACTGAATCAAGGAGGTCATGGCAAGTTTCTTTCCTCCTCTGGCATTCTCCCCACTGTGCCTGTCCTCTGTCTCTTCAACAGAAAAGGAGAGCAGAAACCCCACGTCCAGGCTCCTCTTAAACGTCGTCTGACCACTTCAGTGAACGACCTAGGGGGAGAAAACATGAGAGAGAGTCAGTAAAGCAAGAGCTTCAGGAATGAACATCTATGAATACTGTCCATATGGCTGAATTTGATAAATCCTCCTGGGCCTGTTGGCATGAGTGGGAGCTTTGCCCGGACAAAGCCGTTGGCCCAGGAAATTGCAGTGCTGTGTGGCACCAAGTTTTAAAGGATACTTGCTTTTATTTCCCCTCTTTCTTCCCTGCCTTTATGAGGTGAGCTTCTCCAGGCACAGGTAACGCAGCCTTGGAAAGAGGAGTGCGCCCACACCTGTCGGGGGAGGGGGCAGGCAAGCACAGAAATGGTTAGGGAAGGGAGAGAGAGAGAGGAAGAAATTTTAAAAATGAATTTAAAAGCTGTCCTAAAGAAGGTGGGAAAGAAAGAATATAGGAATCAGGTTCCCTAAATGCTTTCCTGTGTCCCCTTTTGTGTGTGTTTATCTATCCCCATTCTTCTAAAGCCAAAGGCCTCTGTCCCTCTGTACGTGTATGCATGCTAAGTCACTTCAGTCGTGTCCAGCTCTTTGCGACCCATGGACTGTAGCCCACCAGGCTCCTCTGTCCATGGAATTCTCCAGGCAAGAATACTGGAGTGGCTGCCAGGCCCTCCTCCAGGGGATCTTCCTGATCTAGGGGTCGAACGGTGTCTCTTATGTCTCCTGCGTTGACACGCGGGGTCTTCACCACTGAGCCACCTGGGAAGCCCTCTGTCACTCTGATTTCACGCCAAGGGGCTAACTGAGCTCTTCCCCCACAGGGCCCATGCCTGTGGGGTGGCAGGCAGAGACTGTACTAACTAGGGAAGCAGAGAATGAAAGCCCCTTTCCTCTCACAGAGTTCACACACTTCGGGGCACTCGCCCGCACTGCCGGAAGTGGAGTAGGACATGCCTTGACCATCCTCTAGTTCTGTTTATTAAACACTCACTTTGGCTCAGCCCTGTTCTGTAGATTTGAGGACAGCCTCATTGGAAGATTTTCTTTTTTAATGGGCTTTATGCCACATGTGTAAAAATGTCTTTTGATTGGAGAGTTGCAGGAGGTATTAAGACCAGGTGTCATGTGGGCAGGTGGAGGAGCCACGTGGAGTGGCAGTGGCTGAAGTGGATGGCAGGTCAGTGGGGTCACGGTTGCTGAGTCCTCGACCTCAACTGGGAAATTGGGCACCATGCAAAGAATACCACACCCGTATAGCATCCCTGGGAAATGACTAAGCCTCTGGGACCATAGCTGGTAGCAGCTGACGGCATCTGGCATTTTCTACGCAGATGAAGGGGACCTCTCACAGTCAAGGTCACCTTGGATTGCATAATATTTGGCTTTGCAGTGGCTCAGCTGAATATCACATTGCTTCAGTCTCCCATTCTGAGCTGTGTCTGAGGATGCTGCTCAGCTGAGCACGACTCCAGCAATGTCAGAGTGAGTGCCACTCCCCTTGTCTGTCTTGATATGGAGTAAAGGTGTTGTGCCCCCAAGGAACACTCTGTGTGGGGAGTCTACCACTGCTGCGATCTGCATGGAAATAGACTTAAATCTTCTCTTCTCCTCAGCTGTGATCCATCTGGAGAAAGCCTCGGTTTCTTGGCACAGATAATTGGGAGAGGCTCCTGGGAGGAAGGAGCTCCTGGATCTGTCGATCTGTTCCCATTGGGCTTCATGGGACATGCTGACCCCTCTCGCATACCCCAAGGCTTTGCCCCAAACCTCTCTGATGTGCCCTGGCCCATCTTCTTCCACAGAGGTATTATTGTTTTTGTTTAGTTGCTAAGTTGTGTCTGACTCTTTGTGACCCCAGTGGACTGTAGCCCACCAGGTTCCTCCATCCATGGGATTCTCCAGGCAAGAATACTGCAGTGGGTTGCCATTCCCTTCTCCAGAGGATCTTCCCCACCCAGGGATCGAACCCATGTCTCCTGTATTAGCAGGTGGATTCTTTATCGCTGAGCCACCTAGGAACCCCCCACAGAGGTGCTCCACTCTTTTAAAAGAACCGTGAGCTGCACCTTACCCACTTGGCCAGAGGAAGTAAACACTGCGGGGCAGCAACCATGGACACTTGAAGGGCAGCTCTAATGAATGGCTGGATCACAGGGTTTGGAATCACCAAACCCAAGTCCAAGGTCTCAGCTCAGCTATTTACCAGCAGGCTGTGTGGTATTATTGAAAATGAAAGTGAAGTCACTAGGTCGTGTCCGACTCTTTGCGACCCCATGGACTGTAGTCTGCCACACTCCTCCGTCTATGGGATTTTCCAGGCAAGGGTACTGGAGTGGGTTGCCATTCAGTTCAGTTCAGTCGCTCAGTTGTGTCTAACTCTTTGCAACCCCATGAATTGCAGCACGCCAGGCCTCCCTGTCCATTACCAACTCCGGAGTTCACTCAGACTCACGTCCGTCGAGTCAGTGATGCCATCCAGCCATCTCATCCTCTGTCGTCCCCTTCTCCTGCCCCCAATCCCTCCAGCATCAGGGTCTTTTCCAATGAGTCAACTCTTTGCAAGAGGTGGCCAAAGTACTGGAGTTTCAGCTTCAGCATCATTCCTTCCAAAGAAATCCCAGGGCTGATCTCCTTCAGAATGGACTGGTTGGATCTCCTTGCAGTCCAAGGGTTGCCATTAGGGCATGTCATTTCTGAGTTTGTGAAAACAGAGATTCTAGCCTATACCTCAGAGGGGTTGATGTGACGAGACGGTGGCTGTGGACAAACTTCGTAGGCTACAAAGTGCTAAAGATGTTACCCTTTATCGCCATCCTTACCTGGGAAGAGTGTTCTAATGCCATCAAGCAGGACAGCAACCACACAGAGGCGGCACTGCCAGAACACGGTGGCTTCCGCCCCCACCCATCAGGTTGTCACTGGCAATGGGATCTGAGTACTTCCCTGGGTGTGATGCCTCAATGTTAATACGCATCAGGATCACCTGGACTTTAAACATACCGATTCCCAAGGCCCCAACCCTCTAATTAATTTCTTTGGTCGGGATCCATCTGTTATTAGCTCCCCAACTATTCTGATGCAGGTTATCCATAAACCATACTTTAAGAAAAATTAGCACTGCTGAGACTAGGTGACCATGGGGTAGAAGGGGAACACAGGTGTGATGTCCATGCACACCCTTGGGTGGGAGGCAGGGGTACTCCATTCTGAGTTAACCAGCAGCTCTTCTGTTTCTGCCTCCATGACGTCCCTTCTGTCAACAAGAGCTTCTTCTGTGTGTTCCTTTTCCTTCTGGTGGGGATGTTTGACTTCTTATTGTGGATAAGAAGCAATGCTGGGTCCGAGATTTCTGTTGTTAAGTTTTGAATCTATTTATATCTTCAGAAGGAAAGCTGAAGTGTATCCCAAACCAGAGCCTCAACCCTTGCCAAGTCAGTGTGAATTCTTAGCCACACACAGAGTGTTCATCCCTGCGCATCTGGGAAGGAGGCCCTGGGGTATAGTGGTGGCTGTGGCTTAGTCACTAAGTTGTGTCCAACTCTTGGACCCTGTGGACTGTAGCCCACCAGGCTCCTGTGTCCATGGGATTTCCCAGGCAAGACTACTGGAGTGGGTTCCCATTTCCTTCTCCAAAGGATCTTCCTGACCCAGGGATCGAACCTGGGTCTCTTGTATGGCAGGCAGATTATTTACCCCTGAGCCAGTGGGGAAGTCTGGTATAGTGGTGTCACAGACATAAGCGTGCCTTCTATTTCATACGCTGAAGAGCCCACTATCTGGTAACAACAGTTTCCTGGCTTGCCTTCAAGTCATTTTCCTTGGAGGCTGTACCTGTGAAACCACGTGACTTGGCTGGGACTCGAACCCACACAGCTGGGACTCGAACGTGGCCAAAACCCATAGTCTTCCAGCTGATATCAGTTTCACGACTTAATGGAGCTCAGGTTCTTGAAGTCTCATTGCAGAGAAAATTCAGTGAGAGGCAAAGTGATCGGTAAGAAGTGGATTTATTTAGAAGCACACGCCACAGACAGAGTGTGAGCCATCTCAGAAGGAGACAGCAGCCTTGAAATGTGGTGTGGTTAGCTTTTATGAACTGGGTTAATTTCATAGGCTACCTATTCTGGGGAAGTGAAGTGAAAGTCGCTCAGTCATGTCCGACTCTTTGCGACCCCACGGACTATACAGTCCATGGAATTCTCCAGGCCAGAATGCTGGAGTGGGAAGCCTTTCCCCTCTCCAGGGGATCTTCCCAATCCAGGGACTGAACCCAGGTTTCCCACACTGCAGGTGGATTCCTTACCGGCTGAGCCACCAGGGAAGGGGCAGAGGTTTCCAGGAATTGGGCCACTACCCTCTTCTGGTCTTTGATGGTCAGCCTTGGAAATGTCATGGCTCCTGTGGGGGTATCACTTGGCACACTGATGTGTTACAGTGAACACCTACTGAGGCTCTAAGCCCAGCTGAAGTCGATTTGTCCGCCATCTTGGACCCATGTGGTTCTAATCAGTTTCCCTCCTGTCCTCTGGCTAAGTCCTTTCAGATGGTCTGCCCTGCCCGCCCCCCCCTGTTTCACCTGGAGACGTAAAGAAGGGATTGAGCCCATTTCCCGCTCTGGCCTTGTCCAGCATGGTCTTTTTTGAGCTTAGTTTACTCTTCATCTCAAGCCCTAACCAAGGCCCTTTTGTGAGGAAGTTGTCTGGGGAGCCTTTAATGAAGAGAATGTGTGTCTGATAGAATCCATGGTGTGAGGTCATTCCTGAGCATCTGGAGCCTGAGGAAAACATACTTCTGGGAATTCCAAAGTTCTCTCAGGTGGAAGGTCCCAAAGCTTTCCTCGTTGGAGCTCCTGACAGAGCCAGTACAAGCTAAGTGACCTCAAATCCTTCAGAAAGAGCAGCTCCTCAGCAATTCCAGGTGCATAGCACAGGGGATAAAAACATGTCATTCAATAACGTCCTGCAGTAGCATCCATCTCACAGGTCCCTGGGGCTGCTTGTGTTCGGTACTAGGACAAGGCTAAACAAGTGTGTAACAACAAAGCTCTCTTTTTACCCCCAATTAAATGAGATCAAAAAAGAATTCTTCTTTTAAAAAGCTGAGCTGTATGTGTTCTTACTCTTGTGCTGCCTCAAAGATTTTTCTATCTTCATTTTCTAATATTTCTATGCAAACAATGGCTTGTATAATTGGACACGGCTATAAATGACATTATTAAATTGTTTCTGTTCAAAGCAGGTCTAGAAATTTGAGTGCCTTCCTTCAGGATTGCAGTTCAAATCTTCCTTAATAGTTCATTAATAGTCATCTTTTACTCCTCTGCTAGAGAGTAGGTGTGCTGACGTTGACTGAAGTTCCTTTTTGCAGTTGTTACACTGTAAAGACAACAGTTGGACTTTTTCTGATTTTCCTTTGCCCCTTTCTGATTATAAAAGTTATGCTATCTTTTTTTTTTAAAAAGTACAACAATGGACACCCCCCCCAAACAACTCCATCACCTCAGTGCAACTACAATTAATATTTTAGCTCATTTATACCAGTGATTCATCTATGCATAGATAAGGCCCCATGAGGGTAACCCAAGTGAAGAGCAGTTCAGGTGCTGATGACATCTAAAATATAAATTTTGCCTTTCTCCTGAAGATAGCTACCACCCTTAGTTCACCCTTAACCACCCTTTTACTCTACCAGAGTCTTTCCCCAACTTCTGGTCTTATTTGGATGCCTTCTGTGAAGCATCTAGAAATCACAATAAAGTCTTTGTGGGCGGGTCACTAACTCACCTAGTCTTTAGCCTTGTTGTAAAGGTTGAGTAAATTAGTTGGACTGGTACTTGGCCTTCTAAGCCTTTGTTGTTATCTCTTGTCAGATAATTACTATCCATACACTTCTAAATTCTCTTAGGCCAGGGAACAGCTTCCTTTCTTGCCATCTGTAAGGTGTGATTCTCCTGCCTGGGCAGCCTGCCTCATTCAAGGCTATTCATTTCCTCTTATTCTGAGGCCAGCTGCTGAGCCTGCACCTAGGGGAGGGAGGTGTGTCTCTCAGGCTGTGTGCTGACCCTTGTAAATTTTATCTCAGGGATTTTTTCAGATGAATAGAAGCCATCTCACAGCCTCTCTCCACCTTCATCTTCCTCTGGACCCAGGCTGCATCTCCATCCTTGCTCAAACCAAACTCTCTGACTTGTTCCTTGGATGAGAGTCACTCACTCATAGTTGTTGTTCACTCAGTCGTGTCCCACTCTTTGCGACCACATGGACTGCAGCACACTAGGCTTCCCTGTCCCTCACTACCTCCCAGAGCTTGCCCAGACTTATGTCCACTGGGTCAGCGATGCCATCCAACCATCTCATCCTCTGTCGCCGCCTTCTCCTCCTGCCTTCAATCTTTCCCAGCATCAGGGTCTTTTCTAGTGAGGTGGTTCTTGGCATCAGGAGGCCAAAGTATTAGAGCTTCGGCTTCAGCATCAGTCCTTCCAATGAATATTCACAGTAGTTTATACCAAAAAAGAAAAAAAAAGAGGTACTAATCATTATATCCTGACAAATAAGGTAGTGCTTCTCGCTCACCCCGCCCCTTTGAGTGGGTGCCTGTCTTTTTTTCATTCTGTTACTGGGTGAGTCTCTCCTGCTTGGCAGATGACTGGAAATGTTCTCCATCAGGTTGTGCTGACGAGGGGATGGTTCCCAGGATCTGACCCCAAGCGTGTTTACTGGGAAACACAGCTCACTCCCTCAGGTAGGAGGCAGGTTGCGGGTGTTATGTTGGTCATAAAGGAGGAAATTGAGAGGCACACCCTCCCAAAGAACACAGTGAAGACATGTCTGTGTTCACGCCTTGCCTTGTACATTCTTTGCCCAGTAATTCAGGGAGCTGGAGGAAGGGGGAGGGTGTTACAATCTGCAGGAATAGCTTCTGCTGGAGGAGGGCGGGTACCTTCAGGGCCTAGAATCATACTGTATCTTCTGAGCACAAACCTGCCCTCACTAGTGCCGGGGTAAGGCAATCATGACTTGGAAGCATATAGAATAGAATTATAAGGAATGTCAGAGTTCTCCAAGCCATTCTTACATTTTCCTGGGGGAGAAGAAATGCCATGGAGGGAAATGAGCCACCCACACGTGTGCCTGACTGATGTGGCCTGCAGCTCAGTCCTGTCCGTGGGCTGACTCAGGCCCCAAAAGCCAGACCAGTCTCTAGCCACTGAACATAGTCATCAACTACTTCCAGAAGTACTTGCCATATCCCTGTACATGGAAAATCAATTTTGAAACAATAAAGGACTGATGCTGAAGCTCCAATATGTTTGCCACCTGATGCAAAGAGCTGACTCACTGGAAAAGCCCCTGATGCTGGGAAAGACTGGAGGAGGAGAAGGGAGTGACCGAGGATGAGATGGTTAGCTGGCATCACCCAGTCAATGGACATGAGTTTGAGCAAAGTCTGGGAAATGGTGAAGGACAGGGAAGCCTGGTGTGCTGCAGTACATGGGGTTGCAAAGAATCAGACATGACCGAGCAACTGAAAAGCAACAATGCAAATAAGACGGGGTGGTGGTGGTGCTTTTTCCCTAAGCTAGTATGAGGGTAGTGGAAAGAGCAAGGGCTTTGGAACCAGGCCAACCAATGGCAAATCCAAATTCCTCCACTTATTAGCTGGGTGATCTCAGTGTACTAAACCTCTTAGAATCTCACTTTTTATTACTCATGAAGGTAATAACACCATTCTTCAATAATTCATCAAAAGTATTAATGGAATAATATTCATGGTACATGTGTACCATGAATCACCTTATTTTTAACATTCAAGAAATGATAGTTATTATTTGCTTGTGATTAGAGATGCATTCAGTCTTCACTGATTTGTGTTTAGGAAGATGGCTTTCTCCAAATATTAAGTTATGTATATGAGAGAGGCAGGGGAAAGACTGGGAATAGAATTGTGGTTGAAAAGGCAAAATGACAGGAACAGCCAAATTGTATCATTATCTGTTCCCAAAACCTCTGATCAGATGGTTTTCCAAATTCTGAAGATCCTAAACCCCAGTCCTTTAAAGAAATAATGTTAAAAGTACAGTGTTAAGAAACCCAAGGCTTTCACCATTTGTTCAAATCTGTCTGAAAGTGCAGATCCTAAAAGCATAACAGATATTTAATGGAATCTGTCTTTTTGATGATAATTACAGCATTCTGAAGTAGGCTTTAAACACATCTGTATACGTGAACTGCTGCTTCAAAATTACTTGCTTCAAGGGGGCATTCAGTCTCTTGTTCAACTTTCAAGTTAGATAACTACTGTTTAAATTGATGGCAGGTGTGTGATCTATAAATAAGAGTTGTGCTTTGCACTTTAGCACTCTGTTTACCTGCTGCCCCGCCGGGTGTTCATTCGCATCACATCAGCATCCTGGGAAGGCCAGAGGAGTCCACAACAGGGATCTGCCCGAATGTGACAGCTGCAGGGCTGCCTTCACACGTTCACGTTCTGAGAAGGGCTAGTTCTCCGTTCAGAACAGGAGGCCCCGTTGAATTGGAAGGTGCACCAGTCAGCCTGAAGGGAGATGAGAAAATAATGTTGGAAGGATAATGAGCACTAGGGACTTTGGTCAGAATATCTGATAACCTCAGTAGCTACTAAAAAATCTTTCCTAGCTTTTTTCTTTTTTTCCAGTCTGCCTCAAGGTGGAAACCGCATTTCCTCTGTCTCCCAGGTCACATGGTTTTAGCAGCCAATCTCTTTGTAGCATCCTGCTGCCAACATATTTCAGATTTCTACTAAGGACTCCTAGGGAAACTGGTCCTCTCTCCACAGCTCTTGGGTCACTTCTGTCATTCAAACTGTTGCATTCTGACGCAGACCAGGGGCTCATAGGTACCCTGATGGCTCTCCTCTTCCAGCCTCCTCAAACCTAAAACTGCTGTTCAGGTCCATTGATGTGCAACCCCTCAAGGCTCCAAAGACAGCAGGCCAGCAGGAGCGCCGCTTGGAGCCAGCCCACCTGGCCTGGAAGGAGGGGCTTGCCTCGAGACACAACTTTCAGTTGATGACAGGGAGCTGATGCTGGAGACTGGCCTCCTGACCACTCGCATTCACTCGTCAGTTCCAGTCCTGCTTGGATGAGGACTTGGCACTTCTGGAAATGGAGTATGGAACATTTAGGGGAGACTTGGACTGGATGCTCCCACTAAGAGTACCACAGTGGCAGTGGTCATTGCCTGGGGGAGGCGGCCATCCGTCCTTGGCCCACTTTAAGATCTCCGGAATGGGCTCTAGACTCATGGTTCTGTGTTCTGTGAACACAAGCCTCTCCCAGCTTGCTGGGCAAGAGGCCTCTGCTCAGGACCCAGCAAGGAGGTGGTGCTGGCTCATAAGAGCTGCTCTAGCTCTTAAGCTGGCTATCTGGCTTTAATGCACAGAGCACAAATCAAGAGAGGCGAAGCTTTCTTCTGCTCAGGCAGCAGGGAGAACAGAAACCCACTGAAATTGGCTTCTGCTGGGGAAAAGGACAGCACCCACAGCAGCCTGCTTGCCTAGATTCAGCTCCACTGAGACCAAAACCAGCTCTGGTGGCAAATTGGGCATACCAGCCACCTAGACAGGTCTCTATAACTTGAGTCTTAGTGGAGACGAGAGTAAGAGAGAGCTTACCATCTGTAATGAAGACGCGGTACAGTTACTCCAAATGCTTACAAATGATAAACTGTCAAGGATAGAGAGGAGCTTCTGCTGCCACCAGTTCCCAGATCCTTCTCACCAAGGAATTGCCACTGAGCAACGTGGTCCTGGGGAAAGCTGTGTGCTGGGCCTGGCTTGGATCCTGACTTCAGCATCCCCGCTTGTTCTTCAGCCCAGACTGCCCAGGTTCTGATGTTTGATGACTGCCGCATCTCGCTTCCTCAACGCTGAGGACTCACAGTCTTTACTTGGGGATCTATAGAATGGCGTTCCAATGCCATCCTCCTTTGTCCCTAACCTGAGTATCTCATGTCTGTGCCACACAGCTGCCACCCCAAGGAAGTCAAGAGCATATACCCAAGACGGGATACATCCAAGTGTTGATGGAAGGGTTAAGGTCTACCACTTTCTTCTTTTGAACCCCAGGGCTCAGGAGGAAAGGGTCTGTGCTCCTTTGTACACTGGGATCCACATGGCTGGGATGGGACGGCTCAACCCAGCTCCTAGGTCCCTGAGAGAGGGACAGGCAAATCCCACCCAACCTCATGCAATACTGTATGTTGATGCAGGTTGCATACAGAGGGTTGGAGAGAAGTGCAGATAATTCTGAACATTTGCCTAGCAGATGAAATTGTAATCCAGCTACTAAATGATCACTAACACTGAGGTGATGAACCTCGTAGCACTGAGCAGCAGTGGCCAGTATAGAGCTCTAAGGTTGGAGACCTTGTGAAAAATTGTATTTTGAAGCTTTTTTTTTTGCTTATTATTTTTAAATTTTTTATTGGAGTATAGTTGCTTTACAATGTGTTAGTTTCTGCTATACAGCAACATGTATCAGCTATACATATATATACATCCCTCTTTTTTGGATTTCCTTCCCATTTAGGTCACCACAGAACACTGAGTAGAATTCCCTGTGCTGTACAATAGGTTCTTATTAGTTACCTATTTGATACATGGTTGTATATATGCCAGTCCCAGTCTTCCAGGTATCTGCCCATTTGTTCTCCAGCCTGATTTAAAAAAGCACAGCCGCATTTGTTTTCATATAAAAAGTCCTGTGCTGGGGGGATGGCACCCCCAAAGAGGCTGAGGCATTCCACAGTCTAGATGGAAACACACACACACACACACACACACACACGGCAAACACCTCAAGAACCTTGGGGCACCTAGGAGCTGATATGTGCTTGACCTCCTTCACCCCCTGCACCAGCTCTCAGGAGGCCTGCTCTCTTCCCAGCTCCTTCTCTGATAAAGTGAAAGCTAAGCTTGTATCCTCTTGAATTCTTGAATTCTTCCGATTTCCGTTTTTGCTGGAGACTTTCCTAATGGGGTTATTTTCTACCGTTTTTCCTGTAGAAATAATATTTTTGAAACATCATGGAAACAGGTGGGAGAGGAGCGGGTATATACATAAGTGCTTTGGGAGGGGGTCCACGGGCCCACAGGAGTGCCTAGCTCCTAGAAACAAAGAAACAAGTATGACATCTTTGGATCTGATTTTAGTAAAGAAACACCCCAGCACAGAGCCTTTATCTGTTTAATGTAGCAGAACTCAACTGCAGGAAACTGGTTTCTCTATTAGCATATTACCAAATGTGCAGTACAGCTGCCTGGGAACGGCCAGTTTATTATTGCTGGGGGCCGTCCTGGGTTATGATCTGGAAGAATTTGAATCACCCTTTACTTTTTTTTCCTGCTCTCATTTTGATTTTGGCAGTGGAAGAAGAAGAGAATACTCCCAAGAGATTCAATTATTTCCTTTCAAAATTCTCTTGGAATCATAATGCCTATTAGAAATTGAAGGCACCCATATCTCATGCTAGTCAGCCTAACTGGTAATTAAAGTGCAATTAAATTTTTCACGGTGTGGATTGTGACTTTTTTTTTTTTTCAAGGAAATTACAAACTCCAAGCCCTTGAGAGTTATGGGATTAATCTATAGACATTTAATAATTCAGCTTTGATCAGATGCAGTCATGGATGGGTCTCTGAAAAGGAAGGGGAATAGTAAAGTATTGTTTTGTTATTAATGGGCATTTTAATTTTATTTGGTTTTTCAGAGGCCAGAAAATAAGTAACCAGTCCAGGAACGAAAGGCCATTTTCAAATTGGCTGTTACTGCTCTCACTAACGTGTGCCAGTAATGACATCTCACTGCCAGCCTCGCTTCCTTCAAATAGCTTTGCACAATTTAGGGTCCATTCCTGACTTGTCACCAGTGGACAAGGAATTAACATTTGGCCAGAAGTTGGGAGGCTTAATTGGCTGACCCTGTCTGGCCTTAGCCAAATGTTTTTTCCTCCTCTCATTCCCTTCATCGCTTTTTCTCTTTGTTGGTAGAAATGTCTTCGCGTGGCAGGGCTGTGCTAATAAGTGATTTCTTGAATTTGGATCTGAGGTCAGTGTTCTCACACAGACCTGGTCAGCTCCCCAGTCTCTGACAGTGAGCCTGGCCCCAGGTGGAGCTGAACACGCCTGGAGCAGAGCTCCCACCTGGCCACAGCCCGGCCTCGAGGCTAGGGGCCACTTGGGTGCTGGCTGGGATGGGGCTCAATGTGAGTGGCAGCTCAACCTACTTGTGCTTTGTAGCCAAGGTCCACCCTCATGCCCTGACCTCAATCAGATTCATTTTTAATTTAGGGGAAGACATGGCTTTTTAAAAAAATATACATTTTGAAAATTCATCTTAAGAAATACTTATATCCTGTCCTAAATTGTCAGGATATAAGTTTATGAGTAAATTAGTGCTGTGTAACATAGCAGTTAAGAGTTTAGATAGGAGTCAAATAAGGCTGTGCTGCAACTCCATTGCCTTGAGGTCTCTTGTTTTAGATATGGTTTACTTACTGTCTCTGAGCCTCACTTTTCCCATCTCTAAAGTGGGTATATTGATAGAACCTGCCTCATAGGATTGTAATAAGGATTAAAGGATATAAATCTTAGTAAATGCCTGGCATGAAATAAGTACTCAATGAATACTAGCTGCTAATGTTTTAATTATTGATCTGTAGTCTGGAACATTGGCATTCTTTCTGGGGTGCATTTTAATTCTGCACCTTACTTTGAAGTACTTTTAGAATACTTTCTAACACTGCTCCAGATTAGAATTCTTCTCCTCTTTGATCCTTCCTGAATATCAAAGAAGCTGAACCACTGGAAAGACTGTCTTACTCATCATCACCATATTCCCAGCAGCTAACTTGTTCCAGTGCACACAGTAGGCCCTCAATATGTAATAAGATGGCCACAGAGATGGAAGGAATGTCCGAAACCAACTAGATGGGAAAGAAAAGAACCACTCTGGCCTCTTTACCCTTCTGTCTCAAGTCACACGCTGCATATAGAAGCTTCAGCGAGGGACTCAGGAGTATAAATTATGTTAAACTCCTAGCTGCACATTCTTCAAGTAATGTGCGTGAACCTGGATTCTGAAGGCATATTTGTCAGGTGAGACAGCAGCTACTGAATCTCATATTAGCTCATAGAATAATGGCACAATGCATCATCAGTTGGAATTGGGAACAGAACACAATTTTCACTTGGTTGTCTGGAGCCACGGATGGGGTGAATACTGATTTTCAAATGGTGACTAATAGATGGTAAAAAGGAAAATATTTTTTTTTGGTTCCAACTTATCCTTTGCCCATGCCACACATTTTGGCAGTAAATGAAAATCTATCTGTTATTTGCCTGAAATAATAAATTATCAGAGCAGAATGTGGGCAGGAAGACTTAGGACACAAATGAGCAGATGGCTATTACTTTCTGTATTACATATTCACAAATGTTTAGCCAGTTCAGAAAAGAGACAAAATTGACTTGGAATTATTAGTACTAATAGAATTATTAGTTTTATTCTAATATTTTTGTTAGCATAATATGGGAATATTCTAATAGTTTTAATCTAATAATTTGATCATTTTAATCAAATCTTAGCTGTTGGCTTGTGCAAATTGCACAGTCTACCTAAACTTGAGCTGCTTGCCTATGAGTGAGGGCATAACAAACTTGCTTCTGTCTTATATTCTGAAGACTTAATAGTGAAATAGCCTGACTTTCAGCTCTGCATTAGACACTTAACACACTAGCTGAACCTGTGGATATGAGAAGTTTCTCTTTCATTTCTCCTGTTTTGACAGGAAATATATTCTTTTTTCTTTTACTCTGAATCTTACATAAACATTTTATCTCTGCAGTTTTCAGCTAGCTGGGCCTTGACCCCATGGATTTGTCAATCAGACTAGAAGCCTAAGGTTTTTTGAATGTTTGATAAGAAACGGATTCTGCCTCTTTGTGATTCAGCATTTTAAGTCAGTCTGGTCTAGCATCATAAGCTTTTGTGTATATCATAATTATTATTTGTGTGTAAGTGTGAGTATGTTTTCTAGTGGGAAGACTCATGGAACTGAAAAGTTCAGGGGTATCTAGCTTTAGTCATAGCTGGATCCAGGGCTCAAAGAATACAACACTGTTTCTCTCCAGCTGTTTCCCCTTGTGTTGGCTTCATAATCAGGTACATCAGATTTTTTTTTAATGTGTCATTTTTCTATTAATTTTTCTTAATTCTAGAAATAGTGAATTTGTTCTTTCCCTTGAACCTTCACCTAATTCCACTATTCCAGAAGTCACCTCCAAAATTGTCCTTCTGTTTTATAAAAACCATTTAGCCTCTGTGGGTCCCGGCTTTGTGTTTGGATTGTCATTTATCTTCTCTCCATTGTACTGCACTCAGAGGGAGATCTGTAGAACTCTACTTTCCCTGTCTATCAGGGATCTTGTGTAGCGTCAACCATATGAAACTATTGATAGCCAATCATTTCTGATCTATGAAATTGGCAGGTTCATACAGTTCAATCTAAAATACCAGGTTTGCCGTGGTAAATGTTTTACAGCAGCAGCAGCAGGAACCTTGCATACATTGCTGTTTTTTGTTGCTGTCGTCGATGGTTTGTTACTGGCCCCTCTCCTGGCCTCAGTGTGATGTACAAACAGCTGGAGGCAAATGACAGAGTGCTTGAGCACATGGCAAGTCATTCATAACTGAGCCCCTTGCCCAAGATGGCCATCTTTCCTGTCACAGTTGGAGGTTCTGGCATACCTTCCAGAATTTCACCATTAATTTAGGTTCTGTGAGTCAGATAATGAGGAAAGATAGGAGACATTTTTAGAAACTGCAGTGCCTCACTGCCAGTCCTGTGAGTCTTAAAACATTCATGCTTTTTAACTCACTTCTGCCTTTGTTGGTGGGGTGAGGAGAGTGTCCATAAATCCCCAAAAGGCCAATCTACCTATGTGCTAAGGCCATTAACAGAGAATAGAATTTCAGAGCTGGAGAGGACTCTAAAGACAATCTAGCCACTCACTTTACAGATGAGAATATCAAATCTCAGTGAGTTGAGATATGCGCCCAGAGTCAGAACTAGGACAAGGCTTATGGCTCTGGCTTCCCAGTCCTGTCTTTTTCCTCTTATTCTATCATTTCCAGGAGCAATGCTGGCCTTCCAGAGTGAGGACTCAAGTTCATTCCCCTCCCTCTTCATGGCTTGACTTTTTTTTTTTTTTTAAATTGTGAAATTTTAGGTCACAGACAGACACATGAGGGAACATTAGAAACTGGAACCACCTTAAATGCCAGAAATCTTCAAAGCCCAGAGACAGGCCCTAGACTACAGCCTGCAGCCACTGACCTGGGGTATCCAAAGCATGGGCAAATTCCATCTCTAATACCACAGTCCTTCTGCTTTGGGAGGCATAAGATTTTTTTTTTTTTAATCTTAAAAACAACTAATCATCTTGCAAGAGATTAAATTAGTTTTGATCTTACTATAGTAGCTATTTTTATAATTTATAGTAAAGAAGAAAGAGTCATCTCATGATTTGAAAGGGGGAGGGGTTAACATTTGACTCTTCACTCTAAGACTCATGCATAGTCCCACAACAACCTTATAGCAGCCTGCTGCGCTGGCGGCCAGGAACACTGTCGAGTCAGATTTCTCCCATTCCATGAGTTTTCAGTAACTTTTTGCTTATAGGCAGGTGTACTCTGAAAGTAACTCAAATTATTTTCAATAACTCAAATGATTACAAAATAAAACACAGTGGAATATGTTCATAGCAATGGTATAACATTCCTGAATTCAGGTCCCTGGGAATCATTGGACTGAATTATACAACAGACAACCTTCCTTTAATGGACTGGTGTAGCAAAGACTTAATCAAGACTCTGTAAATGACATTATCTTTTGGAAGAACATGATTTGATGACATTATTCCAAGTCCATTTTTTGATGTTCTGTTTTTGTTTGTTTGCCACTCATTTGTTTTCTTCTTGTGCCATTGCTTTTGTGTGGATCCTTCCCCGAAGTCATTTTTTGTTTTGAAAAGTAAATGCAGGATTCCCCTTTGATTTTGATATAATTATTGTTAGTTTCAGCCTTTCAAACTTGAGACTTTTAAAAAAATCCTGATTCCACTCCTCTGCATAAGAAGGAGGGTAACTAGCCTTATTGGCTCACTTGCTGTACTTTTAGCTCGTTAATGCTTCCTCGGGGATCAGAAGCATTATCCCCATTTTATAGATGAGGAAATGGAGAGTCCAGTGGATTAAGTAACATGGCCAAGATTATAGAGCTATTATCCCTTCCTCTGGACTTGTAGCAGCTTCAGGTTTCATAAACATGTCAAATATCTTTATCCAGATCATGGCTACAGACGTTGACTAAATCCAGGCTGGGGATGGCCTATTTCCAGTACCCTGCAGGCCAGAGGGAAACGTTAATCAACATCCTCTGGGAATAGTTTTTCAGCCACTTGGTGATCTACCTTGTCACATCTGATACTCTGTTTATTGACATTATTATTGTTTTTGAAAATGCTTTTACGTATAAAAGCATCAAACACATCTTTTAAAGTTTAGCTATTTTAAACATTTGTGATTGGTTCTGGTATACTATGTAGCACAGCCAGACAAAAAATAAACTTCTTTAAGATCAAATTCTCTAAGTGGGGCTGTTTATTTGGTTTGTCCGCCAGACACTTGACTTTAAAAGCCAAATTGGACCCAGTGCATTCTGGCACCTCAACATCATATTATCTAGAGGGCTTCGTCAACTCAGGATTTTATGTGATGAACAAAGAATCTGTGAGAATCACTAAGTGCCATGCTCTGTAATGAGAACTATATAAAATTCATACAGTTATGTGCAACTAACCACAAATGGGCCCCGCTCTGACAGTTCCTGTTTCTTCCCCATCAGAAAGGTAGTGCTAATCTTTAGCCAAGGAGTGTGTCTTTCATCAGCCACACCGAACCCTTTTTCCAGCTCCTGAGGACTTTCCCCTGAGCACCTCTCAGTCTCCCATAGGGGATGCTGGGTTGGCTACTGCTTATTTTAGGATCCTTACTATTAATTGCAAAAAAAAAAAAAAAAAGTCCTAGTCTTTCCTTATGCTTTTACATAAAATGTACTCTTTAAGAAAATATTTTCATCCGTTGTTATCCATTTATTTGTTGTAGTTCAGTCGCTCAGTTGTGTCAGACTCTTTGCAGCCCCATGGACTGCAACACGGTAGGCTTCCTTATCCTTCACTATCTCCCAGAGTTTGCTCAAACCCATGCCCATTGAGTCGACGATGCCATCCAAACCATCTCACCCTCTGTCACCCTCTTCTCCTGCCCTCCATCTTTCCTAGCATCAGCGTCTTTTCCAATGAATCCACTCTTCCCATCAGGTGGCCAAAGTATTGGAGCTTCAGCTTAAGCATCAGTCCTCCCAATGAATATTCAGGTTTGATTTCCTTTAGGACTGACTGGTTTGATCTCCGTGCAGTCCAAGGGTCTCAAGAGTCTTCTCCAGCACCACAGTTTGAAGGCATCAGTTCTTCAGTGCTCAGCCTTTTTTATTGTCCAGTTCTGACATCAGTACACAACTACTGAAAAAAACCATAGCTTTGGTTACACGGACCTTTGTTAGCAAAGTAATGTCTCTGCTTTTTAATATGCTGTCTAGATTGGTCATAGCTTTTCTTCCAAGGAGCAGGCATCTTTTAATTTTATGGTTGCAGTCATAGTCCACAGTGATTTTGGAGCCCAAGAAAATAACGTCTGTCACTGTTTCCATTCTTTCCCCATCTATTTGCCATGAAGTGTGGGACCAGATGCCATGTCTTCATTTTTTGAATGTTGAGTTTTAAGCCAGCTTTTTCACTCTCCTCTTTCAGCTTCATCAAGATTCTGCAGTTCCTCTTCACTTTCTGCCATTAGGGTGGTATCATCTGCATACCTGAGGTTATTGATATTTCTCCCAGCAATCCTAATTCCAGTGTGTGATTCATCCAGCCCAGCATTTCGCATGATGTATCCTGCGCAGAAGTTAAATAAGCAGGGTGACAATATATAGCCTTGATGTACTCCTTTCCAAACTTTGAACCAGTCTGTTGCTCCATATTTGGTTCTAATAGATTTCTTTTTTTTCAGCCAGTATGAGGGCTTCCCAGGTGGCGACAGTGGTAAAAAACCTGTCTGCCAGTGCAGGAGATGTAAGAGACGCAGGTTTGATCCCAGGGACCTGTCTGCCAGTGAAGGAGATGTAAGAGACACAGGTTTGATCCCAGGGACCTGTCTGCCAGTGCAGGAGATGTAAGAGACGCAGGTTTGATCCCAGGGACCTGTCTGCCAGTGCAGGAGATGTAAGAGACACAGGTTTGATCCCAGGGACCTGTCTGCCAGTGCAGGAGATGTAAGAGACACAGGTTTGATCCCAGGGTGAGAAACATCCCCTGGAGAAAGAAATGACAACCCACTCCAGTATTCTTGCCTGGAGAATGTTGGACAGAGGAGCCTAGCGGGCTACAATCCATAGGGTTGAAAGAGTTGGACATGACTGAAGCAACCTAGCGTGCCCTGCAACAGTTCCCTCACTGCTTCTATACACAGGCATGCTAGGGCTCTCTGTCGCATCATTCTCTGCCATTCATTTATCAACTTCTTAAATTTTTAACTGTTTATTGATTATCTCCCACTTACCAACCACTATTAGATACAGTATTTTTTTTTTTTTAAAGCATATAGGAATCCTGCCACCAGGCAGCTCATACCCTGGTGTGAGAGGCATACCTTAATGTGAGTGTTTAGTTGTATCCGACTCTTTGCAAACCCATGGACTTGTAGCCCATGAGGCTCCTCTGTCATGAACTTTTCCAGGCATGAATACTGGAGCGGGTTGTCATTTCCTCCTCCAGGGGACCTTCCTAACCTAGGGACTGAACCAGCATCTCCTGCACTGGCAGGCAGATTCTTTACCACTGCACCACCTGGGAAGTCCCATACCTTAATGACATGATTCTAAAAATACAGCATGTAGTTAAGCACTGTGTTAGGGCTATGAAGATACAGTTATGAGAGCTTAAGATGGAAGGACCTGGCATGGTCTGGGTTGAAGAGGAGTGGCATTAGAAAGAGAACACTGCTCTCACACAGTGATATGAACTAGCGAGGGGCTGAGCCAGTCTCAGAGAAAAGCTGGCCTACAGGTCCTGATGCAGGAGGGATATGACAGACTCAAGAATTCACACAAAGGCTAGTGTGCTTGGGGGCGAGGAGGACGTGAAGGATGGGGCAGGATGAATGGCCCTGGAGGAGGCTGGCGAAATGGGCACATGCCTTAGGCTGGCTGCTTTCTACCTTGGTAGTTGTTTCAAGTTTCTGTTATTAAATGCAGAGGCCCCCACAGGGTGTCTGGAGGTGATGCCAACTGCTTGGGCAGTTGGTGTGAATTCCTGAGCTGCAACCTGCGGTGGGCAGTTGGGCAGGCACAGCCTGTGGCTGGGGTTGCCAGGAGAATCCTCTCCTGGCTCAGCAACCCATGAGCAGACAGCACAGAGAACCTACTCCAGGGCAGGATGGCTACCTCCTCTGTCAGCGCTGCCGCTGGCATGCAGAGAGAGTGATGTGCCTGCGCAGTTTACCCCGGGATTAACGTTATTTACGCTTTCCAACCAACCCTGAAAATGCTCATTTGCATAAACTCATTCATCATTTAGTCTGCTTCAGGGCAACTAAATCTACCTCTCGTCATAAATACCCCAGACGCCATGCACCCATGCCCCCAAAGTTGTCGTTTCACCGGAAAGGAGAGGAGAGGGACTTCTGGAGTGCAAGGTAGGTGCCTCCCCAACTATGACCACACTACCCGGTGGTTCTGGGGGATG
>SJXQ01012220.1:82339-138009 GCA_006408695.1 Aepyceros melampus
GGAGGGTGAGGAGTGCAGCTTGGAGTACTAGTCCAGAGCCAGAAAGCCGGGAGACACAGGAAGCACAGCCATAGCAGAGCTAAGGAGGCCTGCCCCCCAGCTCTTGTTCAGACTCATACGGGACAAGCCCCGCCTGGAGAAAACAGGGAGCCTAAGACCCTTGATACTGGTCCCTCGCTTGCTTGCTCTGGAATGCACAGGCTGAGAAGCTGGTGACACTTCAGCATGGAGAAGGCGCAAGGTGTGCGCGCGTGCATGGGTGCGGGCAAGCGCTAAGTAGACAGGGCTCCTCACTCAGAAGGCTTCTCAGACTGTAGTTCTCTGCAGGCTGGGCCCCTCTGTCTTGCATTGGAAACTGCATCCTCTGTGCGGGCCTGAGGGACTGAAGCCAAGCCCAGCTTGGGGACGTAAAGGCCTGGGCCAGGCGGTGGGTAGGGCGCCTGGGGCTGCCATTTTCAACAGCAACAAGTGGGTGTGAGAAATCTCACATGTGATTTCCTGGAATTTGAAGTAGCCAGTAATAGCTAAGAATTCTATATATTTTTAAAGGTAAGATAATTTCCCCAAAAAAGGTTTTAAAGATTGTTTCTATTTTCTGGACTGTGATTCATTCACATAGGGTAACACTGGACATTTATGCCTAATCTTTAATCTCTTTCTATGCCCCAAGCTGCTAATGTCACATACTGAGCATCCTTGAACTCATATCGTGAGAAGTCTTACAGCTTTTGAAAATGGAATTCCCTGGAATACACCGGTAGTAGTCAGCATCGACAATCTCTTGGTCCAGCTTTCTTTTGGAAACCAGAAGCAAATAAGGAGACACACCTTGACATAGTTTTGAAAAGCTGCCAGTAGTGGACATTTGCAGCAGACCCGAAATCTCTTCAGAGTTGGCCATTTCCTGGACTGACATAGCAGCTTTCCTTCAAATGAAGGAAGGCCCTGTTTAAAAGAAAACATACACCAAATCCCCTCATGTTCTGTGTCCAGCAATCTGGTACTTGAATAGAGAGTTCCTTGTAGTGACTGTTTTGAAAACGTTCACTCATACTAACAAAGAAGCAATTTCCTCCATCACCTGGCTCCTGAGTGCACTAGCTAGTATAGATATGTCTCCTTTCAGACTCATCATGATTTCTTAGGGGCTTTGCACTTTAATCATGGCCTTTCATTTTTGACAGACTAATCACAATAGTGATGCCTTCTATAGAGAGAGACAGAAAGGAGAAAGAAACACTGAGATTCCTCACTTTACCAGCTATTTGCTGCCTGACTGAAACTGAGACTGGGGCAGTGATCAAGTTGTAGTAAAAGAGCTGCCTGTTACTCTCTGCATACATCCCACCCTCTCCTTCCTCCCCCACCTCCATAAATCTGTTCTCCATGTCTGTGTCTCTGTTGCTGCTCTGCAAATAATTTCATCAGCACCAATGGGAATTTGCTGTATGACTCAGGGAACTCAAACTGGGACTCCATAACAACCTAGAGGGTTAGGATGGGGAGGGAGGCAGGAGGGAGGTTTAAGCGGGAGGGGACACATGTATACCTATGGCTGATTCATGTTGATGTTTGGCAGAAACCAACACAATTCTGTAAATCAATTATCCTTCATTAAAAAAAAAACATGAAAAGATGCTCAACACTCTCATTATTAGAGTAACACAAATTAAAACCAAATGAGATATCACCTCACACCGGTCAGAATGGCCATCACCAAAAAGTCTACAAGCAATAAATGCTGGAGAGGGTGTGGAGAAAAGGGAATACTCTTGCACTGTTGGTGGGAATGTAAGTTGATACAGCTGCTATGGAAGACTGTGTGGTGATTCCTTAAAAAACTAGGAGTAAAACCACTGTCTTATTTATTTTAGGACCCAGCACTCCCACTCCTAGGCATATACTCTGAGGAAACCAAAACTGAAAAAGACACATGTATCCCATTGTTCACTGCAGCACTATTTACAATAGCTAGAACATGGACGCAACCTAGATGTTCATCGACAGATGAATGAATAAAGAAGTTGTGGTACATATACACAATGGAATATTACTCAGCCATAAAATGGAATGCATTTGAGTCTGTTCTGATGAGGTGGATGAACTTAAAATCTATTATACAGTGTGAAATGAGTCAGAAAAAAAGACAAATCTCGTATTCTAACGCATACATACAGAATCTAGAAAAATGATACTGAAGAATTTATTTACAGGGCAGCAATGGAGAAACAGACATAGAGAATAGACTTATGGGCTTGGGGAGAGGGGAGAAGAGGGTGAGATGTATGGAAAGAGTAACATGGAAACATATTACCATATGTAAAATAGACAGCCAACAGGAATTTGCTGTATGGCTCAGGAGGCTCAAACTGGGGCTCTGTAACAACCTAGAGGGGTGAGATGGGGAGGGAGATGGGAGGGAGGCTCAAAAGGGAGGGGATATATGTATACCTATGGCTGATTCATGTTGCGTTTTGACAGAAAACAACAAAATTCTGTAAAGCAGTTATCCTTCAATAAAAAAAATTAATTTAGAAAAAGCTGCCTGCACATGCAGTGACTACACTGTGTTTCCTTCCAAATTCAAATCAAAATATACAAGAGTTTTGTGCACATCAAATCCCACTGATTTGGCCTCATGGGTTTTGAATGTATGGTAGTTTAGAGATGACTTGGGCTGATCTTCACATTTCCAGTATCATAGAAGAAAAAAAAAAGTTTCCTAAAAAGCAAATGATTAATATGTAGGAAATTATAGGGGACATACTCATTAATGCTGCCTTTAAGCATGCTATCCCAAATAAACACTGCTAATCATGGACAATTCCTCACTATTTATTAAAGCAGGCCCTGGCAGTGTCTCTATCTGGCAAGATTCTAGTAGCCAACACTCTGTTATTGTACACACTTATATAAAATAAAACAATCATCTGTCTTACTAAAAGAATCTAAAATTTAAAATTTCTATTAAATAAGTTTTTTAATCAACCCAATTAGTCCTACTAAATAAACTTCTTATTTTCTTTTTAGAAAATGTTGAAACAACAGAATCTTTGCTTATCATGTTGTTGTTGTTCAGTCCCTCAGTCATGTCTAATTCTTTGTGACCCCATGGACTGCAGCACCCCAGGCTTCCCTGTCCTTCACTATCTCCCGAGTTTGCTCCAACTCATGTCCATTGAGTCAATGATGCCATCCAACCATCTCATCCTCTGCCACCCCCTTCTCCTCCTGCCCTCAATCTTTCCCAGCATCAGGGTCTTTTCCTGTGAGTTGGCTATCTGAATCAGGTGGTCAAACCATTGGAGCTTCAGTATCAGTCCTTCCAGTGAATATTCAGGGTTGATTTCCTTTCGGGGTTGACTGGTTTGATCATCATGCTGTTCAAGGGACTGTGAAGAGTCTTCACCAGCACCACAATTCAAAAGCATCAATTCTTCTTCCATGTCTGGTTCTAACTGTTGCTTCTTGACCTGCATACAGGTTTCTGAGGAGGCAGGTAAGGTGGTCTGCTATTCCCATCTCTTTAAGAAGTTTCCACTGTCTTGTGATCCAGACAAAGGCTTTAGTGTAGTTAGTGCAGCAGAAGTAGATGTTTTTCTGGAATTCACTTGCTTTTTCCTATGATCCAACAGATGTTGGCAAATCTGGAACCAGATCATCTGGTTCCTCTGCGTTTTCTAATCCAGCTTGTACGTCTGGAAGTTTGTGGTTCATGTACCTTGAAGCCTAGCTTGAAGGATTTTGAACGTTACTTTACTAGCATGTGATATGAGCAAAGTTATATGGTAGTTTGACTATTCTTTGGCCTGGCCCCTCTTCAGGAGTGCAATGAAAACTGACCTTTTCCAGTCCTGTGGCCACTGCTGAGTTTTCCAAACATGTAATATATTGTGCTTCTGTTAGGTCCATACCATGTCTCTTCTTTATTTTTCCTGTCTTTGCATGAAATGTTCCCTTGGTGTCTCTGATTTTCTTGAAGAGATCTCTCTAGTATTTCCCATTCTTTCCCTCTGTTTCTTTGCACTGTTCAGTTAAGAAGGCTTTCTTATCTCTCCTTGCTGTTCTTTGGAACTCTGCATTTAGATGGGCATATCTTTCCTTTTCTCCTTTGGCTTTCACTTCTCTTCTTTTCTCAGCTGTTTGTAAGTCCTCCTCAGACAAACGTTTTGCCTTACTACATTTATTTTTCTTGGGGATGGTTTTGGTAACTGTCTCCTGTACAGTGTTACAAACCTCCATCCACAGTTCTTCAGGCACTCTTATCAGATCTAATTTCTTGAATCTATATGTCACTTCCATTGTATAATAATAAGGGATTTGATTTAGGTCATACCTGAATGGTCCAGTGGTTTTCCCTACTTTCTTCAAATTAAGTCTGAGTTTGGCAACAAGGAGTTCATGATCTGAGCCACAGTCAGCTCCCAGTCTTGTTTTTGCTGACTGTAAGAGCTTCTCCATCTTCAGCTGCAAAGAATCTAATCAATCTGATTCTGGTATTGACCATCTGGTGATGTCCATGTGTAGAGTCGTTTCTTGTGTTGTTGAAAAAGGGTGTTTGCTAACATACATAATACCAACTTCCAGATAACTCATCACCTAAATCCCTAAAAGAAAATCAGGCTTTCCAACCCAAGAAGTATGTTTCCTGTCATATCAGGGCATTCCTATGTATAATCCTGACCTTTATATTTGCAGATAGCACTATTGGCAGTGTGTCTCGTGTAGGTAAGTTTGGCCAAAAGACAGAAGTGTGGTCTACGGCAACTGTTTTCTAGATCTGTGGCTGTTTGCAACTTTTTTTTTTTTTTTTAAGTAAAAAGCAAATACCTAGGCATTTGTACTTTTCAAAAAACTCCAAGGTAATTCTGACATGCATCTAGATTTTAAAAGGTGATTACAAGTTTTTCTATTAGATGGAAGTTTTGCTGATATAGAATTCTGTTATTTTTCTATTTCCTAATCATGATATAATGGTATTGAATAATAACTACATAATCATAATAGTAAAAGATATTTATCAATTTTCACAATCAACAGCCAGACAAAAAATGAAAGATAATTATAACTGCAAGCCATAATGGGAACATGATTAACCTAACAATATAATATATAATTACATAAGTTTAGGGGCTCAAGCAGAGTGGTGTGGCAAGTGAGATTGCATACATGCACATGTGTTCATCTGCCAAGTCTGTGTCTTTTGGTTGCAGGATTTGATCCATTTACATTTAAGGTAATTATTGATATGTATGATCCTGTTTAGTTCAGTTCAGTCACTCAGTCATGTTTGAATCTTTATGACTCCATGAATTGCAGCACGCCAGGCCCCCCTGTCCATCACCAACTCACGAGTCCACTCAAACCCATGTGCATTGAGTCAGTGATGCCATGCAACCATCTCATCCTCTGTCGTCCCTTTCTCCTCCTGCCCTCAATCTTTTCCAGCATCAGGGTCTTTTCAAATGAGTCAGCTCTTCACATCAGGTGGCCAAAGTATTGGAGTTTCAGCTTCAACATCAGTCCTTCCAATGAACACACAGGACTGATCTCCTTTACGATAGACTGGTTGGATCTCCTTGCAGTCCAAGGAACTCTCAAGAGTCTTCTCCAACACCACAGTTCAAAAGCATCTATTCTTCGGTGTTCAGCTTTCTTCACAGTCCAACTCTCGCATCCATACATGACAACTGGAAAAACCATAGCCTTGACTAGATGGACCTTTGTGGACAAAGTAATGTCTCTGCTTTTCAATATGCTATCTAGTCAGCACGCCAGGCCCCCTGTCCATCACCAACTCACGAGTCCACTCAAACCCATGTGCATTGAGTCAGTGATGCCATGCAACCATCTCATCCTCTGTCGTCCCTTTCTCCTCCTGCCCTCAATCTTTTCCAGCATCAGGGTCTTTTCAAATGAGTCAGCTCTTCACATCAGGTGGCCAAAGTATTGGAGTTTCAGCTTCAACATCAGTCCTTCCAATGAACACACAGGACTGATCTCCTTTACGATAGACTGGTTGGATCTCCTTGCAGTCCAAGGAACTCTCAAGAGTCTTCTCCAACACCACAGTTCAAAAGCATCTATTCTTCGGTGTTCAGCTTTCTTCACAGTCCAACTCTCGCATCCATACATGACAACTGGAAAAACCATAGCCTTGACTAGATGGACCTTTGTGGACAAAGTAATGTCTCTGCTTTTCAATATGCTATCTAGGTTGGTCATAACTTTCCTTCCAAGGAGTAAGCGTCTTTTTAATTTCATGGCTGTTTGGGTTTATTTTCTGTGAGTCTTTTCCTTCTCTTGTGTTTCCTGCCTAGAGAAGTTTCTTTAGCATTTGTTGTAAAGCTGGTTTGGTGGTGCTAAATTCTCTTAACTTTTGTTTGTCTAGAAAGCTTTTGATTTCTTCATCAGATCTGGATGAGAGTCTTGCTGGGTGGAGGATTCTTGGTTGTAGTTTCTTCCCTTTCATCACTTTAAATGTATCATGCCCTTCCATTCTGGCTTGTAGTTTCTGTTGAGAAATCAGCGGATAACCTGATGGGAGTTCCCTTGCATGTTTGTTGTTG
Source organism: Aepyceros melampus (assembly GCA_006408695.1). Classification (NCBI taxonomy): domain Eukaryota; kingdom Metazoa; phylum Chordata; class Mammalia; order Artiodactyla; family Bovidae; genus Aepyceros; species Aepyceros melampus. Next base: position 88,909 of record SJXQ01012220.1, read on the forward strand.
TTATTCAGTCACTCAGTTGTGTCCAACTCTTTGAAACTCCGTGGACTATAGCACTCCAGGCTTCCCTGTCCTTCACTATCTCTCAGAGTTTGCTCAAACTCATGTCCGTTGAGTGGATGATTCAACCATCTCATCCTCTGTCATGCTCTTCTCCTCCTGCCTTCAGTCTTTCCCAGCATCAGGGTCTTTTCCAATGAGTTGGATCTTCACATCAGGTGACCAAAGTATTGGAGCTTAGCATCAGTCCATCCAATGAATATTCAGGGTTGATTTCTTTTAGGATTGACTGGTTTGATCTCCTCACTATTCAAGGGACTCTTAAGAGTCTTCTCCAGCATCACAGTTCGAAAGCATCAATTCTTAGGTGCTCAGCCTTCTTTATGGTCCTACTCTTACATTTGTACATGAGTACTGAAGAAAACCACAACTTTGACTATACAAACTTTTGTCGGTAAAGTAATGTCTTTGTTTTTTAATACACTGCCTAGGTTTGTCATGGCTTTCCTTCTAAGAGCAAGTGTCTTCTGGTCTCATGGCTGCATACAATACGTGCAAGTGTTGTGATTTTAAAGCCCAAGAAAAGAAACTCTGTCACTGCTTCTACCTTTTCCACTTCTATTTGCCATGAAGTGATGGCACTGGATCCCATGATATTCATTTGTTGAATGCTGAGTTTTAAGCCAGCTTTTTTGCTCTCCTCTTTCACCTTCATCAAAAGGTTCTTTATTTCCTCTTCACTTCCTGCCAGTAGAGTGGTATCATCTGTATATCTAAGGTTGTTGATATTTCTTCTGGAAACCTTGATTCCAGTCTGTGACTCATCCAGAACAGCATTTCACAGGCTATACTCTGTGTATAAGTAAAATGAGCATGATGACAGTATATGGCCTTGACATATTCCTTTCCTAGTTTTGAACCAGTTAGTTGCTCCATGTCTGGTTCTAACTCTTGCTTCTTGACCTGCATACAGGTTTTGTTCCATGTCTGGTTCTAACTCTTGTTTCTTGACCTGCATACAGGTTTCTCAGGAAACAGGTAAGGTGGTCTGGTATTCCCACATCTTTAAGAATTTTCGTTTGTTGTGATCCACACAGTCAAAGGCTTTAGTATAGTCAATGAAGCAGAAGTAGATGCTTTTCTGGAATTCCCTTGCTTTCTCTATAATCCAACAAATGTTGACACTATGCCTTTTCTAAACCCAGACTGTACATCTAGAATTTCTTGGTACATATACTGCTGAAGATAGCTTGAAGGATTTGAACATAATCCTTCTAGCATGGAAAATGAGGGCAACTGTCTGGTGGTCTGAACATTCTTTGGCACTGCCCTTCTTTGGGACTGAAATTAAAACTGACCTTTTCCAGTCCTGTGGCCACTGCTGAGTTTCCCAAATTTGCTGCCATATTAAATGCAGCACTTTAACAGCATCATTTTTTTAGGATTTTAAATAACTTGAATTCCATCACTTCCACTAGCTTTGTTGGCAGTAATACTTCCTAAGGCCCAGTTGACTTCACACTCCAGGATGTCTGGCTCTAGGTGAGCAACCACACCATCGTGGTTATCCCAGTCATTAAGATCTTTTTTGTACAGTTCTTCTGTGTATTCTTGCCACTGCTTCTTAATCTCTTCTGCCTCTGTTAGGTCCATGCTGTTTCTGTCCTTTTTCGTGCCCATTCTTCATGAAATCAGATGTTCCCTTGGTATCTCTATAATTTTCTTGAAGAGATCTTGTCTTTCTCATGCTATTGTTTTCCTCTATTTCTTTGCACTGTTCACTTAAGAAAACTTTCTTATCTCCCCTTGATATTCCCTGAAACTCTGTGTTCAGTTGGGCCTGTCTTTCCCTTTCTCCCTTGCTTTTCACTTCTCTTCTTTCCTCAGCTATTTGTAAAGCCTCCTCAGACAACCATTTTGCCTTACTGCATTTTTCCCCCCTTTGGGATGGTTTTGCTCATGGCCTCCTGTACAGTGTTACAAACCTCTGTCTATATTTCTTCAGGCACACTCTCTATTTTATCTAATCCCTTTGAATCTGTTCATCACCTCCACTGTATAATCATAAGGGATTTTGATTCAAGTCATACCTGAATGGCCTAGTGGTTTTCCCTACTTTCTTCAATTTAAGCTTAAATTTTGCAGTAAGGAGCTGATGATATGAGTCACAATCAACTCCAGGTCTTGTTTTTGCTGACTGTATAAAGCTTCTCCATCTTTGAGCACAAAGAATATAAGCAATCTGATTTCGGTATTGACCATTTTGTGATGTCCATGTATAGACTTGTCTCTTTTGTTGTTGGAAAAGGATGTTTTGCTATGACCAGTGTATCCTCCTGACAAAATTCCGTTAGCCTTTGCCTTGTTTCATTTTGTACTCCAAGTCCAAACTTGCCTGTTACTCCAGGTAGCTCTTGCTTTCCTACTTTTGCATTCCAATCCCCTATGAGGAAAAGGACATCTTTTTTTTTTTTTTTTGGTGTTAATTCTAGAAGATCTTGCAGGTCTTCATAGACCTAGTCAACTTCAGCTTCTCTGGCATGAGTGGTTTGGGCACAGACTTGGATTACTGTGATGTTGACTGTTTTGCCTTGAAAATAAATGGAGTCCATTCTGGTTTTTTTTGAGATTGTAACCAAGTACTGCATTTTGGAGTCTCTTATCGACTCTGAGGGCTACTCACATTTCTTCTAAGGGATTCTTGCCCATAGTTCAGTTCAGTTCAGTTCAGTCTCAGTCGTGTCTGACTCTTTGCGACCCCATGCATTGCAGCATGCCAGGCCTCTCTGTCCATCACCAACTCCCAGAATTCACTCAAACTCATGTCAATCAAGTCAGTGATGCCATCCAGCCATCTCATCCTCTGTCGTCCCCTTCTCCTCCTGCCCCCAATCCCTCCCAGCATCAGGGTCTTTTCCAGTGAGTCAACTCTTCACATGAAGTGGCCAAAGTACTGGGCATAGTAGTGGTAGATATAATGGTCATCTGAATTAAATTCACCCATTCCATCCATTTTAGTTCACTGATTCCTAAGATATTGATGTTCACTCTCACCATCTCCTGCTTGACCACATCCAATTTATCTTGATTCATGGACTTAACACCACAGATTCCTATGCAATATTGTTCTTTACAGCACTGGACATTATTTTCACCACCAGACACATCTGCAACTGGGCATCGTTTCTGATTTGGCCCAGTGGCTTCATTCTTTCTAGAGCTATTAGTAGTTGCCCTTTGATCTTTCCCTGTAGCACGTTAGACGCCTTCTGACATGGGGTACTCATCTTTCAGATCTTATCTTTTTGCCTTTTTGTACTGTTCATGGGGTTCTCATGGCAAGAATACTGTAGTAGTTTGCCATTCCCTCGTCCAGTGGACTACATTTTGTCAGAACTCTCCACTATGACTCGTCCATCTTGGGTGGCCCTGCATGGCATGGTTCACGGTGTCAAAGCTCCTTCACCACAACAAGGCTGTGATCCATGAAGGGGCCTAATAGCTTATAGCACTGTAAAAAGATTAACTGGTAGAGATAGGCCAGTTTTGCACTACAGCAGTTATATGATTTGGGATAATTATTTAACTTCAATGAGATATAGTTTTCTCATATAGAATGGGAATAATAATGTTAAACACATTACTGTAAGGATTAACTGAAGTAATGCTTTTGTATAACAGTATTTCCCTGGTGGCTCAGATGGTAAAGCATCTGTGTACAATGAGGGAGACCTGGGTTCGATCCCTGGGTTGGGAAGATCCCCTGGAGAAGGAAATGGCAACCAACTTCGGTGTCAAAGCTCCTTCACCACAACAAGGCTGTGATCCATGAAGGGGCCTAATAGCTTATAGCACTGTAAAAAGATTAACTGGTAGAGATAGGCCAGTTTTGCACTACAGCAGTTATATGATTTGGGATAATTATTTAACTTCAATGAGATATAGTTTTCTCATATAGAATGGGAATAATAATGTTAAACACATTACTGTAAGGATTAACTGAAGTAATGCTTTTGTATAACAGTATTTCCCTGGTGGCTCAGATGGTAAAGCATCTGTGTACAATGAGGGAGACCTGGGTTCGATCCCTGGGTTGGGAAGATCCCCTGGAGAAGGAAATGGCAACCAACTTCAGTACTATTGCCTGGAAAATCCCATGGACAGAGGAACCTGATAGACTACAGTCCATGGGGTTGCAAACAGTTGGACACGACTGAGCGACTTCATTTTCACCCAGGGCCTAGAAGAGTGTTTGACTAATTCTCAGTACTCAGTAAATATTCCAGGACCGAAGGAAGCTGCAGGGTGGGGTGGGGGGTGAGGAAAGAACAGCGACATGAACAGAGTTCCTCAGAGCAGCCTTTTGGGGAAGAAATTTACATGTGCCACTAACACAGACACATAGACTTGTTTCAGATTAGAATGTTTCCATAAATCTAATCAGGTAGTTCTGTGTCATTGGGCCTGACAATGAAACCTAATCAGAAAAAATGAGAAAAGAGCTACTGATGGGAGGAGGGAGCAGCTCAGAGAAAAGAGAGTCAGGCAGTGATTCTGGGGAGAAAAGCAAGAGGGGCCTGTGGGGGGAGGGGAGGAGCCTGCTTGACCTGCAGAATCTGCTCAGTGTCACTTCTTCAGTGGCTTCCAAACACATGTGACCTTCTGGGTATCAGACGCAACCTGGCTAGAGGCTAAAAAGATGAGCATTTCTGTTTAATGAATTTCTACAGGACAAATGTCCACCGATGCTCCTATGAGAATGAACACATTTTTTCCCTCTCTCCCCTCACCCTTCTCTCTCTGCATTTCTTTCCTAAGAGACAGATAAACTCATTAACTATAGAAAATGATAATCCATCTGGCTGAGCCCTTCTCCACATCCCTACTCAAGAAAAACACGGACTGTGAGCACATAAACCTCTGTTAGTGACAGAGACACGTGTCGCAGTGCCCCACGCTGGGACTCCTGCCATTTCCATATGCCATCTTGCAGAGTCACAGAGTCAGTGGGATAAACTGATGCCCTGCGTTAACTAGTGTTGCAAGAAGTACTTTGTTGCCCAGGAGGGATGTGGAAAGGCTCTTGCTGTGCTTGCCAGACCTCTTTGCCTAGGTGAAATAAGAAGTTGTCTTTTACCCAGCTGATTTCATTCACTGCAAAATGCCCAAAACAGTTTCATAAACAGGTCCCTTGGGAACAAGCCAAAAAAAAAAAAGAACCAGTTTGAGGAAATGACTGAATTCTTAGATGATGGGGAGGAATTGCTTGTCTGATAGGGACATCCCTTTGTAATTACGCAGCTCTCTAAAGAGAGCTGAGCTGAGCAGCTCACTGAAGCCGCCTTTCTTCCTGTCTCCTGTGCATCTCTTCTTAACCAAATATATGTCTGTAATTACAGAATGGATTCATCTCTATCACTCGTCTTTCTACTTCCTGGGCTTTTGAGGTAGATGCAGTACTTTTTCAGCTGAAAAATAAGATTTACTCAGGAATATACAGTGAACTGGAGCTTCCTAAGTGGCGCCAGTGGTAAAGAACCCACCTACCGATGCAGGAGCCGTAAGTGCCATGGGTTTGATTCCTGGCTCGAGAAGACCCCCTGGAGGAGGGCATGGCAATCCATTCCAATATTCTTGCCTGGAGAATCCCATGGTCAGAGTTTTTGAATTCAAGTGTTGTCTTGTGCCCAGTGACCTCTGTACTTACCGTTCCTTCTTTCTGCCCAGAGTATTCATCAGTCCAATTGTGACTCATCGACCAGACCCCAGCTGTTTCCTGTTCTCAGAAGGCTTTTCCTGGCCTTCCAGTTTAGAGTAGGTCTCCTGCTATGTGGTGTTGTTTAGTCGCTCAGTTATGTCTGACTCTTCTGCAACCCTGTGGACTGTAGCCCACCAGGCTCCTCTGTCCATGGAATTCTCCAGGCAAGAATACTGGCGTGTGTTGCCATTTCCTTCTCCAGGGGATCTTCCAGACCCAGGGATTGAACCCACATCTACACCGGCAGGCGGCTTCTTGATCACTAGCCACCAGGGAAGCCCCTGCTACAGACGCCGACAGAAGCTTACTTGGTACTCACCAGACTTGTTGGCACTTCACCATGTCTGGCCCATCCCCAGTGATGCAAGCATCATGAAGAGAAGAACCATTATCTCCTTTATTTCCTCTTTATCTCCATGAAAAGGAAAGTGAAGTTGCTCAGTCATGTCCAACTCTTTGTGACTCCATGGACTGCAGCATACCAAGCTCCTCCGTCCATGGGAGTTTCCAGGCAAGGGTACTGGAGTGGGTTGCCATTTCCTTCTCCAAAGGATCTTCCTGACCCAGGGATCAAACCTGGGTCTCCCACATTGCAGGCAAATGCTTTAACATCTGAGCCACCAGGGAAGCCATATCTCCATAATGCCTGGAATATAATGGGTGCTCAGTAAATAGTGAATGAATGAATAAGTAAATGAATTAACAAATGACTGCTCAGATAAATGGGTTCTCCTGGTTTCTCTCTCCCAGGGTGTATGTCATATCAATGATGGGGATTTTTCTTTGATCAAGAATATGTGAGGAGTTTTTGCTTTTCAACTAGAAACTTCAAATGCCTGAGCAGGGAAATCCATTAGTCAATTGATATAGTCCTTGTGCCAGCAACATTTTGAGAGAGGCTAAGAGAAATCAGCTATTAGTGTTGAATAAAATTGGACAATGGTGGGAAGAGGTACAATGCGAAGCTTATGAAAGTCTTTTTACTTTAGACCTTACCTGTCTGGCACCAGTATTTAAATTTTTGAAGGAAATTTCCAAAACACAGGCCACACAATTCTACTCAAATGTAAATAATATTCTATAGCCATTAAAGGATTTGGGCTCTCAATAAAAGATCTGGGGTCATTCCCTGTTTGTATCACCCTAGTCACATGTTCTCTGTTCATTGAATTCAGTGGTCAAAGGTTGACTTTGTTGAGTTCTTTCATTGGCCTAAAATTTATTTTTGTATTGGAATCCTTCCTTGCCCATAGATTGCAAAGTTGCAAACTACTAATAATCCCAGGTCTATGCTAAATTTCATTGGGTTCTGGTGCCATTCTCATTCTGTTTGGAGTGCCCTCACCCTCTCTGTGCAACAACTTTCCATTTATAGCTGAATGGTGATGGTGACATTTATCTCTCAGTTTAGTTCAGTTGCTCAGTCATGTCCAACTCTTTAAAACCCCATGGACTGCAGCATGCCAGGCTTCCCTAAAAGGTCCCGAACCGATGGCAGATTATCATGCCACGTTGTTGTTTTTGTTCAGTTGCTCAGTCAAGTCTGACTCTTTCTGACTCCCTTTCACTATCTCCCGGAGTTTGCTCAAATTCATGTCCATTGAGTCAATGATGCCATCCAACCATTTCATCCTCTGTCGCTCCCCTCTCCTACTGCTCTCAATCTTTCCCAGCATCAGGGTCTTTTCTAATGAATCCACTCTTCACATCAGATGACCAAAGTACTGGAGCTTCAGTGTCAGCATCAGTCCTTCCAATGAATACTCAGGGTTGATTTCCTTTTAGGAATGACTGGTTTGATCTCCTTTCTGTCCAAGGACTCCCAAGAGTCTTCTCCAGTATGACAGTTTGAAAACATCAATTCTTCAGTGCACAGCCTTCTTAATGGTTGCTGCTGCTAAGTCACTTCAGTCGTGTCCAACCTTGTGTGACCCCATAGATGGCAATCTACCAGGTTCCCCTGTCCCTGGGTCTTCACATCAGATGACCAAAGTACTGGAGCTTCAGTGTCAGCATCAGTCCTTCCAATGAATACTCAGGGTTGATTTCCTTTTAGGAATGACTGGTTTGATCTCCTTTCTGTCCAAGGACTCCCAAGAGTCTTCTCCAGTATGACAGTTTGAAAACATCAATTCTTCAGTGCACAGCCTTCTTAATGGTTGCTGCTGCTAAGTCACTTCAGTCGTGTCCAACCTTGTGTGACCCCATAGATGGCAATCTACCAGGTTCCCCTGTCCCTGGGATTCTCCAGGCAAGTACACTGGAGTGGGTTGCCATTTCCTTCTCCAATGCATGAAAGTGAAAATTCAAAGTGAAGTCGTTCAGTCGTGTCCGACTCTTAGCGACCCCATGGACTGCAGCCTACCAGGCTCCTCCGTCCGTGGGATTTTCCAGGCAAGAGTACTGGAGTGGGTTGCCATTAACCCTTCAAATCCATACATGACTACTGGAAAAACCATAGCTTTGACTATACGGACCTTTGTCAGTGAAGTGACGTTTCTGCTTTTTAATATGCTAAGTTTGCCAATTCTTTTAATTGACAAACTAAAGAGCAAGCATCTTTTAACTTCATGCCTGCAGTCACCATCCACAGTGATTTTGGAGCCCAAGAAAATAAAGCCTGTCACTGTTTCCATTTTTTTCCCCATCTATTTGCCATAAAGTGATGGGACAGGATGCCATCTTAGTTTTTTGAATGTTGAGTTTCAGGCCAGGTTTTTCACCTTCCTCTTTCAACTTCATCATCAAGAGGCTCTTTAGTTCCTCTCTGCTTTTTGCTGTTAGGGTGGTGCCATCCTAATGCTACATGGCACAAGTTGGTGGACTCTGAGCAACTTTTCTGGGTTTTACACTGTCTTTAAATTGAAGGGGCTGAAGTAGATGATCTCTGATTCCTTCTAACTCTGAACAGTTTATTATTCATTCTAACAACTGTAAGCAAAGCACGTACCAAGAGTATCATCTGGCCAGCCAAATGCCATGGAAGATTGGTAAAGGAGAGGAAGGCAGATGACAGACCTCACAGTAACAAGTCTTTCAAATCCCAACAGTTTAGGAAGTAGAAGAAAAGGCCTAAAGGGTTCTCTCTTTCTAGTCACTGTTGTGGAGTCTAGTCAGGCGATTTGAGGCCCTTCCTGGCATCTTACATGACCTCACAGGACTAAACAAGTTTTATGGACACTACAGTAGCAAGGCTGAGGGTGCTCACCTTGGCTGTACCATGGCTAGTGGTCAACTACCACACTTGTGAACCTCAACTCACCAGAGGTTTTTTTTTTTTTTTAATTAATTTTTATTTTTTTAGTTTGTTTTACTTTACAATACTGTATTCGTTTTGCTACACATTCCTGAGAGGTACTTGAGCCCCCCAATACTTTTCCTTCTCACGAATGAGAATGTATCACCTGGTTATATTGTTCTGAATTTTATTTAGAAATTATTTGGGTTAATGAAAATTTCTTCTTCAGAATGCAAACACCTCTCTGAAATTATCAATAATTAACAAATATAATTTAATAGGATTGCATTTTTTAACACCTTGATGAAATCAGGCTATTTGAATGGAAGATGGGAGTTTTGATTGGGTAAAGAGGGTTCTTTCTTGGGAAGTGGGGAAGGCAGCTTATGTGAGGCACCACTGACAAGACCACTGGTGAGTTCCAACCTGAAGGGAAGAGTTTTAAAGAGGAGGAGATATGAAATGAGTGAAGACAAACGGCACTTACTTCAAAACTTTGATGTCAGTTCTAGAGCTGGTCCAGCCCCAGCTAGATGGGCTTCAAGCTGGGCTTCATGAACTGCTTAAGGAAAAGACTGCCCCACAGGAACTTATTGAGTCTAAAATGATGGTGTGTGTGTACTAAATCGCTTCAGTCATCTCTGACTCTTTGCAACCCCAGATTCCTCTGTCCATGGGATTCTCCAGGCAAGAATACTGGAGTGGGTTGTCATGCCCTCCTCCACGGGATCTTCCCAACCCAGGGACTAAGCCTGCGACTCGGTCTCCTGCGTTGGCAGGCAGGTTCTTTACCACTAGTGAAACCTGGGAAGCTGCCTGTAAAGAAGCCACATAGGTGTTCAGAGAGTTCTTTTCCTCAGCAGTATAAAGAGCCCTTTCTAGCAAGAATAGATGTAATTTGAAGAAGTATTAAGAAATCTACTTCAAACTGTAAAAATACTGAAATATCCAGGGCGTACAAGCCAGCTGTTCTTCCCTGTGACATGTGTGATCTTGAGAAATAATGAAAATGGAATAAGTCATTGCAAAGATATTGCTCTAATGAACATAGTTCTCTTTGACAGCCTTTCTTCCTACTAGCAAATTATATTAGTCCATCAACCTGGTAGAACATCAATAATGTCTTCAGAGAATAGCATGTAAGAGCGGAGATGCTCTATGGCAGGATTTTTTAAAACAATGTAATTTGGCATTTCTCAGTTTTCTTTCATTTTGCACAGAGAAAATGGAAGACTATGATAAATATTTTCCACAAATGGCATCTTAAATGGGAGCACAGCTGGTAGCAACAGTATCCTGTTATTTCTTTGGATGTTGGATTCCCAGTTCTCTGTGTGAACCATGTTGGCAGATTCACTGGTTTCGCATTTTTTCAACAGTTTGTGATTTTTTTTTCCCAGTTAAGTGATGAATTTGGTTTCACCTGTAGGCGCCTGGTGGCAAGAGGTAATGTCAGGCTGCTGGCACGCTTGTACTCAGTGGTATCAGATTTGTGTACGAGGGGCTATTGAAATTAACTAGAGATATTTTAGGTGTACTATGAGAGGTTAACAAAGTACACAGGGCTAATTTAAGGCAAAACTTAGACTGGGGAGATTTAGTGAGGCAGAGATGCAGACTGAAAAGAAAACAGATTCAGGAAGCAGTTGCTGGGTTCTGAACCCAGCTTCTCCATTTATTGGCTGCACAGCTTAGGGACCAGCCAATGATGCGAGCAGAAGTGCTGCTCGAACACATTGAACCTATAACGCTTCCTTCCACCTTCTGCCATGTGTGGGAAGGTTGCAAAGTTGTAGCCAGTCCACAACCTCCTAAGTTATCTCCAGATTTTCTGGTGGATGATGTCCAGTTTCTCAGGTACCCAGGTGACATGGAGAGGTTGTCTCAGTCATTCTGTGGCTCATGCAGGCAAGCAGGTTATAGACTTCTGCTTTTCTTACTCTAAGTTCTAGCTATTTTTATTGTTGTTGTTGTTTTGAGATAAACACTTTTCAATCTGTTCTTTGCCTTTGGTCAATTTATCATGCCCTGAAGTGATAGCTTTTGGCAGTTTTGTCCAGCTTCATACTTGTTTGCAGAGGAGACTCATGGATCCCATCATCTTTACCAAGTTTACTTGTATAAGGTTGTTTTAGAATAAAGTGCTTCAACAGTGCCAGATAGGAAGCAAGGACTCTTAACTGTATTTGCTATCATTATTCTTATTAGTGACAGAGACAACTCTATAGTTACATATCTAATACATATTCATAGTCATCTGTTGTAGACTCTCCAGCCTCTTACTTCTAGAAACTCCTTTACTATATAAACCAGCTGTCTGAAAACTTTCTGTAAAGGGCCAGGCAGTAAATATTTAGGCTTTGCAAGTCATACAGTCCAGTCACCTACTCAGTTCTATTGAGTTAGCCTGAAAGTAGCCATAGACAATATATAAATGAATAAATGTGGATGTATGCCAACAAAACAGTTTACAGAAACACACTGCAGGTGGGGTATGGCCTTCGGGCTATAGTTTGCTGACCCCTGCGATCAACTGTCTTATAGATTTTACATCTTAGCAGTGCCATTTGCTCTGCTCCAACAGGCTATATTTTCTCTTGGAAATCAGTGAAAAAGAGAACATCTCTGCTTCTTGGCACACATTCCAGCTCCTCCCAACACCTGTGCTCTGGGAGCCTAAGACTTCTTCAAGAGCTCAGGGTGCTCTTAAAGAGTGCCTGACATCTGTATGAGCTGATTTCAGTAAAAGTACCTGTCAATTCTGGAATATATGTCAACAACACTCTGTTGTTGCATATTGACACACTGTATTACAGATACAGACACACAACTTGGTTAACCTTACTGAATCAGTATTTCATCTACTATGTAAAACTAGATTGTGCAAATTTTTATTAGTTAATTTTTATAAATCTAATTTTTTCCTTCAAAACAAAGGAAAGGTGTGTATGTACATTTTAAAAACCACAATGTTCCCTTCTCCATTTAGTACTCAACCTTTTAGATCATTAAATTCATTGTTGTTTAGCAGCTGTGTCTGACTCTTTGCGACCCAATGGTCTGCAGCATGCCTGGCTTCCTTGTCCTTCACTATCTCCTGGAGTTTGCTCAAACTCGTGTCTATTGAGTCAGTGATGCCATCCAACCACCTCATCCTCTGCCACCCCCTTCTCCTTTTGCCTTCAATCTTTCTCAGCATCAGAGTCATTTTCTAATGAGTTGGCTCTTCCCATCAGGTGGCCAAAGCATTGGCGCTCCAGCATCAGTCCTTGCAATGAATATTCAGTCCTTGCATGATTTCCTTTAGGATTGACTAGTTTGGTCTCCTTGCCATCCAAGAGACTCTCAAGTGTCTTCTCCAGCACCCCAATTTGAAAGCATCAATTCTTTAGCACTCAGCCTTCTTTATGGTCCAAGTCTCACATATGTACATGACTAATGAAAAAACCATAAGTAAGTAAGTAAGTAAGTAAAGTCACTCAGTCGTGTCCGACTCTTTGTGACCCCATGGACTACAGCCCACCAGGCTCCTCAGTCCATGAGATTCTCCAGGCAAGAATACTGGAGTGGATTGCCATTTCCTTCTCCAGGGGATCTTCCTGACCCAGGGATCGAACCCGGGTCTCCCGCATTGGAGGCAGACGCTTTAACCTCTGAGCCACCAGGGAAGCCATAGCTTTGACTATATGGACCTTTGTCCATATAGTGATGTCTCTGCTTTTTAGTATGCTGTCTAGGTTTCTCATAGCCTTTTTCCAAGAAGCAAGTGTCTTTTAATTTCATGGGTGCAGTCACAGTCCGCAGTGATTTTGGAGCCTGAGAAAATAAAATCTGCTACTGTTTGCGTTGCTTCCCCATCTATTTGCCATGAAGTGATGGGCAGTGGTGGTGGTTTAGTTGCCAGGTCATGTCCAACTCTTGTGACTCCATGAACTGTATAGCCTGCCAGGCTTTTCTGTCCATTGGATTCTCCAGGCGATCAACCAGATGCCAATTATAATTAATCTAATTGTTCTTTACACAAGGTTTTGTACCTAGAAATTAAAACAGAACATTAATTCAGTTATTTAAGACTATTAAATAATTATTAAATTAAATGTGTATCATTAAATATTTGATATATTAGATATATCAAAGGGTATATAAATTATGGATGAACTATTTAAAGAAATATATATATATATATCCAAGTTCTTTCTGGACATAGGATTTTAGAGTACTTGAATCCTGCTTTCTTTCCTAATGACATATATGATGTACTTATTATATTTTTTTTACTTTTACTGTATTTTTAACCCTCTAAAATTGTTTTGTCAGTATTTGTAGACTTGCCCATATAAGCATCCTTTTCAGTCCTTCTTGAACCTCTGACTTCCCATCTTTACGTACTTCCCTTCTACCAGAAGTATATAGGTTTAGAAATTCCTCTGGTTAAGATCTGTGGTGACAAATTCAGCTTTTCTTTGTCCAAAATGACTTCATTTCAACCTCATTCCTTTTTTTTTTTTTTAAAAATTACACCTTAGTACCTTAGTGTTTTTTTTTTTTTTAAGTTTTAGGTTCACAGCAAATTGAGTGAAACGTGGTGAGATTTTCCATATACTCCCTATCCCACAGATGCATCCCCCATTATTAACATTCCTCATCAGAATGGGACACTTGTGACAACTGAGAAACCTATAAGGACACATCACAGCCACCCAAAGCCCATAGTTTACATTGGGGTTCATTTTGTGTGTTTGGACAAATGTATACATATGTGTATGTAAAATGTATATGGCATTTTTCCATCATTATGGTGGTAGATAGAGTATTTCACTGCCCTGAAAAAACTGTGCTCTGCCTATCCATCCCTCCTTCACCTCTGAACTCCTAGGAACCACTGATCTTTTATTGTCTCCATAATTTTGCCTTTTCCAGAATGTCATACAGTTGGCACGTAGCCCTTTCAGGTTGTTGGCGTCTCAGTTTACACACTTAAGGTTCGTTCCTCCATATCTTTTCATAGCTTTTGATAGGTCATTTCTTTTTAGCACTGGATAATATCCATTGTCTGGATGCATCAGTAACATAGTTTATTTATTCACCTATTGAAGGACACTTCTGTTGCTTCCAACTTTGGGCGATCATGAACAAAGCTGCTATAAACGTCCATGTGTAGGTTTTCAGTTTCAAATCCTTTGGGTAAATACCAAGGAGCACCAATTCCTGGTTACTGCGGTTCAGTCTGATTAGCATGTGTTGTTTTGTAAGAAACTGCCAAACTCTTTCAAAGTGGCTGTACCATTTTGCATTCCCACTAGTGATGAATGAAAGCTGCTGTTCTACCTCCTCACCAGCCCTTAGTGTTGCCAGTGTTCTGGGTTTTGGCTGTTCTAACAGATGTATACTGACTGATATGTCATTGCTATTTTAGTTTGCATTTCCTTGATGACATATAATATGGAGCACATTTTCATAATCATTAATTGCCATCTTTGTATCCTCTTTGGTAAGATGTCTGTTCAGGTTTTTTGACCCATTTTTTAAAATAGGATTTTTGCTTATTATTGGGTTTTCAGAGTTCTTTGTATATTTAGGATAACAAGCCTTTATGAGAAGTGTCTTTTGCAAATATTTTCTTCCAGTCTGGCTTATCTTCCCATTCTCTTGACATTGTCTTTTACATAGCAGAAGTTTTTTATTTTAATGGAATCCAGCTTATCAATTATTTCTTTGACTTCCCTGGTGGCTCAGATGTTAAAAGCATCTGCCTACAATGTGGGAAACCTGGGTTCAATCCCTGGGTCAGGAAGATCCCTGGGGAAGGGAATGGAAACCCACTCCAGTATTCTTGCCTGGAAAATCCCATGGACAGAGGAGCCTGGTAGGCCACAGTCCATAGGGTCGCAAAGAGTTGGACACGACTGAGCGACTTCACTTTCACTTTCATCGTGTCTTTGATGTTGTAACTAAAAGGCACTACCAAACCAAGATTGGTTTTGAGTTCTTTTTTGTGATGGGTGTTAAGATCTGTGTCTTTTTGTTTTTGTTTTTTGCATATGGATCGCCAGTTGTTCTGCAATCATTCTTGAGGGACGTAGAAAAAGAATACTGTCTTTGCTCCATTGTATTGCCTTTGCTTTTTGGTCAAAGATCAGCTGACTGTGTTTATGTGGGTCTTTCTGAGCTCTCTATTCTGTTCCATTGATCTGCTGGGTTGGTCAAAAAGTTCACTGACCAACCTAGTATTTTGTCTTTTCTTTCTCAAATACAATACCACACTGTCTTGATTACTATAGCTTTTATAGTAAGTCTTGAATTTGGGTAGTGTCAGTCCTCCAACTTTGTTCTGTTTCAGTATTGTGCTAGCTATTCTGAATCCTTTGCTTCTCCATATAAACTTTAGAATGGGTTTGCTGACATCCACAAAATAAGTTGCTAGAATTTTGTTTGGGATTGCACTGAATCTATAGATCAAAATGGGAAGAACTGACATTTTGACAATACTGATTGTCCCTATCAGTGAACATGGACTATCTTTCCACTTATTCTGATTTTGTTCATCAGCATTTTCCAGTTTTTCTTATATAGATTTTCTATATGTTCTGTTATAGATTTATACCTGTTTCATTTGTGGGGTGCTAATGTCTCATTCTTAAAGTTCTATTAAGTTGTAATCAATTCACTCACCATACAACTTACCCAACCCATTTAAAGGTACAAGTTAGTGTTTGTTTTTTTTTTAATTATGTTCAAAGATATGACACCATGCCTACAGTCAATTCTAGAACATTTTCATCACCTCTAGAAGTATACCTTTCAGCTATCCATCTTGATTCTTGAGAAAGATATTTTTGAAGATACAGAATACTGGTCTAGGCATCCCTTTCCCTAGGCACATTGAAGGTATCATTCTACAGGCTTCCACTGTCAGCCTTACTGCATCTCTTTTGAATGTAATCTGTCTCCCATGATTGGCCAAAGGGGAGGCTTCCCTATTAGACCCCTCCACACTGGGTAGACCCTGAGCTTGCTCTTCTGCCCCTCAAGCTCCCAACAGCAGATGAAGCCAGAGGTTTCAGCACACCAGTGGAGCAGTAGTCTCACCCTCTCCTTACTTCTCAGGGGTCCCTCTTCATTTAGATTTTGGCCTGATGGTTCTTTACTATCTTGCCAACACATCCTTCCTTTAAAAATATTTTACCTACCGCCTTACATTGTTTTCAGTGAGATAATCAATATGGCTACTAAACTTGCCATATTACCGGTAAAACAGCATCAGAACAGTTTTCATAAATCTGAACTAACAGGCTCAAATAAAATCTAATTTATGAAAACAAGATTTCTACTCAAGGGCTTCTTCTTGGGAACTGATCTCCACGTGACATGAGATCTGTGTATTCAGATACTAAGGGGATTTAGAGTGCACATTTAGAACTTCTGCGGTGAGTTTTGTTGCCCACGTAAGTGAATAGATAAGAGCTTATACAGGACAAGTGGAATTTTCTAATGAAAATCTCACTGCCATCTTTTCCCAAGGACTTAATGGCTAAATTATAGTCACAGTATAATTTGGTCATGCTGGCTGGCCCATGGCATCTCCTCGCTGTTAGCCACGCTGCCAGTGGACCAGGCAGCACATAAGCAGGTCTGGCAAGAGGATGAGGAAATTTGTGCACAAATCCAGGGTTAAATTAAACACATCTAGTTGAAAGTTACAAGTTTGGGCAATGTTTTCTATGTACATTTTTTCTTTAATTTTTTTTTATTTTACTTTACAATACTGTATTGGTTTTAAAGAAAGCTAAAACTCAAACTTTTAGGTTCAAAATTGGACATTTAACTCTATCTACATCATAAGCCTTTCCTTAAGGAGGCAGCTTCTGGCTACTTAACCAGTGTCTTCCTAGCCTCTCCCGGCCCCACCAGGCTTCTCTTTGCTACATTCTTTTCTCTCTTTGATTTTGTTTCCCAATGTTAGGATCTTTTTTTTTCCAACAATAACAAAAATGCATCATATTACAAGTAAAGCTACTCTCTTCCTGAATTGTAGCCCTTTGAGGGGGGCGCTGGGTCACAAATGAAAGTCAAGGATGTTTATTAGCGCTCCTTCTCTTCTTTGCTGAGCCCGAACTCCAAATTCTGTGTCTCCATACCTTTGAGACTGCCAAAACTTCTGCTCAGCTCTTTAGCCTAGCTGCCTCTCCTTTGAAATCAACAAAGGGAAAAGTAGCAACAAAGGACCACCTACTTGAGATTCTATTCTTTCTGCCATTTGATTGATTCAGACTCCAGTCCCTCAGTCATTCTGTGACACCTTCAAACAGTTTTATATTTTGTCTAACGTTTCTTGTTAGCATGAAGTTTGGTCTGAAAAAAACGAACCCATCATTGCTGGAAGGAGAATTATGCTGAAGAGATTTAAATCAAATCACAGTCATTACATCATTTTATCCATGTGTATTTCAGTTTGTATCTCTGAAAAATGTGGACATGTCCTTACAATGTCATTCCATGTTCAGATTTCCTAGATTGACTCAGAAACGTCTTTTTATAGTTATTTTGAGTGAAAATGAAAAAGGTCTACAAATTACCTTTGACTGTTGTATCTCTTAAGTCTCTCTTAATCTAGAGTCTTCTCCTCCTCTGCCACCTTTTTCTTTACATGCCATGGACCTGCTGAAGATCCTGGGTGACGATGGTTCTGTAAAACTTCCCATATTTTGAATTTAGCTGTTTGCTTTTATTTGTTCCTCTACCAATTGTTTTTCCTGTGAAATGGAATTTTATGGGCTTGATTAAATTTCATTTCTTTTTTTTTCATCAAAGATCCTTTATAGGTGGTACAAAATCTTACTGTGTTAGCTCAGACAGCAGGTAATGTCTGGCTGTCCCATGTTAGTGATGCTAAGATTGATGACTGGGTTCAGATGGTAACAACCTTACACACTGTAAAATTTTCCATCATTCTTTGATCTACTGGTTTCATCTAGTGATACATTTTCCATGGATTAGTTATTTCTTCAAGAGTTGCAAAATGCTAATTTTTCTAATTCAGTTATCAGAATTAGATTTCACATTAGCTAAAATTCATACTAATACATTATAGCTACTTGGTTACACTAAAATACACTTTATATAGTTAAGCTCTTTTTTAAATCCAGTAATGCATTTTATATCAGTTCTAAAAAAAAAAAAGTCCTAACAATAAGTGGGTTTTGCTGCCATTCAAATGTTAGAACTGCTACCTGTAGTGAAGAAATGTGACTTGTAATTGCATCACGTGGGAAAACTTCAGCAAGACCAACAACATAGGTCCTGCCATCAGGTGTGTTTCTCTCTATCCCCTTTTAATTTGAGACATTCCAGTTCCCTGACCTAAAGCCTTCTGGGAGAATATGGCAGCAAGATCTTGGTGCTTATGGGTCTTAGTTAAACTAGCATGTGCTGCTGCTTTTCTCTTGCTTGTTTAAACACCTTCCTTCCTATACACTTCTTCACCATAGAAATACCAAGGGCACTTTTTCCTTTCTGGGCCCAGCATCCTGGACCACATGATTGCTAGCACTATACCCATGAAAAGAAAACTCATAGCACCAAACGAGCAGAATGCCTGGCTGAATGAAAATTTTGTTATTATACAGTCTTCTTGTGTTTTTGTGGCAGCATTTTGATTTCTGAATCTTGGAGTCAACTCTGACTGCCAGACCTCAGCGGGTCTCCAGGTCCTATCCAGTAAGCTGTAGAACATCTTTTACTTCAGATCCTTTTCTTTTATTCTCACGACCACCATCCTGCCTCAGGTCTCTCTGCCTCTAGAGTCTCACCTTCCCACTCAAACTCCTGTTTTAGTCCTTGGGCATCCTTCATATCTTCTCTGGTTCAAGCCCTCAGCCTGGCCTTGATTCTGTGATTGAAGACCTCTTGCAGGCCTCCTCCCTCCTCATCACTGTCACATGCGGAAAGCTGATGAAAGCCGTGCCTTGGGTAGAGAACTTCTCCCAGCAGGAGTGAGCTTCACCAGTTTTCCCTGGGGTGATATTCCAGCAAGTAATCATGATGCTTATTCCCTATGTCAGCTGGGAGGCCTCCAGAAACAACCCAGGCACATGCACAGCACCCCTGCCAGGGCTTCAAGGCTGCTCCGTAAATACTTATGTGGAAGTCCCCCTCCAGACACTTCCTTATCCTCTCCTGATTAAACTCCACTTTTTTTTTTAAATATCTTTAAGCAACCAGAGCAGGTACCTGTCATGGAGTAATTATATGCACCACTTTCTTTGCAACCATAGAACCCAAGATTTTCTTTGCTTCTGCTAACTGACATGACAGACATCCACTTAATAGAATGATTATTAGTATGAAATTACTTTTTGGCCTTTAAATTTAATTATGTCACATTCATAGCAATAAAATAAAGTTCCAAATCCAGGTGTGCTTTTCAAGGAAAGTGTCCGAGGCAATTAAGTACAGGGCAATGGCGTCCTATACTTAAGCCTTTTGTCTGGGGATCTTAAAATCTTTTCCACACAAGTAGATAATGATGTTCGTTTTGTAAGGGGGACTGATCTCTTGGCAGGCTCAGTAGATGAAGGAAAAGCCAGGACCCAGGTGTCACCTTTGTTTCCCTCCGTCCCCTCCCATTTTAATTCTTTAAAAGAAACATAGCCAACATTCTATTAATTTAAATACCTCCTTCTCTTGGGTACTGCTTTCCATTTCTTTAAGAGCCTGAATGAACAGTTTCTATATCACATTTCATGTGGGCAAGAGCTGAGGTTCAGGGCTAGGGAATGGTGTGCAGATAGTATACTAATTGGAGAATATATGTGTCTCTTGATAAATCCACCTCACAGTAGAGCCTAAATGTGGGTTCTATGATGTGTTCATAAATGAAAAGGAGAACAGTGCTTGGCACATGGCAAGCCCCGTATAAGTCATGACTTAGGATTACCTTTTGGAGGCCTACAGGCAAGAACCTGTGGTCTCTGGACAGGCAGCATCTGGAATGCACCTTCACTCAAGCCACTCAACAGCAAGGATGCATTCCCCTCCCCCACCCCTCGACTAAGACAAGCCTTCCCAGATCCCGGGGAGCCCCATTAAAGTCCTCCTGTTCCCCTCCTCCAGGAACCTTCCCCGATCCCACCAATCATCATAACTCTCCCCTCCGTAACTCCTGTGTCATTTTCTCAGTCATTCCACACACTTGAACTGACCATTGCTGTGTACTAAGTCATGCTCTATCCTGTGATATTTTTAAACTGTTGTATGAATGTCTTGTGTCTAATGGGATTATGAGCCTCAAGAGAAAAGATCACATATATACAGTCTACTATCTCCTCCAGTCCTAGGATCGATCTTACTCATACAGCAGGAGCCCAGGAGACTCTCAGGATAGACGATGTAGGAGGAAGAGGAGGCCGAACTGTTCACATTTTGTTGAATCTAATATAGTAAGTTCTTGTTGAGTCAAGGTGAAATAACACTGGGTCTGAAACATAGTCCTGGGTTCTTCAGTCTACTGCAACACTCTGTTCTATTCCACTGTGGGTCAAAGAGGTCAAGTATGTGTGGAGTTCTTATATGCAGGACATGGTGGCCAACACAGATGCGGTGTCTGAATCCAAAGCTCTGGATCCAGTGATGATAGAATGAATACACAGGGGCAGTAAAAAAGGTGGGCTGCAGTGAATGATAGACTCTGCAGCTGAGACTCAGAGGACTTTGTGGTGAAAAGGAGGGTTGTGGGCATATCATTGATTTACTTAACAATTATATACTGAGAGGCCAGCTTCCAATCCAAGGCTTCCTGGGTGCTGGAGCTTCTCTTAGCGTTAGTAGAGAGGCATTCCAGTCCCATCTCTTTTCCCGAATGCAGAAGGCATTCTGGAGAGCAGGAGACCAGCAGTGAGCTTCCTCCCTCAGCATCGCGTTCTCAAGGCTGCAAAGCGGATTCTGCTTAGTGGCTCGTTGACATTCACAGCCAGCGTTCGCTCCCACTTTTGTATTCTCCTGATGAAATGCTGACCGCATGGGTGAGAGCTGCTCACACTGCTTGCCATTTGTTTTCTTCCAGGATTTTTTACCCAGGAAACCATCCCGTCAGAGGTGTGCAGATAATGAAAGTTGGCAAACTGCAGTTACATCAAGGCATGTTTCCCCAAGCGATGAAGAATCTGAGGCTGGTGAGTGTGCCAAAATCGCATGCAGTTCTTCTGGCTGTTGGTAGGCCCCTTCCTTGTGATTTCTATCAACTCTATACCAGTGTGCAGACACATGCATTAATACACACACATGCCCATAAATGTTAAAAGAAAAAAAATCACTGGAGTCTTTGTCAATTTCTATGGTATGAACATGCCCACCGTCACTGATTTTAAACTACTAATGTCAAATCAACCAGTTCACAAAACTCAGAAAAAGTAACAATTAACTCTTACTAACTGGTGCAAACTGACCTCAGACACCCCAGTACCCATCTGTCTTCATGCCTCCCCACCCTCGGCCCACAGAACAGAGTCTAAATCTGCAGACCCTTGACCACCTGTCTGAGGACCACCTTCACAGCCTCCTCACCTCCATCCTCCCTTCACACCTCCACACACACACATTACAGACAGTGTACACAGAGACACTCACCAGTGCCCAAGGCATGCTCACACTTAGGTCCTTTCAAAGCTGTTTCTTCAGCCTTAAATGCCCTTTCCCCAACCCCCTGGGCTTGGTATAACTCTCCTGACCTTTAAAGCCTGCTGGAATGCTATCTTCTCCCTGACCTTCTGCAGTCTGCTCACTCTGTCAGCTGAGCCCTCACCACACAGCAGCACAAATACCTGATGCTGCTCCCCTCAGGAGACTGCAAGGTCTCTGTGTGGCTATTTTGAAACCAGCTCAGCATCAAGCAAAGAACCTGGGACTCAGGAAGTGTTCACTGTTGGGAGAAGGGAGAGGTCAGTACAATCTTTGCAATACGTGCAAAGAGACCAAGTGGGAGAACTAGGTTCATGTTGGGATGCGATGTAAAGGACGATACCTATGCTCACCC
Organism: Aepyceros melampus; assembly: GCA_006408695.1. NCBI lineage: Eukaryota > Metazoa > Chordata > Mammalia > Artiodactyla > Bovidae > Aepyceros > Aepyceros melampus. The sequence goes on from SJXQ01012220.1 coordinate 110,932, forward strand.
TCTCTAGGCACCTCCACTGCCACCAAGGCCCAGGGCTCTATGCTGTCCTGACCTCTCCACTCTGGCAGAGCTTCCAAAAGCAGAGCTCATGTGCTCCTCTGGTCCAGGCACTGGACTGGTGGCTTGTACGGAGAACTGGTGTGTGGGGCTTCAAGGGCAGCACCTTCCCGAGGTCCTCTAGGCCATGATGCCTTGTCTGCAGAAGACTGGAGAGACTCAGGCCCTGAAATGAGATCTCTCAGGGAGTGTCTAGGGGCTCTTTTTAGATGAGAAAAAATAACAAATGCCTAAGGGATACTTTCCATGTCATCATGTTATCCTGCCACTGGCCTTATAAATAGCTGAGAAAGACAAAGGAGAAAAGGAAAAATACCCAGCTGAATGCAGAGTTCCAGAGAAGAGCAAGTAGAAAGCCTTCGTAAGTGAATAATCCAAAGAAAGAGAGGGAAAGACTGGAGATCTCATCAAGAAAATTAGAGACACCAAGGGAATATTTCATGCAAAGACAGGCACAATAAAGGAAAGAAATGGCAAGGACCAAACAGAAGAGATTAAGAAGAGGTGGCAAGAATACACAGAAGAACTATACAAAAAAGATCTCAATGACAGATAACCATGATGGTGTGATCACTCACCTAGAGCCAGACATCCTACAGTGTGAAGTCAATCAGGCCTTAGGAAGCACTACTGCAAACAAAAGCAGTGGAGATGACAGAATTCCAGCTGAGCTATTTCAAATCCTAAAAGATGATGCTGTCCACGTGCCTCACTCAATATGGCAAGAAATTTAGAAAACTCAGCAGTGGCCACAGGACTGGAAAAGGTCAGTTTTCATTCCAATCCCAAAGAAGGGCAATGCCAAAGAATGCTCAAATTACCATACAACTGTGCTCATTACACACACTATCAAGGTAACACTCAAAATTCTCCAAGCCAGGCTTCAACAGTACGTGAACCAAGAACTTCCAGCTGTTCAAGTTGGATTCAGAAAAGGCAGAGGAACCACAGAGAAAACTGTCAACATCCCTTGGATCATAGAAAAATCAAGGAAATTCCCCCAAAAACATCTACTTCTGCCTCACTGACTATACTAAAGCCTTTGACTGTGTGGATCACTACAAACTGTGGAAAATTCTTAAAAGAGATGGGAATACCAGACCACCTTACCTGCCTCCTAAGATACCTGTATGCAGGACAAGAAGCAACAGTTAGAATGGACACAAAACAATGGACTGTTCCAAAACTAGGAAAGGAGTACGACAAGGCTGTACATTGTCACCCTGTTGGTTTAACTTCTGTGCAGAGTACATCATGTGAAATGGTGGGCTGGATAATTCACAAGCTGGAATCAAGACTGCCAGGAGAAATATCAATAACCTCAGATATGCAGATATCACCACCCTAATGGCAAAAATTGAAGAGGAACTAAAGAGCTTCTTGACGAAGGTGAAAAAGGAGAGTGAAAAAGCTGGTTTAAATCTCAACATTCTAAAAATGAAGATCATGGCATTCGGTCCCATCACTTCATGGCAAATAGATGGGGAAAAAATGAAAACAGTGACAGATTTTATTTTCTTGGGCTCTAAAGTCACTAGAGATGGTAACTGCAACCGTGAAATTAAAAAACACTTGCTCTTTGGAAGAAAAGTTATGACAAACCTAGACACCATATTAAAAAGCAGAGATATCACTTTGCCAACAAACATCTGTCTGTACAGTCAAACTACGGTTTTTCCAGTAGTTATGTTTGGATGTCAGAGTTAGACCATAAAGAAGGCTGAGTGCCTAAGAAGTGATGCTTTCAAACTGCGGTGCTTGAGAAGACTCTTGAGGGTCCCTGGGGCAGTAAGGAGATCAAACCAGTCCATCCTAAAGGAAATCAGTCCTATTATTCATTGGAAGGACTGATGCTGAAGCTGAAACTCCAATCCTTTGGCCACCTGATGGGAAGAGCAGACTCACTGGAAAAGACCATGATGCTGGGAAAGATTGAGGGCAGGAGGAGAAGAGGGTGACAGAGGATGAGATGGTTGGATGGCATCACTGACTCAGCAGACATGAGTTTGGGCAAAGCCAAGAAGACAGTGAAGGACAGGGAAGCTGGTCATGCTGCAGTCCACTGCAGACACAACTTAGTGACTGAGCAATAAGAACAAAGGGATACTCAAAAGTGACAGTCCCTTATGCTGGTTTTTGTTGAATACCAGCCCTGTTGTCTTTTCCTGATCGCTAAGTGCATCAATAGGAAGAATCCTAGGATTCCTGAAGGCACTCATCACTTCCTATTTCATTTACCTGGTCTGACATCTTTACCCAGACTGACAGAAGAACACTGGAAGGTTCCTGCAGTTTCAGAAAAACTTTCCTTTTCTGCTCTGGTGAATGGCGCTCAGCCAGTCAAATCAGCTGGGCAGAAAATGCTTATTGAGGTTCTACCATATGAATGTTCTCCCACAAAAACTTTCTGGAGGAAATTTTCCAAGTGTATGATGTGACCCAACCAAGGGTCACCTCCAAGTAGGTATTTTACAGATAATCAAATTAATCCTTTATGTCTCACGGGACTGCTGCTGCTGCTAAGTCACTTCAGTCGTGTCCGACTCTGTGTGACCCCAAAGACGGCAGCCCAACAGGCTCCCCCGTCCCTGGGATTCTCCAGGCAAGACCACTGAAGTGGGTTGCCATTTCCTTCTCCAATGCATGAAAGTGAGAAGTGAAAGTGAAGTCGCTCAGTCGTGTCCGACTGTTAGTGACCCCATGGACTGCAGCCTACCAGGCTCCTCCGTCCATGGGATTTTCCAGGCAAGAGTACTGGAGTGGGGTGCCATTGCCTTCTCCGTCTCATGGGACTAGAGAGTATTAATACTGCTCATGCGTACCTGAATGCTCTGGTCCTCATGACGGCCATCTGAGGCCAGTGGGCCAGGCATTCTCATGGCCGTTTGAAAACCAAAGGTGCTAAGGCTTAGAGTCCCAGTGAGGCACAGCCAGGTCTAGTTTGTCCAATTTAATCTAACACGTATGGACCTGTGCTGGCCATTTACTAGCAGAGTAAGATTCTGTTCACCCAATTCCAGCATGCAGTAGAGGTTTTCCCCCATCAACAAACATCTCTCAGACACCAGCTGGGTGTCCTACAAGTCAACTCAACTCTGACACTGTCTACCTGGAGGTGGCATCAGATTCCACAGCCCACAAGATCCTCTTCCACTTCAGATGCCAGGCACAGGCCCAGGTTGTCATATAGGCTTCAGACTGGCCACAGCTTGAGGGTTCCAAGGAACCCACCATGGCCTTGATTAGTTTGCCAGAGCAGCTCATAGGACTCCAAGAAACATTTTACTTACTAGATCACCCATTTATTATAAAAGGCTGTACATCAGGAGCAGCCAGATGGAAGGGATGCATACAGGGCAGGGCACTTGGAAAGGGCATGGCGGTACCAGGCCCCTTCCGAGCATGCCACTTTCCTCAATTCTCCATGTGTTCACCAACCCAGAAGCTTTCAAATTCTATCCTTTAGGGTTTTTATGAAGACTTCATTACAGACTCATGATTGATGAAATCATCGGTCACTAGTGACTGATTCAACCTCCAGCTCCTCTTCCCTCAGAGATCAGGGGTTGGACGGAAAGTTCCAACCCTCTAATCATATGGTTATCCTAGCAACCAGCCCCCACATTTAGGTGCTTCTAAAAGTCATCTTATTAAAATAACAAGAGACACCCTGATCATTTTCATCACTTAGGAAATTCCAAGGGTTTTAGGAGCTCAGTACCAGAAACAGGGATGAAAACCAAGTGTATATTTCTTACTATATGTCACAGTGTCACACAGAGAGATGGCTGACACACATCCATCTTTTTGCAAGTTCACAGGACCTGAGAGTAGAAGCAGGTCAGTTTCATTCTGCAGAAAGACTCTCCTCCTGAGGTTTCTCAGGGCTCAAGTGACACAGAGAAAGGAAGATATATACTTGCCTTTTAAAATTTAGGTTCTTGGACTTCCCTGGTGGCACAGTGGATAAGATCTGCCTGCCAACACAGGGGACACGGGTTTGATCCCTGATCTGGGAAGATCTCACATGCTACAGAGCAACAAACCCCATGCGCCACAACTTCTGAGCCTGTGCTCTAGGGCCCATAAGCCACAGTTACTTAACCTGTGAGATGCAACTATTGAAGGCTCTGAGCCTAGGGACTGCTCCCTAACAGGAGAGGCCACTGTAATGATAAGCCTGAGCAGTGCAACAGAGAGTAGTCCCCACTCTCTGCAACTAGAGAAAGCCCCTGCACAGCAATGAAGACCTAGTGCAACCAAAATAATATTAAAAAAAATAAATAAATAAACTGATGTTCTTTTTAGACTGGCACCCCTAGATATTCTTTCTTAGAAACTCTGGAAATAATAGGAAGGAAGAAAGAGTTTGAATAACGGTTCCAAAGGCTGAGTTTGGAACAAAAATGAGAAAAGCTTCAGAAACAAAAATGCGTTACAGATTCAATTAGGCCCAGCCTCCTCCAGGAAAGGAATCCACTTAGCCCAGCTCTGATTTGGTTTAGGCCCCCATCTCCACTGGGCTCAGCTGAAATTCTTGTGATTGCTGCCATAAGACAGCCCTGGGGGTCCCTTCACAGTACCTCCCTCCTGCTTTGTCCTGTCTCTAATCTATTTTCATTTCTTTCCATTTATTTCTAAGAAGAATTTTGTTAGGACTCATTTGACTTCTCAGACCTTAAGGGCAACCGTCCTCATCTGGGCTGTCTTACCAGGGAGGCTGCTGCTTTTCTGTGATCTCTGCACACTGCCAGCTCCCTCACCCGGGCTACACTAGCTGCTTTGTTAGCAGGGCCTTATTAACTGAAGTCAGAAGGAAAAAGTCAGACTTCATCCCCCTCAATAGCCACTTTTATTGAGATGTAAATTACACTGTAATGCCTTTTCTCTTCTCATTTCATATGTGGAAGCATTCTGAGGATCTTTTAAGCTTTTCCTGGACTGAATAGGGAGCCCAGGCTCAGTCCCACACAGAGCTCCTCTCACACCCACACAGTTATGAGCTATTTCAGCACATTTAAGGAAAGCTCTACTTTCCTTAAATGTGTGTCTACTCCAGCCTGCACCGATTTCAAGTCCTCCCCCTTAAATGGATGGTTTAGAGCCTGCACATCTATTGTTCCCATTTCTTAATCTGCTACAGTGATTCTTAACCTCTCTGGCCATGTTCTTCTTTATGAATTGTGTGAGAACCACTGACTCACCAGAGATAATGTACACACATAGAACATATATATATATATATATATATATATATATATATGTAGTGGGGAAAGGGGATATAGGGACCACCTGCAGACTCTCCATAGACTTTCTCTAGGCTAGCAGTCTCCAGGTTAAAAAATCTCTTCTCTAAGTGTGTATCATCACACATGTAGACAAATGGAAGGGACACGGGGAGGACAAGAAGGTGTGCAGAGGTGAGGTGCCATAATCCTCACTGATGCCTTCAAAGAGGAGTCTGACAGTCTCTGACTCTGGTACTTATGACAGGCCCCTGCTAACCTGAAATAGGGAACAACATTTCAAGAGTATGTTTCTGAACTAAGAAAAGAGAAGAGAATGATCCTAAAATGAGAGCATAGTGATTCAGTTACATTAAAGGCAACAAATAGAAATTTACCTATCAGAAAGTGTAATCCCAGCAGTGACAAGGAGCCAAGCGAGGAACCTGGACTTGGACCTCTACCAGGCAGTAACAAGGCATCATCCACCATACTCCTGTTGGAGCAATGGTGGAGAAAGCCAGCTAAAACAGAAAGTTGACATAAAATTCAGAATCTTGATGTCATACTCAAAATGTCCAGGTTTCAGTTGAAAATCACTCACCCTAAGAAAGACGAAGATTTTAATCTTGATGAAAAAAGAGACAATCAATAGATGCCAACTCAGAGATAACAGACTTTAGACTTATCTGACAAAGATTTTAAAGCCCATGATAAATATGCTTAAATAGTAATTACAAGCATCCTTTAAACAAATGAAAAAATAGAATACCGCAGCAAAGAAATTAACACAGAAGAAGCAAACAGAAATTTAAAAGCTGATAAATACAACTGCCAAAATATACAGACTGGAGCTTAACAACAGAATGGAAAGAAGAATGAATTAATGAACTTGAAGACAGAGCAATATAAGCTGTCCAATCGAAAAAAAAAAAGAGATAAAATGACTAAGAAATTCAGCAAAGCAGGAGGATATAAATTAACATACAAAAGTCAGCAGTGTTTAATTACACTGAGAGGGAACAATGCCAAAAGAAAATTAAGAAAACAGTTCTACTTGTAATTGCATCTAACCACTTCAGCATTCTTGCCTTGAGAGCCACATGAACAGTATGAAAGGCAAAAAGATATGACACTGAAAGATGAACCCCCAGGTCCACAGGCGTTCCACATGCAACTGGAGAAGAGCAGAGAAATAGCTCCAGAAGGAATGAAGAGGCTGAGCAAAAGCAGAAATGACGCCCAGTTCTGGATGTGTCTGGTGGTGAAAGTAAACTCAGATGCTGTAAGGAACAATTTTACATACGAATCTGGAATGTTGGTCCATGAGTCAAGGTAAATTGGAAGTGGTCAAACAGGAGATGGGAAAGGTGAACATGGACATTTCAGGAATCAATGAACTCAAATGGACGGGAATGGGTGAATTTAATTCAGGTGACCATTATATCTACTACTGTGGGCAAGAATCCCTTAGAAGAAATGGAGTGGCCCTCACAGTCAACAAAAGAGTCCAAAATGCAATACTTGGGTGCAATCTCAAAAATATCCGAATGATCTCAGTTCATTTCCAAGGCAGACCATTCACCATCAAGGTAATCCAAGTCTATGCCCCAACCAGTAATGCTGAAGAAGGTGAAGTTGAACAGTTCTATGAAGACTTACCAGACCTTCCAGAACACCAAAAAAAGATGTCCTTTTCATCATAGGGGTTTGGAATGCAAAAGTAGGAAAGCAAGAGATACCTAGAGTAACAGGCAAGTTTGGCCTTGGAGTACAAAATGAAGCAGGGCAAAGGCTAACAGTTTTACCAAGAGAAGGCACTGGTCATAACAAACAACTTTTTCCACCGACACAAGAGACGACTCTACACATGGACATCACCAGATGGTCAATACCAAAATCAGACTGATTATATTTTTTGCAGCTGAAGATGGAAAAGCTCTATACAGTCAGCAAAAACAAGACCAGGAGCTGACTGGCTCAGATCATGAACTCCTTATTTTAAAATTCAGACTTAAATTGTAGGAAGTAGGTAAAACTAGTAGGCCATTCAGGTGTAACATAAATCAAATCCCTTATGCTTATACAGTGGAAGTGACAAATAGATTCAAGGAACTAGATCTGATAGAGTGCCTGAAGAACTATGTATGGAGGTTTCTAACACTGTACAGGAGGTGGTGATCAAAACTATTGCCAAGAAAAAGAAATGCTAGAATGCAAAACGGTTGTCTGAGGCAGCCTTACAAATAGCTGTGAAAAGAGATCATGAACTCCTTATTTTAAAATTCAGACTTAAATTGTAGGAAGTAGGTAAAACTAGTAGGCCATTCAGGTGTAACATAAATCAAATCCCTTATGCTTATACAGTGGAAGTGACAAATAGATTCAAGGAACTAGATCTGATAGAGTGCCTGAAGAACTATGTATGGAGGTTTCTAACACTGTACAGGAGGTGGTGATCAAAACTATTGCCAAGAAAAAGAAATGCTAGAATGCAAAACGGTTGTCTGAGGCAGCCTTACAAATAGCTGTGAAAAGAGAAGCAAAAGGGAAAGGAGAAAAAGGAAAGGTAACCCATCTGAATGCAGAGTTCCAGAGAATAAGCAAGGAGAGACAAGAAAGCCTTCTTACATGAACAATGCAAAGAAATAGAGGAAAGTAATAGAATGGGAAAGACTAGAGATCTCTTCAAGAAAAATTAGAGATACCAAGGGAACATTTCATGGAAAGATGGGCTGGATAAAGGACAGAAATGGTATGGACATAATAGAAGCAGAAGAGATTAAGAAGAGGTGGCAAGAATGCACAGAAGAACTATACAAAAAAGGTCTTAATGACCCAGACAACGATGATGGTGTGGTCACACACCTAGAGCCAGACATCCTAAGAGTGTAAAGCCAAGTGGGTCTTAGGATGCATTACTGTGAACAAAGCTAGAGGAGGTGATGGAATTCCAGCTGAGCTAGTTCAAATCCTAAAAGATGATGCTGTGAAAGTGCTGTACTCAATATGGAAGCAAATTTGGAAAACTCAGCAGTCGCCACAGGACGGGAAAAGATCAGTTTTCATTCTAATCCCACACAATGTTCAAATTACCATACAACTGCACTCATTTCACATGCTAGCAAGGTAATGCTCAAAATCCTTCAAGCTAAGCTTCAACAGTACATGAACCAAGAACCTCCACATGTACAAGATGGATTTAGAAAAGGCAGAGGAACCACAGATCAAATTGCCAATATCCACTGGATCATAGAAAAAGCAAGAAAATTCCAGAAAATACATCTACTTCTGATTCACTGACTATGCTAAAGTCTTTGACTTTGTGAATCTCTACAAACTGTGGAAAATTCTTACAGAGATGGGAATAGCAGACTACCTTAGCTGCCTCCTGAGAAATTGTATGCAGGTTAAGAAGCAACAGTTGGAATCGGACATGGAACAACGAACTGGTTCAAAATTTGGAAAGGGGTACATCAAGGCTGTATTTTGTCACCTGGCTTATTTAACTTATATAGAGAGTACATCATGAGAGATGCCAAGCTGGATGAATCACAAGCTGGACTCAAGATTGTTGGCAGAAATATCAATAACCTTACATATGCAGATGACACCATCCTAATGGCAGAAAGTGAAGAGGAACTAAAGAGCCTCTTGATGAAAGTGAAAGAGGAAATGAAAAAGCTGGCTTAAAATTCAACATTCAAAAAACTAAGATCATGGCATCCAGTCCCATAATTTCATGGCAAACAGATGGGGAAACAATGGAAACAGTGACAGACATTATTTTCTTGGGCTCCAAAATCACTGCAGATGGTGATGACAGCCACAAAATTAAAAGATGCTTGCTCCTTGGAAAATAAGCTATAACACACCTAGACATCATATTAAAAAGCAGAGACATAACTTTGCTGACAAAAGTCTGTATAGTCAAAGCTATCATTTTTCCAGTATTTCCAGTAGTCATGTACAGATGTGAGAGTTGAACCATAAAGAAGGCTGAACATTGAAGAACTGATGCTTTTGAACTGTGGTGCTAGAGGAGACCTGAGAGTCCCTTGGACAGCAAGGAGAGCCAGCCAGTCAATCCCAAAGGAAATCAACCCTGAATATTCATTGGAAGCACTGATGCTGAAGCTCCAATACTTCAGCCACCAGATGTGAAGAACTGACTCATGGAAAAGACCCCGAGGCTGGGAAAGATTGAGGGCAGGAGAAGGCGGTGAAAGAGGATGACATGGCTGGATGGCATCACTGATTCAATGGACATGAGTTTGAGCAAAGTCTGGGAGATAGTGAAGAACAGGGAAGCCTGGCATGCTGCAGTCCATGGGTTCACAAAGAGTGAGACATGACTGAGTGAATGTCAACAGTAAACAAAATAAAATACTGAGGAATTAACTTAACCAAGGATGTAGGAGATATACACCGAAAAGTACAAAACACTGCTGAAAGAAATAAGACAACACAAACAGAAAACATCCCATGTTCATCATCAAAAGACTTATTACTGTTAAGATTTAATAGTACCTAAAGCATTACTTTGCCAACAAAGGTCTGTCTAGTCAAGGCTATGGTTTTTTCTGTGGTCATGTATGGATGTGAGAATTGGACTGTGAAGAAAGCTGAGCACTGAAGAATTGATGCTTTTGAACTGTGGTGTTGGAGAAGACTCTTGAGAGTCCCTTGGACTGCAAGGAGATCCAACCAGTCCATTCTGAAGGAGGTCAGCCCTGGGATTTCTTTGGAAGGAATGATGCTAAAGCTGAAGCTCCAGTACTTTGGCCACCTCATGCGAAGAGTTGACTCATTGGAAAAGACTCTGATGCTGGGAGGGAGTGGGGGCAGGAGGAGAAGGGGACGACAGAGGATGAGATGGACGGATGGCATCACTGACTTGATGGATGTGAGTCTGAGTGAACTTCGGGAGTTGGTGATGGACAGGGAGGCCTGGCGTGCTGCGATTCATGGGGTCGCAAAGAGTCAGACACAACTGAGTGACTGAACTGAACTGAAAGTAACCTATAGTTTTAGTGAAATCTCTTGTCAAAAGCCCAATGACTTTTTTCTTTAGAAATGGAAAGTTCAGTTCAGTTGCTCAGTCGTGTCCCACTCTCTGCAACCCCATGAATCGCAGCACGCCAGGCCTCCCTGTCCATCACCAACTCCCGGAGTTCACCCAGACCCACGCCCATGGAGTCAGTGACGCCATCCAGCCATCTCATCCTCGGTCGTCCCCTTCTCCTCCTGCCCCCAATCGCTCCCAGCATCAGAGTCTTTTCCAATGAGTCAACTCTTCACATGAGGTGGCCAAAAAAGTCCATCCTAAAATTCATATGAAAGCTCAAGGAACCCTAACAGCATAACAGTTTTGAAAAAAGAAGTTGGAGGATTCATACTTTTTGATTTTGAAATTTACTGTAAGACAAAACAAGGTGGGACGGGATAAAGACATTCATGAAGGCCAATGGGATACACTAGAGAGCTGAGAAACACACTCTCATATATATGTCAAATGACAGGAGTGACAAGACTACTCAATGCAGAATGGACAGTCTATTCAACAAATGGTGCTGGGGAAACTGGATATCCACATGCAAACAAATGAAGATAGATCCTCACCTAATACTATATTAAAAAGAATGATACGTGGGTTAGATTTAGTATAAGAGCTAAAACTACAAAACTCTTAGAAGAATACACAGAGGAAAAGCTTTATGATACTGAATTTGGCAATGGTTTCTTTGAATATGGCACCAAAAGAACAGGCAACAAAGAAAAAATAGACAAGTTGAATTTCTTCAACATTAAAAATGTGCACCAAAAGACAAGATCAACAGAGTAAATAGTAAAAATCAACAGGCAACCCATATAATGGAATAAAACATTTGCAAATCACATTTCTGGTTAAGTGGTTAATATCCAGAATACAGACAGTGCCTAAATTTCAACAACATCAAAACAGTGCAGTTTAAAAATAGGCAAAGGATTTGAATAGACATTTCTCCAAAAACCATATACAAGCAGCCAAAAAGCACATAAAAAATAAGCTTAACATCACTAATCATTAGGGAAATGCAAACCAGAATCAATAAGATGCTACTTTTCACCCACTAGGATAGCTGTTATTAAAAAAGAAAGAAACACACAGAAGAGAAACAAGTATTGGTATAGATGTGGAGAAACTGGAACCCTTGTGTATTACTGATAGGACTACAAAATGGAAAAGCCACTATGGAAAACAGTATAACAGTTCCTAAAAAGTGTGAAACATAGAATGACTATTTGATCCAGCAATTACACCTCTGGTTATGTACACAAAGTACTGAAAGCAGGGACTTCAACAGATATTTGTAAACCAGTGTTCATAGCAAGCATTATTAACAACAGCTAAAAGATGGAAAAACCTAAATGTCCATGGATGATGAGTAGTTTAAAGCTAGAATATACATATTATGATATATTATTAGCCTTAAAAGTGAAACTGCTACTGCTAAGTCGTTTCTGTCGTGTCCGACTCTGTGCAACCCCATAGACGGCAGCCCACCAGGCTCTCCCGTCCCTGGGAGTCTCCAGGCAAGAACACTGGAGTGGGTTGCCATTTCCTTCTCCAGTGCATGAAGTGAAAGGTGAAAGTGAAGTCACTCAGTCGTGTCCGACTCTTAGCGACCCCATGGACTGCAGCCCACCAGGCTCCTCCGTCCATGGGATTTTCCAGGCGAGAGTACTGGAGTGGGGTGCCATTGCCTTCTCCTCCTAAAAGTGAAACTACATGGATGAAACTTGTTGAACATTGCTTGCATGCTAAGTCACTTCAGTCAATCCTGACTCTTTGCAACCCCATGGACTGTAGCCCACCAGGCTCCTCTGTCCATGAGATTCTCCAGGCAACAATACTGGAGTTGGTTGCCATGCCCTTCTCCAGGGAATCTTCCTGACCCAGGGATTGAACCTGTGTCTCCTGTAGCTCCTGCATTGCAGGCAGATCCTTTACTGCTGAGCCACCAGGGAAGTGCCAAGTGATAAACCAGTCACAGGAAGACAAATGTTGTATGATTCCACTGATGTGAGGTACCTAGAATAGTCAAAAACGGAGACAGAAAGTAGAATAGTGGTACCAAGGGCTTGAGAGAGAAAGGAATAGAGAATTCTTGTTTAGCAGGTATACAGCTTCAGTCTGGAATAATGCAAAAGTTCTAGGTATGGATAGTGGTAGTGGTTGCACAACAATGTGAATGTAATTAATGCCACTGAAAATAAAATATCTACCTGCAGACTCAAGAAGCTCAGTGAATCCAAATAAGAAAAATCCAAGAAAATGCACATCAAAGCATTCTAGTCAAACTTCTGAAAACTATAAAGACAACAGTATCTTAAAAGCAGCAAGAGAAAAATGATACCTTGCCTATAGGAGAAAAACAATTTGAGTTACAGTGGCTTTCTCATTAGAAACCACAGAGGCCAAATGTACAGTGGCACATTTTTCAAGATTTAAAGAAAAGAACTGTTAAGCCAAAAACCTGCATTCAGCAAAATAGCCTTCAAGAGTTAAGGGGAAATCCAAACATTCTCAGATGAAGGAAAACTAAGGGAATTTGTCACCAGCAGACCTCTTCTAAAAGAATTGCTAAAGCATTTCTCTAAACAGAAAGGAAGTAGTAAAAGCAGCAATCTTTGAACATCGGGAAGAAAGAACATGGTAAGCAAAAATAAGGGTAAATGAAATAGACCTTCATTCTAAGTTTTTTTTAGCTAATCTTTGACAGTTGAAACAAAACGTATAACACTATCTTCTGTGGTTCTAAATGTATATAGTGGAAATGTTTAGGACAATTATATTCAAAATAGGGGAGGGTAAAAGACATAAAGGGAGGTAAGGTTTCTTGAACTGGTAAGATGAGGACACCAGCAGAAGTGTGAAGAGATACCATACACAACTGAATATGTCTCTATTTGTGTATATATATGTCTCATTGCCAACAACCCCGATGCTGGGAAAGACTGAAGGCAAAAGGAAAAGGCGGAAGGATGAGATGAAAGGGTCAGTTAGCATCACCAACTCAACGGACACGAATTTGAGCAAACTCCAGGAGATAGGGGAGGACAGAGGACCAGGCATGCTGCAGTCCATGGGTTTGCAAAGAGTCAGACACAACTTAGCAACTGAACAATAACAATGTCTATGTCTATATATAAGACCTAGAGTAACCATTTTAAAATCTACACAAATACACTCAAAAACATTACAGAATAGAACTCTTTGAAAAAGTTAGCTATCCACTGGAAATGAAAGAGAAAGAAAATAAAAGCAAAAATAAAAAATCTGAATAGATATAAATTTTTCTAAATGGCAAATTTAGAACTGTAATATATGAATGACATTATGTAAGTGATCTATGTAAGATGTGTAAATTTCTTGTCTAAAATATACTAAATGACAGAGATTAGAATGGATTTTTTAATGATCCAACTATATGCTGTCTATAGGAAACTCACTTTAAATATAGTGAATAGGGAGGATGAAAGTAAAAGGATGGAAAAAGATATACCATGAAAGCACCACTCATCAAAAGAAAGCCGGAATAGCTATATTAACATCAGATAAAGTAGACTTCATAGCAAAGAAAATGACACTAGAGACAGAGAAGGATATTATATTTTGGAAAAGGAGGTCAATTTATCAAGGAAACATTAAAAGCAATCCTAAATGTGTATGCACTAAACAACCCAGTTGAAAGTATGGGAGACAGAAACTAATACAACTAAAAGGAGATACAGGCAATAGACTTGTGGATATGAGTGTAGCTGGGGACGCAACACCCCCCTGTCAACAACAGACAGAAGAAATGGACAGAAAATCAGCAAGGATACAGAAGAATTTAACAACATCACCAACCAACAGGATCCAATTAACATTATAAAACTCCATCCAGCAGTAACAAAACACACGTTCTTTTTTAAGTACCCACAAAACATATACCAAGAAGGACCATATTCTGGGCCATAAAAAAGTCTCAATAAATGTAAAAGGATTCAAGTCATACATGGTAAATTCTCTGACTCCAGTGGAGTTAAATTAGAAAACACTAACACACACACACACACCACAATATTTGGAAGCAAAACCAAATCAGCATCTCCTAGCTCTGTGACTTTGTCCACAGAGTTGATCTAATCCAATCTCCTCGTATTCAAATGAGGAAACCTAAGCTCAGGGAGGAGAAATGATGTCTTCAGGGTCTCTCTTATACTCAACAAATAAATATTCCTTGGATCAATTGATTAGTTCAACACAGCAACACCAAGTCAACTCTTTCTGGAATAGCTACTCCCACTGGAAGACACACACCTCAGCTCAGCATACCTGTCATCCCTTCTGGGCTCCCTCCTCTGGACACTCAGTGCCTCTCGTCTGTCTTTGTCACACACTGTCCTTCTATAATCCTGTCTCCTGATTGTGCCAAAGCTCCTCCCAGGGTAAAGGCCAAGCCTTACTCATTATAGCTGCTTAGACAGTATTGAGAAGGCAATGCACCCCACTCCAGTACTCTTGCCTGGAAAATCCCATGGATGGAGGAGCCTGGTAGGCTGCGGTCCATGGGGTCGCTAAGAGTCAGACACGACTGAACGACTTCACTTTGACTTTTCACTTTCAGGCACTGGAGACGGAAATGGCAACCCACTCCAGTGTTCTTGCCTGGAGAATCCCAGGGACAGGGAGCCTGGTGGGCTGCCGTTTATGGGGTTGCACAGAGTCGGACACGACTAAAGCGACTTAGCAGCAGACAGTATTTCACCTGTGATGCGGGAGACCTGAGTTTAATCCCTGGGTTGGGAAGTTCCCCTGGAGAA
This sequence comes from Aepyceros melampus, assembly GCA_006408695.1. Taxonomy (NCBI): domain Eukaryota; kingdom Metazoa; phylum Chordata; class Mammalia; order Artiodactyla; family Bovidae; genus Aepyceros; species Aepyceros melampus. Next base: position 126,066 of record SJXQ01012220.1, read on the forward strand.
GAGGGCAGGGCAACCCACTCCAATATTCTTGTCTGCAAAATGCCATGGACAGAGGGGCCTGGCGGGCTACAGTCCATGGCATCGCAAAGAGTCAGACACGACTGAGCGACTAAGCACAGCACAGACAATATTTAGAGTGTAGACCTTTTAAGGCAATTCTGCCTGCTAGGAGGACAGGTCCTTCCAGTGGGTCCTGTACAAAGTGTAGAGCACAATGAAGTTGCAAGGGTGCTGTGAGCTCAGGCAGGCCATCAAAAGCCTTGGGAGTCCCTGCTGCCCCTTGTGAAGGGCCCATTGTGGCTCTGGAGCTTCCTGATGCATTGTAGGTCTGTCTTCTTACACGTCCAGCCCATGCCCACCACTGGGCTTCCTCCTCTAGACACTCAATACTTCTCGTCTATAACCCTGTCTCCTGATTGTGCCAAAGCTCCTCCCAGGGTAAAGGCCAAGCCTTACTCATTATAGCTGCTTAGACAGTATTGAGAAGGCAATGGCACCCCACTCCAGTGCTCTTGCCTGGAAAATCCCATGGATGGAGGAGCCTGGTAGGCTGCTACCCCACTATTCTGCTTTCATCCTGGATGGGCAGAGGAAAACATGCCTGCATTTCTCTCTCTTGTGATCTGACTGCAGAGGATTTTATCATGCATACATTTCTTCTCCCTCTGATTTATATCCATATTTAAATCCTGCTTGGGGAAGCATTTATTGGATTCCCTCAGGCTTTTGGGAGAGAGTATATGAGATCCTTGATAAGCTTAATATATTTTTATTAAAAATTAATAAGAAAGCTATATTGTTTGCAACTTTAAATTATAATTTGATTCAATTCATTTTATTTAATATATGGCCACAATTCTAAAATTACTTTTTTAAAAAAGCTGTGATGAGATTGAAATCAGTTCTATCTTTTAAAGACTGCATCTTTACTCCTGAGTGAACCGTGCCTGTCATGTGGCAGACAATCTATGCTTCCATTCCTCCTGTGACATTTAGCGTCAGTTCACAGGGGCAGCAGCCCCCCTTGAAGGCTTCAAATAGGTCCTCAGTGGGAGATTACGCCAGGCTCTTTTTAAATGCTACCATTAAAAAAATAAAATTTAATGGAAAGAGATAAGCTTTTCCCAGCACAGGCTGGCTCTGGTTTTATACTTCCTTAATCTATTTTACATACTGCTGCAGGAAATTAAATCAAAACCATTCTGATTTGTGTATGTGTGGCAGTAGGGCAGGGCTGAGAGAAAGGAGACATAGAGCTACCAGAAGCAATTATGCTGGTTCGTCAGAGATTTACTGTAACTTTGTTTGGGGGAGGGGAGCCCTCCTCTTGCCAGGCTGAGGGGCTGTGGCCACCACAGAGAGCCAGCCTGTGCTGACAGCTCCCTAGGGTTCCCTTCTTACGTCACTGAGAATTGTGCCCCAGCTTACCTGGAGGCCCAGGTGGCATCCACGACAAAGACCGGATGTCCTACCTGAGCAGCTGTGAGTTCTAGCTTCCTCTACATCCAAACTGACATATTACTCAACACACACAGAACACAGTCATCACCATATTTTGTACATTACTAAATCCTATTTCATTTTTTTCTTTTCTTTCCCTCCTATCCCACCCATGGCTCTGAGAAAATTGCAGTATTTACTTGTTCATATTTATATTTAGATTTGGTTTTACCTTCTAGACTAACGATATGGACTTTTTTCCCAGGCTCTTCATATTGGTCCTCGCTCCCAGCTATGCTCATTTCTGCTCTGCTTCTAGGCTTCCCTGGTGGCTCAGAGGTTAAAGCGTCTGCCTCCAATGCGGGAGACCCGGGTTCGATCCCTGGGTCGGGAAGATCCCCTGGAGAAGGAAATGGCAATCCACTCCAGTATTCTTGCCTGGAGAATCCCATGGACAGAGAAGCCTAGTACATTACAGTCCACGGGGTTGCAAAGAGTCGGACACGACTGAGCGACTTCACCTTCTAGCCACCCGTGTAGATAAGATCCTCTAATCTTAGTATCTCAGATCTTACATATACACACCCAGGGACTGTCCCCACCCCACTTTTGGTTCCAATGCTTCATTCATCATCAAATAAGAATGAAGGTCAAAACCAGCAGCATCCTGATTAGGAAGACCTTCGTGGCCCCTCAAAGTGTTGCAGAAGTCACGCCTCAGAGACCCTCTAGGCCCTCTCCTTGGTCACTGCAGACTCTCAGCAGGGGAAGGCCACACAGCAAAGTCATGGAATGAACACTGGGTTCTCCCTGGGGCCACTCTCAGGCCAGACATGAGAACATTGGACCAGATGGTCTTTATGGTGGTTCTGCAAGGGAACAGGCTGGGAGGTGTGGAAGTGAGGCTTTCCTTCCTGGCTGTGGCTCTGTGGATCCTGAAGGGCTGCAGGGCCAGAAGCCTCCTACTGGCACCTGGCCTGCTGTGGGATGAGCAGGAACAAATGGGAAGACTCCAGATCAACCACCATGAACTCTGGCTCTTGAGGAGTAGGCTTATTCGTAGAGCTGGAAGGCAGGAGACAGTGAAGCATATGACTGGAAGAATGGCAGTGAGGAAGGAAGCTACAGCTGTAACAGGTCTGAAAACATGCAGACGGGCCTGACCCTGTCCGAGTGGTACGAAGGTGACTGTCCTAGCCTCTGACTCATGTCCCTGAGAAATATCTTCTGGGGAGGAACCTGGAGAAATACAACAAGGAGGACAAAGAGAAGCTGGTCTGGGAGTTCTGAGAAACAAAGCCAGGCCTCACCCTGCAGAGGAGAACTGTGAGGAGTGGGGAGGCGAGCGCCCCCACAGGTCAGGCTGGCCTTTCTCTGGCCCACCTGTCCATGGGGTGGGGTAGAACAGTATGTCTCTTCCTGCAAAGAGCTTTTCAGGCAGTGCCCCTGGAGCATTCACTCCTTTTGTCAGATCACAAGTACATCTGGCCCTCTGTTGAGCAGAAGGGAGAACATGTAAGCAGCTTTTGAGTGAGAGAATTTCCCATGAAGGGCTCTAAGCATCTCTCCAGTCTCTCTGTCCAATCACGCTCTCCCATATGCCTCTGCCTCAGACCCTGAGATGTCCAGAACAATGGAGCACCAAGGAGGGTATAGGGAGGAGACAGGAGACATTTGTTCTTTGAATGGCATCAAATATTTGACTTTGATTTTCTGCCCAAAGACATCTCACTGAGTTTGGCTGCCTCCAAGGCGCAGGCTATTCCCAACACCTCCCCTCCATCTCAGACACCCCTCACTCCACCCACCCTCGGGATTTACTTGCACATACTATACAAGGCAGACCCATTCAAGTTAATAAGAACCAAATCCCACCACCCTGACTCCATCATGGCCACCTTCTGGTTTTCCAGCTAGGGTATCATGGGTGATGGGTCTGCAGGATTACAGCTGATTCCATAAGCAGAGCTCTTTTCCAGGCTGGCACACCAGTGCCAGAGATGGCAGGCCTTTCTTTCCCTTTCTCTCTTCTCTCAGCAGCTTAATCTAGACCCCCATCTGTCTGCCTATTTTCCTTCATTCAAGCCTAAAGGGAACATTTTTAAAGAGGCCCAAAAGCCAGGAACACGGGTGGAAAATGCTCCTAGTCCTGAACAGTTTGCTTCTTCTGCTCTCAGGTTTCCTCCTCAGGAGACTGTGTGCCCCAGCTTTAAAGTCGCTATGGCTTTAAAGATGCTCACACCTCGGAATCCCACCTCTAAGAATGCATCTAAAGCAGAGTCAGCAAAGCCAAAAAAGCCCTATGCTAAAAGATCTACATCACAACCAAAAAAAATGGTAGTGATCTGAATTTCTAAGAGTAGCTCAGTCAACAGTGATCTATAAACCTGATGAAATGAACTGTACACAGCCATTAAAAGGGTAATTATGGTTGGCTACAAGTTACCATTGAGTAATCAATAGTTGTTATTACTTGTTGAAAGCTTACTCTATCAGTTGTTCTCAACCCTGGGGACATGTGAGACTCTCCCGAGGCCAGGCTCACCTCCAGAGAACAGGATTCAGTTGACCATGTGTGGGGCCTGGGCACACCTTTGGAAGCCCGCTGGTTGATATTGCTGTGCACCCAAGGCTGAGAGCCATGGTACTGCCTGCCAGGTATTTTTCCGGGTGCTTAAAACACCCTCAGTGTGTTTACCTATCTCTTGAGGCACATTTACATGGAAGACAGTGGATCTGATGACCCTGTTGTTTGTTGCTATTTAGTCGCTCAGTCATGTCCAACCCTTTGCGACCTCGTGGACTGTAGCCCACCAGGCTCCTCTGTCCATGGGATTTTCTAGCCAAGAATACTGGAGTGGGTTGCCATTTCCTTCTCCAGGGATCTTCCCAACCTAGGGCTCAAACCCACATCTCCTGCACTGGTAGGCAAGTTCTTTACCACTGAGCCACCAGGGAAGCCCATAAATATAGTCACTGCACAGCCTGGCCCGTACAGGGACAAACCCTTAATCCGTGTAATTTATTAGCACCATGCTCTAACCAACTGAGCTGACTAGCCCTTCTGTTTGAGAGCCCCCAGTTTGGGAAGCTCAGAATGATATGGTTTATCTATAATTTACTGCAAAAATATTTTGTGGATATTTTGACTATTTATTGCTGTATAACTAACCATCCCAAAACTTAGCAAAGTGAAACCACTGCCCTTTTATTATGCTCACAGATGATTCGGATCAGGAATTCAAACAGATCACAGTAGGAATAGCCTGCCTCTTTTCCATAATGTCTTGGGTGTCAGCTGGGAAGACTGGAACCTGGCCAATGCCAGAAGATTTACACCATAACAAAAATTGGTAGTGATCTAAAACCCACTCCAGTGTCCTTGCCTGGAGAATCCCAGGGACAGGGGAGCCTGGTGGGCTGTTGTCTCTGGGGTCGCACAGAGTCAGACACGACTGAAGCAACTTAGCAGCAGTAGCAGCAAAGTTCTAAAAGTAGCTTAGAAATCTGGCTGAAATCATCTGGAGGCTTCTTTATGCACATTTCTGGTGTTTAGGCTAGGATGACTTTAAAGACAGGTTCACTCAGAGCAACTAAGCCTGTGTGCCACAGCTATTAAGCCTGTGCTCCAGAGACCAGGAGCTGCAACTACTGAAACTTACACGACCTAGCGCCTGTGCTCCACAACAAGAAAAGCCACCACAATGAGAAGTCCAGACACCACAAGCAGAGAGTAACCCCGACTTGCCACAACTAGAGAAAAAGTCTGTGCAGCCATAAAGACCCAGCACAGCCAGAAGTAGTAAATAAATAACATTTAAAGATAGGCTCAGCTAGGACTATCAACCAAAGCATCTACCCTTGGCTTCCCCATGTGGCTTGGGCTTCCTCACAGCATAGAAGCTCCTGTTTCCAGGAGCAGGTGTACTAATAAACAAGGCAAAAGCTGCATGGTCTTTTTGACCTAGCTTTGGAAGTTGACAGCATTAATTTCATCATACTCTATTACTGTAGTGGTCACAAATCCATCCAGATTTCAGAAATATTTTGGAGGCAGAATTGACAAGATTTAGTGGAGACTGAAGGCAATGAATGAATGCTATAATGCCATATAACATGAAAAGAATACAAAAAGTATATGTATATGTTATATGTCTCATACAGATGAGAATACAGCATGAAAAAATGAAAACTTATGTTAAGGTGATAACAGCATGGCACTTAAGCATTAATATTAATCATTTTAGCAACTCTTCTTAAACCTCTGTTAGCTACCTACACCCTAATCTAAGCCCTAATAATCCCTGAAGATCATTGTTGGACACTAGTTCCAGCAAGACTCAAGCAGTGAGTCCAAGCACCACATTAAACTACCCTTGTCACTTCACTTCTAGTGTGGAGAGCCACTGTGCTGATCTTACTGTCGGCCGCGGGTTTCTCCGGGCTCCTGGCCCACGAAAAGATGAGGAGCAGGTGGGGACCTGCCCCACTTGGGGATCTAATCCATCTTCTTTTTCCTTCAGGCTTTTGATATTATGAGAGTAACACATGGCAGAGAGCACAGCCTGATTGAAGATTTGATTCTACTCTTAGAAGAATGCGACGCCAACATCAGAGCACCTTAAGAGAACCCTGCAGAGGGAGAGCCGGCTTGTACCTTTATTGAATGCCTTATTGAGGTCACACACTCTATATTTTGTTTGTTGTGTGGACCTCCCCTATTGGAAATGCTGTTCCATATTTACGTAGGTAAATAAAAGCAGACATATGGTTTGCACACCACAAGAATCCTTAGTTGTAGAGAAGCATGATTATAATATAAAAAAATTTGGTTGAAAATACCATCTGGTAATTGTTTTCTTTCTTTCATTGGTAATGTTAATGTTTAAGATCTCAACATTAAAGACATAAAATCCTATTAAAAGCATAACAGAATAAGTTGTAACTTTCTCGTTGGATATATGTTGAGAGTTGGATAGAAATCAATGTTTTCACATTTGCTTCCAAGCAAAAGTTAATGTCTGTTTTGGCAAAAAAGCAAGATTTTCAGATACTGTCCTCACTGCTTGTGGTAAATGATACGTGTGTCCATTATTCACTTCCAAATATGTCTCCAACACAAGAAGTTTTATTCTAAATCTTAGAAAGAAGTCATATTAGGTTTATTAGGTTTTATTAGAAAAGGACAGGAGGTCTTAATGGAAAAGAAAAAAAATTCCTATGTCTCATGGCTCTTTGTGTAGTTCATTCTAAGCATTTTATAACTCTCTGTGTGTGTCATGCTTTGGGGGAAGGAATTTTTTTCTGTAATTCTCTATGTCTAAGGTTCGACCATGTGATCTACACAGCATGAGGCACCATTACCCTGCAGGAAGCAGGGTTCTAGCACCCCAGTCAAATCAGGCTTGCTCCTTTCCCTTTCTTCCTCACTAGTTATTCCCCAATTCTGTGGTCTGCTTTTCCTCTTTCTGCTTTAGACAAATACAGAAACCTTTTCTTTTCCTCTAGTAGATGCAAGGTAACTTCTCTTATGGCCCAGGGATCCTGTGAGCAGTTTAGTTCCCTGTCCTTAGAGGAGACTTTGGTAGTAACTGAAGCCCTTGGATTCCTGCAGCTGACAGGATTCTCAGAGAGCTTCCTGTCACCCACACCTGATTTTACAAGCAAGGAAATGAGATATAGGGAGTGATGGCAGAATCCAGAGCAGCAACTCTTGTTCCTCCAGGAGCCTCCCCCACCCCCATGGAGGGAGTGGCAAGTCCTCTGGCCACACGGTTGCATGCAGCAGCAGCAGCCATGGCAGAATCACACATGATCGAGCTAGGAGGAACCCACCTCATTTTGCAGCAAAGAAAGCTGACACCTGGAAACTGGAGTCCATGTGCCTCACACCTGGTGGTCACTGTGATCATCGAAACATGACTGATGTCCTGCATGCTGATGAGGCCTGCAGCCGTTTCCTCAGTGTGCTTGGCTGCAGCTACTGTCAAGGATTAGGCATCTCTAAGGCACACAGTATCTCTAATAGCCACAGCAGCACCACGAGGGTGATGTTTTGAAGCACATTTTATAAATAAGGAAACGGAGGCCCAGAGTTAGGTGCTCAGGGATCTCTCCTGATTTATTAAGTGACCTTAATAAATGGCTGAATCTCAGTCTTTCTGAGAGACCAGTTCTAACCAATTCAATAAATATGTATGAAATGGTTGGAGAACTGCCAGGTGGGACAATGGTAAAGAATCTGCCTGCCAATGCAGGAGACAAAAGAGATGCAGGTTCAATCCCTGGGCCATGAAGATCCCCTGGAGAAGGGAATGGCTACCCCCTTGCCTGGAAAACCCCAAGGACATAGGAGCCTAAGGGCTACAGTCCATGGGGTTGAAAACATTTGGCCACAACTGAGCACACGTGCATATAAATGATTATTGTGTTCTCAGGGGAAAGAGATACAAAGTCTGAGTAAGATGTATCCCTCATTCTCAAAATGCACAGTTAGAGTATTAGTTTTTACTGTATAATAAACTACTCCAAAATAAATTAATTTTGTTCACTGTTCTGTATGTCAGCAATCTGGACTGAACAGTTGCTTCTGGTTTGGCCCAATCTCCATACACCCCTGGCTCTTGCAAAGTCACAATGCAAGAGCATAGATGTGTGGAGAAGAAGAAGCTGCAGCCACATATGCAACCCACCATGGCAGCCCCTACACTATTTCAGCATAAACTCACATTTAGTGAGTTTAATGAAATACATAAAGCTTGGAGTGGCTGGTCTCAGCTGGGCACACTCACTGTCTGCAGTTGCTGGCGGGTCAGATGGGGAAACCAACAAAGGTCCATCTACTCAAAGCTGTGGTTTTTCCAGTAGGCATGTACGGATGTGAGAGTTGGACCATAAAGAAGGCTGAGCCCTGAAGAACTGGTGCTTTTGAATTGTGGTGCTGGAGAACACTCTTGAGAGTCCCTCGGAGAGCAAGGAGATCAAACCAGTCAATCCTAAAGGAAATCAACCCTGAATATTAACTGAAAGGACTGATGCTGAAGCTCTAATACTTTGGCCACCTAATGCAGAGTCAACTCACTGGAAAAGATCCTGATGCTGGGAAAGATTGAGGGCAGGAGGAGAAGGGGGCGACAGAGGATGAGATAATTGGATGGTATCATGAACTCAACGGAGATGAGTTTGAGCAAACTCCAGAACATAGTGAAGGACAGGGAAGCCTGGCATGTGCAGTCCATGTGGCCGCAAAAAGCTGGACATGACTGAGCAAGTGAACAACAGAGGACAAAGCCAATCACAATGCCAGTCCAGAATAAAGGGTAGCTAGAGTCCTCTCAGAATACAAAGTGCACTGCAAGGGTATAGACTAGGGAGAGGGAGATGCTGTGGCTATTTATGTAGTCCACTATGGCAGCCCTTAAGCTATCTCAGGGGTACAAACATTTGGTAAATCTGATGAAACCCACACACCTTCCTTCTAGGGAAACATACACATATGGGCAATTTGCTTATAGGATCAGGCATCCTTGATCTCTCTATGGCCCATCAATGGATAGCCTGGGGTCCTTCATCTATGAAAAACAGACTCGCTGCCTGTCAGGAATATGGTGAATTTTAAATTCATTAGGAAAAGAAAAAGGTCATAATAGAAGGTAACTTACATGCCGAATGAGCAGAATTAACTGACAGAGTCCAGTGTTTGCCAATTTTCTGAATGAAAGTGATCAGTCAGTGATGATCCTGGATTAAGAGATTTGCCTTCATGCCTCCTATAGAAAGCATGATAGGCTTTTAAATCCCTCTTAGCTCACCTCCAGTCTTCTGAGAAAAGGGCTCTTAAGAGGAAGGGGCCCAGCTTGCACCAACTTTTAACAGAAAGCAAACATTTCAACAGTGGTAAACATTTACCAAACAACTCTACAGGAAAACAGTTTGGGAGAAGCGGAAAGGAAATGGAGAATATAATTTAAAACCCACGTCACTGGTGGCTGACAATTTATTGCTGCCCCAGCCTCCATGTCTGCTATTTCATTAATCCATAGTCATTGCAGCGGCAGGCTTTTTTCACATCAGTAACTTGACGCCATTAGTTGCTCCTCTGGGATGAGAACACATTTAAACTGAAAATGAACACACCGGGCATAATTTATAGCCATGCCATGTGGATGCCAAGACTGCAGGGGAGGAAGGCCGCCTGGAAACCTGCTCACTGTGAGAGCTCAGCACAGGCTTCCTTTAGCCAAGCAAGAGTGTGGGGCGGCTAGAAAGGGCAGTCACCCTGTGATGGAGCCAGACAGCCACAAACCACAGGGGCCCCTCAGTCAAGCCTCACTGCAGGGATGAAAGAGAAATTCCATATATGGGCGCCCTCCCCTGAGTTGTGCCTTGAGAACTCTATGCTGGCCCAACCAGGAGGTGATGTTACATTCGCTCCGAGTAGCCCACTGGGCTTCCACAGGGCGCGGTGGTTCTGAGCATTGTCTGTGGAGCAGCACAAAGTCCTGTGAAAAGCAAACACTGACAGCAGCTTTAGGAAAACACCAGAGGCCGGCTTTCGCCTGGGCTCTGTAAGAGATCAAGCTGGTTGAGGAAGCTCAGCAGCACCATCCTGAAAGTGGCACACCCATTTGACGTTTTTGAGATCTGTAAACATCAGAATGCTATTGGCTCAGTCACTATATTCAAAAACCAATGTGAAATACATCAAAACTCTGAACATGCACACACTGCTATATTTAAAATGGATAACCAACAAGGACCTACTGTACAGGGCATGGAACTCTGCTCAGTGTTATGTGCCAGCCTGGATGGGAGGGGAGTCTGGCGGACAGAGGATACATGTACCTGTATGGCTGACTCCCTTCACCGTTCACCTGAAGCTATTACAATGTTGTGAATCAGCTATACTCCAATACAAAATGAAAAAAAATAAAGCAGGTTATCTTCCATTAAAAAATACATCAAAAAACAATTCTCTGCTCCTCATATTTAGCTTACCTCCATCATCATCTTTCTACCCTTCAGCACAGCAACTCAAGAGTCACTGACTCGTCCCTTGTCCTTCAGAGGACTAAGTTCTGTCTATTCATCCTCTGAAATGCTTTTTAAAATTTCAGCCCTTTTTATCCTTATCCATTCCCAGGCTCTTTGCAGGCCACAGCACTTCTTCAAAGATTCCCTCACTGATCTCCTTGCTTGCCATCCCTCTATTTCCTGTTGTCCATCTAGCTGCCAGTCATCTTCCCAAAACACCTATTTTGTCTTTTCCTTATATATCTCCTCTGCTCAGAAACTTATAGTGGCTCCCCATTGCCACTACACTCAAAATGTAGTCTTCAGATTGGCACTGGAACTATCAACTCTTATGCTTACTGATCCCCATGTGAACCTGCAATCTAGCTGGATCAACCCTACCCCAACTCCAAGTTCCTGAAATATGCCCTCTTCTTTACCAATTCCTTACTTTCTTCATACTGATTAAATACTTTCTTCTCCATCTATTTAAATTGAATCCATTCTCAAAGGTCTAGCCCAAACCTCCTTTTTTCTGTTTTAAAAACCATTCAAATATGTTACATTCTATAACAAGAATTACTATTTTTGATGTTCAGGTTGTATCAGTCTTGGCTACTGGAATCATCTTCAAGCTGGATCCTGTTTTCTATGAGTTGCTATGTTTTGGGGAACACTTTACTTGGTACAGCAAGATATTCTAGGCTCATCTTACACTTTTGCACTATAGACCTGGAACTAACCATTCTCTGAAGATCTCTGGTTTCTTTTACTAATGAAAGGTTATTAGAAGCCCTGATCCAGGTACTGTATTTGCTTATTGCTCCTAGGGAATCACAGCTTTCTAGGCCTTTTTAAAATCATAAGCTCACACTGATACCACTGATTAAACTTCAGCATCTGCAGGCTCCCCTAGTGGCTCAGTGTTAAAGAGTTCACCTGCCAATGCAGGAGACGTGGGCTCCATTCCTGATCTGGAAAGATTGTACATGTGGCGGACCAACTAAGCCCAAGCACCACAACAACTGAGCCTGTGCTCTAGAGCCCAGGCTCTCCAACAGGAGAAGCTCCTGCAGTGAGAAGCCTGTGCACCACAACTAGAGAGTAGACCCTGCTTGCTGAAACTAGAGAAAAGCCTGCAGAGCAACAAAAATCCAGCTCAGCCAAAAAAAAAAAAAAAAAAAAAACAACACATTAAAAAAAAAAACAGTTTCTAGGGTATTCTTTTTCCTCCTCCTCCTTCCATATTTGTACTTCTCTCATACACACACAATAGTTCCAAAATTATGACTATGACTACCACTAACAGCAAAACCACTAAGTGAAATTTAAGTTTTCTAGTGCTTTTTGTTCTTAAGCAAAAGAGACTGTATTTTCAGAATACTATGTTTAAAATTCTGAATTAAATTTTCCTCATTATAGGGGACTGGAATGCAAAAGTAGGAAAGTCAAGAAACACCTGGAGTAACAGGCAAATTTGGCCTTGGAATGC
>SJXQ01012221.1:0-15664 GCA_006408695.1 Aepyceros melampus
CATGTTTGTTGATTCTAAGATGCAGACTTTTTACATTTTAACAATTCTGTAATTAGAATATGTTTTACAGTCAGTGGCATCTTCTAATTACTCTTGCTTGAACTTGGTTTCCAATTTAGTTCAGTTGGTCAGTTGTATCCGACTCTGCGACCCTATGAACTGCAGCACGCCAGGCTTCCCTGTCCATCACTAACTCCCAGAGCTCACTCAGACTCAAGTCTATCGAGCTGGTGATGCTTTGAATAGTTTTAGTTAACAACCAATTGAGGAAGGAATAGGAGTCTTAATTGCTACCTGAAAACTTTCTGTTGTTAACTTCTGGTAAAGAAAATTTTAGCAGCAAAACTTCCTGAATATGCATCAGAGGCTTAGAAGAAAATGCAGAAACTATTTTATGAAATATTACATACCACCCGCTCTTGATGGCAAGAATAAATATGAAAGCCTTTGAGTTGAAAAGTGATTTAGAAGAGTTGGACTCCAATATGAAGATCTTAACATTATTTACTTTGCTTATATTTTCCTCATTATGAATGTATAAGAGTGATAGATAATAAAAGTAAGTGTAAATAAGTCTAAAAAAACTCTTTCAGTGAGTATAAAATAAAATGTAGGTGATAAGAAAGTATTCTGTTATGGTTGAAGTGACAGGATTTTTCTTTCTTAGTATAAAAGTAATGGTATATCTTGCAATCAGTGACATTTCTGATGTGGTGAAATATAGTGTTAACATTTTATATATTGCTGGACTTGATACTAATATTTATTTAGGTTTTTGTATGTATTCATAAGCAAGATTGGTCTATAATTTTACTTGCTCACTATCCTTGTCCAATTTTGTTATCAGTGACATACTAGCCTCATAAAATGAGGCTTCTTTTTCTTTTCTTTAAACAGTCTGAGTCAGTAAGATGGAGGGTTATCTCTTTCTTGACAGCTTGGTCTTAGCCCAGTAGTTTTTTAAATGGGAGGGATAGATTTTTTGACTCTTGATAAAATTTTCTTCATTGCTTTAGGTCTTCAGTTTTCTATTTCCTTTTGAGTCTGTTTTCATAATTTATATTTTAAAGGAAATCTTCTATAAAATGATGCTTTTACCTTTTGTGTATTACTCTAAAGATGCTGTCTCTTTTTGGTATGGTGGGCTGGTGGGTTGGGGTTGAGAGAGGGTAAGATTTTTCTAGTGTCTGTTTACTTTCTTGGTTTTTATTTATTTAAAAAAATTAATTGAAGTATAGTTTATTTTTAAAAATTGTTTAATTGAAGTAGTTTGTTTTGAGAAGAATGTCTCAAAAACAGCCTATAGCTAGATTTTTATTATTTTAAGCAGTTCAGTCTGACATTTTTTTTAATTGGCAAGTTTAGTTAATATTTTATGATTACTGACATACTGAATTTACTTCTACCATACAATCTTAATACTTTCTGTTTGTCCTTTTTAATACTTTTTCTCCTTTACTACCTTCTATTGGATTGACCACATTTTAAAATTTAGTTTATTAATCCTTCTTTTCCCTCTGCCAATTTGGAAATGATATATCTTATTTATTATTTAAAAATTTTTAACTTGTTAACTTAATATAGTTAATAACTCTCTGCTGCCCCCAACAATACAAAAATCTTTAAAACATTTTAAATATAGTCATCCCCTCTTGTTTACCATGTGTTCTTATTCAATATTTTAGTTCCATTTTGTCTTTTAAATCACCTGAATTAGTCATAATAATTATTGTTTTATACAACAATAAAACAGTTTCCGTTTGTATTTTCCATTTGTTTTCAATTCATTTCTTTGTCTACCATCCTTCCTTGCAACTGTACCCTTCCAGCGGGGTTCACTTTCTTTCTTTCTGATGTATATCCTAGTCCTAGTGCAAATCTGCTAGTGATACTCTCAGTGTGTCTTCCCTGTAAGGTCCTAATTGCCCTCAGCTACTGAATAGTAATTTATTTATGTGTTTGACTTCGTGGGTCTCAGTTGAGGCATGCAGGGCTCCTCTCTAGTTGTGGTCCGCAGGCTTCTTGTTGCGGCGTCTTCTCTTGCTGCAGAGCACAGGCTCTAGGCTCACAGGCTTCAGTAGCTGCAGCACAGGCTCAGTAGTTGTCCCTCGAGGGCTTTAGCGCACGGCTCAGTAGTTGTGGCGCCTGGGCTCAGTTGCTCCAGGGTAGGTCGAGTCCTTCCAGACCAGGGATCGAAACTGTGTCCCCTGTATCGGCAGGCGGATTCTTCTCCACTGCACCATGAGGGAAGTCCAGCTTCTGCCTTTTGATTATTGTGAATAATGCTTCTATAAACAGTGTATGTAAGTATCTGTGTCCTTATTTTCATCTTTTTGATGTATACATACCTAGAAGTGAAAATTTTATATATTGATAATCTGTGTTTAATTTTTTGAGGAACTACCATATATTTTCCTTTTTTTCAAAATTATTAATTGAAGTAGAGTTGATTTTTTTAAAAAACAGTCTACAGTAGTTTTAATTTTTCTACATCCTCCCCCACACTTAGCATTTTTTGTTTGATTTTAAAAAATAATAACCATCCTAATGAGTATGAAGACTTCCCAGGTGGCACTAGTGGTAAAGACTCTGCCTGTGAGTGCAGGAGGTAAAAGAGATGCGGGCTCGACCCCTGAGTTGAGAAGATCACCTGGAGGAGGAGAATGGCAACCCAATCTAGTGTTCTCGCTTGGAAAGTTCCATAGGCAAGAGTGGCCTGCAGGGCTGTAGCCCATGGACGCGCAGAGTCGAACGCGCCCGAGCGACTGAGCACACACGGCGAGTATGAAGTGGCGTCTCATAATAAGCCGTGTAGCTTTAAATGTGCTGCATTGTATATGGCATTTTCCTGTGGCTGTGCGTTGAGGGTGAGGTAGAGGGTTGTCCACACTGGCTAAATCTGCTTTGTGTTACAACTGCCAGGCCTAGCTATTTTAATGCAGATTGTTTAACTAATTTTCTCTTTTGGAGAGTAGCCAACTTTTGAGTACATAAAAAATTCATAACACTTCCATTAAAAATAAAAAAGACTTTATCCTAAGTTTGTTTCATAAATCTCTGACTTTCACTTAAAGAATCATGAGCCAAGAACTGATATCCCCCTGCCTGTCATTCTCCCACTAACAGTTTGTTTCCTACCTATATATTTTTTTACTGTGCTTTCCATGACAATGCTGTTTCTTTGAGATCACTTTATTGGTGCCATCACTATTGCTTTATGTTTTGATCCTGTCTGATAGTCATACATTACTGCCCTCCCACAATACCACTGTCATCCCAGGGTTTTGGCTCTTGAACATAATTCAGTTTAATATCACCAAGTATTAAGGCCTTGTAACAATCCACTCACTCTTCCTTTACAGCTGCCCATATAATTGTCAGCGAGATCTAGTGGAGCAAGGGTATAATCATTAGGGACATCCTCAGTGATTCTGTAAATAGCCGTGCTTTCCTTATCCTGTTCTAGATTGAGGTCTTTAAGCTTATCAGCCTGGAAACCAAGTGTCTCATGAATTAGATGTAATCTTCAATCATACTTTACCTGGTCAGATGTTTAGGCCACATAGGAAAGGGACCGAGATGGGAAACTGGAAGATCAGTGTTATTGTGTTTAGAAAATCACTGATTTAGTGCTTTAGTGAAAAACAAACATATGCTCCTAAGCTATTTATACAGGTTGCCTTGCAACATGAACTTGATTGTGGATTCTTAACTATGCTGCTCTTTAGTTATTTCATGAATATTAGCCTTTCTTTAAAAAGGAGACTCTGGGACCTGAATTGGAGCCTTTACTGTGGGGCATTTTGTTAGAGGACAGAGAGGGAAGGGAAGTACCAGGGTGCTGGTATTTTCCTAGAGCCCACAGATGGTCAGAATTGTTTTCTCATGACCTGACTTGCCACCTTCTCCATGCTCAGCAGAGTCCTTGACAGTACAGAACTGAGCTGATGACAAATCCAGTGAACAATGACCGCAGTCTCATTCCTTCTGGGACTTTCTCAACATTTCTCAGTTGCTTAGTCCAAGAGTCAGCTGGCATAGCCCTGTGTCTGCTCATTGCCTGGGCCAGGATGGAGCCAAGTGTCTTGTTGGACAAATAGCCTGTGGGCCTGAATCTGGCTCCTCTCCATACCTTGGAGATAAATCTTGATGTAAGGTTGAGGAACAGGTTTGGGCCATATGCTTGCCTGGCAGGTGCTTCACAAAAGCTCAGGATAAATAAAGTAAGGCTTTAAAAGCAGTGAGCTTCAGAGGATCTTTCCCATTGCTCCTTCTATCTCCCTGGAGCTGTGTACAAGAGCCGGTTTGCTGTGCTGTGTTTGTTAGTGACAGTGCTGTTGACGTCTGGGAGGCACTGTTTATTGTGTTGTTATTCTGTCCACTGTGGAATGTTTCATATTCTTGGCACCTGGACACTAATGGCTGGTATACCCCCATTCTTTGTGTCAGCCAAGAATGCCCCTGCATTTCCAGAGGTCCTCTGGAAGATGGTCCCACTGAAGGAAGCTTGAACTATCTATGATCCGCTCACTTGTGTATCATTGCTTGTATGCTTTTGTCTTCACTAAAGTTCAGCCTCAATTAGTGCTCTTTCGACCTCACCCCCAGTCTCAGTCAGAGGATGTGACGGGCTATCCTGTAGGGAGGACAGTGTTGGAAACCCCAGGTCACGGTGTTGCCTTGTAAAGTGGGGTTGTGCTGGCAGTTAAGTATGCTGACTTGGGAGACAGAGTGCATGGGGTCTCACTCCATCTCTGCTACCTATCTGCTGTGTGACCTGGGGCCAGGTACCTAACCTCAGTTTTTCCATCTTTAAAAGGGGGATGATATTGTTCTTATCTTACAGGACTGTTGTGGGGATAAGTTTGTGCAAATTGCTTCACAGACTGTTCGATTCATACTTTGTGCTTAACAACTGCTTAGGCGTTATTATTATTTTTTATGACCATCAATGATATGTGTCAGAGAAGGGTTAGAGGACAGTTTGTGACACACATAGAGTAGACTAGGGCAGGATAATCCTGCAAGCGGCTGGCTATCGCCAGTAGCACTCAGTAAGTGGTCAGCATCGCTTTGTCTGTAGGACCAGGATCACGCTGCCTGGAGGCGGGTTGGATGCCTGACCATGTGCCAAAGGGGGTGCCAAATGAGTGTTTACTCTCCTGTTTCCCCTTGGGCACACCTTAGTCTCTATCCCAGACTCTGACTGATGAAACTTGGACAGCTCTGGGCAAGAGGGTAGGAGACTAATGTTGCTGAAAGACCACAGGCCTGTAAATCCATTTTTCCCTACAGTGCTGGGAAAGTATTTCTCCCCAGACACTGTACAGCATGAACTGAGAGGCCTTTTTCTGTCAATCCAGATGGAATGTTCCAGAGGCACAGGTTTGAACTTTCCACTTTCATGTGGTAAGCTAAAGGAAGTGAATTCATGGCACCATGAACGTTATGATACTCAATCCTCCTGACCTCCTGTGGCTAAAATCCCAACATTAGCATTGCATTTGTATTAAGCCTTATCTGCTTTCTGGGTTTTTGTTATAAATACGAATGTGCAGACGAGAGTTAACACAGCAGGCCTGACGCCTGTCCTTTGAAAGGCCTCCACAGTAGGTCCTTGGTTGGCATCTGGTACCTTGGATTTGAGGAGTATCCACTGCCCTAACTGATAAGAGAGGCTCACTGTGCCTTAACTGTCAGCAAGACGGCTTAACATTTGCCTTCCTCTGGGAATCTGGAGTTTGGGTACATGTCAGGCACCAGGTGCCCATATGACCAGACTCGAATAAAAACCCTGGATACCAAGTCCCTAATGAGCTTTCCTGGTTGACTTCACTGAGAGGGTCCTTGAAAACTTGCACTTGGCTTCCTCTGGACTTAATCCTATATGCCTTTTCCTTTGCTGATGATGCTTTGTATCCTGTTTCTGTAATAAATTATAGCTGTGAGTATGACTGTGCTGAGCCCTTTGAATTTTCCTAGTGAATCATTGAACCTGGGTGGAGTGGTCTTGGGGATCTCCAACACAGCAATATTCCCGATATCTAAGAAAACTGCAGAAGAATATCTGAGCAAAAGTCCTTAATAAAATATTAGCAAGCCAAATCCAGCAGCACATAAAAAAGATTATACACTGTGACCAACTGGGGTTTATGCCAGGCATGAAAGTTTGTTTTGATATCCTCAAATCAATGAATATAATACTCCATATTAGTAGGATAAGGACAAAACCCACAGTCACCTCAATATGCACACAAAAAGTCATTTACAAAATTCTTGATATGATTCAGTAAACTTAGAGTGGAAGGGAAGTTCCTTAACCTGATAAAAGGCACCTGTTAAAAAAGCCCACAGGAAGCAACATAGTTAATGGTGAAAACCTGAATGCTTTCCACCTAAGATCAGGAACAAAGCTAAGCAAGGATGTCCACTCTCACCTCATTGATTCCTCATATCACTAAGGTTTAGCTAGTGCATGTAGACAAGAAAAGGAAATAAAAGGCATCAGATTGCAAAGGAAGAAGTAGAACTGTGTTTATTCACAGACACCATTATCTGGCATCTAGAAACTTCTAAGGAATTAATATACACAAGTTGTAACTTAGAGTAGAGCACATTGTCGAGTCCTCACAAGAATAAGTTTAGGGGACTTTTTCTCAGGAGTCCTGAAAAGGCCTGGCAACTTGGGTCTTGGAGGCAGACGAGATGTTACATGGGAGATAAGAAATCTGTCCACTGTCCAGTATAGAATTAATTGATCTACTAGAGTGCATAAATGGGGAGGAAGACAGTCTGCTCTGATGGGCATCCTTAAGACCAGAGCAGGGGATGTAGGGGTTGCTGGCTGTTTAGAACTCTATTGTGGACTTCCTTGGTGGTCCAGTGGTTAAGAATTCACCTGCCAATGCAGGTGATGTGGGTTTGATCCCTGGTTCGGGAAGATTCCACACGCTACACAGCAACTAAGCCTGTGTCCCACACCCGTCAAGCCCATGCTCTGCAACAAAAGAAGCCACTGCAATGGAAGCCCCTGCACCACAACTGGAGAGTAGCCTCCACTCTCCGCAACTAGAGAAAAACCCATGTAAAGCAAAGAAGAACCAATACAACCAAATAAATAATTTTTAAAAACCTCTCTACTGTATTGCTTGTGCCTTCTCATGAATTCGAGTGAACAGGCTCTTACCAAAGGGATGGGAGAATTGTGACTTATGGAACCATGCAAATTCAAGTTTGAAAGCTGCTTCTTTCCCTTGCTTAGCTGTGGGATTTGGAGTAAACTGCCAGCTTCATTTTCCATATGGGATGATGGTAATGACTATTGTATCTGTTAAGACATGCACTTGACTTCTAGCAACTGGAATAAGTAACTTTAGCCATGTGGAAGTTTATGTCTTGAAAACAGGGAGCTCAGGGCTTGAATAGTGGTTGCTTAGTATCCTCTAAGGAATGTTCACTGGTAGGTGTTAATTGGCAGGACTGATGTTGAAGCTGAAACTCCAATACTTTGGCCACCTGATGCAAAGAGCTGACTCATTTGAAAAGACCTTGATGCTGGGAAAGATTGAGTGCAGGAGGAGAAGGGGACAACAGAGGATGAGATGGTTGGATGGCATCACTGACTCAATGGACATGGGTTTGGATGGACTCTGGGAGTTGGTGACTGACAGGGAGGCCTGGCGTCCTGCGATTCATCGGGTCACGACTGAACTGAACTGAACTGAGTATCCTCTGGGATCCAAGCCCCTAATCTTTTTTGCTCCACGATTGTGTGCATGTGATTTCCATTTTTAAAGTTGCCTTTATGATCTGTGATGTCTGTTGGGACTTCAACCATCATAAGCAGTTTGGAACAGGAAACAGAAGAAAAAGGAGAAAGGGTGCAAAGAGCCCACCTCACGAGTCTGTCATTGTTTTGTGGAGCCTTTCCAGAAGTCCCCCCAGTGATTTCCTCTGTAGTTTGTTAGCCACAGCTTAGTCTTATGGCCATACCTAGTTGGAATAAAACTTTGAAATGTCGTGTTTAGTGAGGCACATGGGCACTCAGATAAGACCAGGGTTCTCATGATGAGAGGTAGGGAAGCATGAATGACTCTGGGTAGGCAAAGTGGTTCCAGCCACATCTTCCACTGCTGAGCTGATGGAGGGCTCAGTGATGTCACCCTTGAAAGTACCAAGCACAGAGACCAGCTCATGAGTGTTCTTTCCTTCCCTCCCCCTGGCTCTAAAGTGCTTTAGCCAGGAGTAAGATGAATGTCCTTTATTCATAGAGAGGGGCTGAGCAGAGAGTGTAGGAGACAGGGTCACTAACTAAGGGATCCTCCCAAAGGCATTGTCTTTCCCACGACTGAATGCTTGGTCCAATGCCTGCCACTTTATAATGTTGGGTAAATGCTTTTTGGATGAATGAAAGAGCGTGGGATTTGGAGTCAGGCAAACCTGTATTTGAATTTTGGCTTTAGCACTTCCTAGTTAAGGTTACTTAACCTCTTGAGTCGTAGTGTCCTTATCTATAAATTGGAGAGGATGATAGTACCTACTTCATAGTCATTTTGGATCAAATAGGAAAGCACTTTGTTAAATTCCCAAGCACTGAATGGGTAGCCTCACCATTGACTTTTATGGGGAGGAAATAGTATGAGGCAAAATCTGTCCCCTGAGGTTCCCTCCTCGCTCAGCCTGCTTCTCTTCACTCCATCTTTGTTCTGTTTCTGCAGAGCTAATGCGTGTGGACTCTGAAGCCAGCTTGCCTGGGTTGAGTCTCGGTGCTCTCACTCAGGTCGACTCTCAGTGAACTGCCCCATGCCTCAGTTTCCTCATCTATAAAATGGGAATCATAAAACAGCACCTAGTTGGATTGTTTGGAAGGTGAAAAGACTGAATTTTTAAGAAGAGAGTGCCTGGCACATGGTGTTAGCTGGTATTATTATTTGGCATTCTCTTTCTCTCAGCCTACTTTGTCTATTTTTTTAAAAAATGTTTTTTATTTTTTCCCTTCCCCACTGAAATTCACGCCCCTGTCTCTCATGAATGAGGAAGCACCTCTTCCTCAGCCCTTGCAGCCGTCAGTCAGCTCCCCCTCACCATTCCGCTTCTCTTGGGTGATGCCCCAGTGGGTGACAAATAGTTTGCCACCTCCTTGTCCCCGCAGAATCTTAAGCAGCTGCAGAGCATGAGCTTGGGAGTGGGAAGGCTTTGCTGTGGCCAGACTGGGAGGAAGACTCCTGCCAAGGAGGGGCTCCTATAGCCCCTGCCCCCACCGACCATCACAGTGACCTCAGAGGCCGTACATCACACAGCCCCCCCTGCCTCTCCTGCCGCCTCTCTCGCCCTCCTCAGTCCCTCTACTTCTTCCCAGCCACACTGGCCTCCTTCCTGCTCCTCCTGTCAAGCTTGTCTTAGGGACCTGGTTTTTTCTCAGCCTAGAACACTCCTCCCCCAGACCCTTGCCTAGCTGCTCCCTCGCTTGATTTAAGTACACTTCCCTTTTTAAAGAAGTACCCTGCCTTGGACCTCTCTGGTGGCTTCGTGGTCAAGAATCTGCCTGCCAGTGCAGAAGACACCCTCTTCCCTGTTCTGGGAAGATGCCACATGCCGCAGAGCAACTAAGCCGTGCAGCACAGCTATTGAGCCTGTGCTCTGGAGCCTGGAAGCCACAGCTACTGAGCCCACCTGCTGCAACTACCAAAGCCTCCATGCCCTGGAGCCTGTGCTCTGAAACAAGAGAAGCCACAGCATGAGAAGTCCGCACACTGCAACAGAGAGTAGCCCCTGCTTGCTGCAACTAGAGAAAAGCTCGAGCGCAGCCAAAAAAAAGAAGGACCTTGCCTCCTGCCATGCTCTGTATTGTCTGCTTTATTTTACTTCAGACTACTCATCCCCTCCTGAGATTTAAATAAAATGCTGATTTGTCCATTGTTCACCTCCCTTGCACCGGAATGGAAGATGCTTTCTGTCCCCAGCTAAATCTTCAGTGCTCAGAACAGTCCTTGGCTCAGGGTAGGGGCTCCAGCAGTCTTTGTTAATCTAGTGATGGCTAGTTAATGCTGACCTAGGCACACTTTATGTGGCTGTTTTCCCATTTGTTGACCCAAGAGGCATCTGAGGTAGATTAGGAGGTGGTGAGTTATCGCCTGGTGGGGCTTCTGCAGCAAGGCTTGGGGTGCTGTTTGGGGACTCTGTGTTGGCTGACGCCCCTACTTTCTCCGCTTCTGGCCCCAGATCATCTTTTCTCATAACTAAAGATAGTTACAGTCAGTTTGCAAAGCAACTTCATATACCATGTCTCCTTCTTAATTTTCCACAATGATCATACTTAGAGAGGCAGAGTCCACCTTATCGTAAGGTTGACTTTTGTATCAGAGTTGACTGTGGGTAAAACTGGCTGCTATGTGACACTTGGAGGAAGTGGGGCCTCGGCCTTGGTGACCAGGCCACCTCTTTTTTTTTTCCAGGCCACCTCTTGGCAGGTATTCAAGCCCTGGGGGTGGAATAGTTTGGGTTTTATGATTCTTTCAAGCCTGTAGGTTTATGATTCTCCAATCCTTATCTCCCCCATGAGAATATTAAGGCCCAGAGACATTAAAAGACTTGCTCAAGATGTAGATCTGGGGAAAGGGGCGTTCAGATGAGAGGGACATAAAATATCCTGAAGCAAGGTGTGCAGAGGCCCTTCATGTCCTTCTAGTTTTTACAGAGCTGCTTGCCCTTCCACGTGCCTTCCCTTCCTGTGTGCTGGTGTTGGGGCCAGAGAACCTGAGATGCAAGGCTTTCTTATGCTGGGCTTGAGAAAGCCCAGGGCTGGCGCTGGGCTGGCCGTGGAGAGATGGGACTAAGGGCAGGGCTCCCATCTCCAACCTGGACAGCACTCCCTGGCTCAGAGTCTGCCCGGACCAGCTCTGCTCCACCCCTCCCCAGCCTCTACATTTTGCGGCAGGCTATTAAGGGTCCCCATCTGCACATCTCTCATTAATTAAAAATGCTACAAACCATCTGTTGGAGAGGAAGCCTCTGAGAGGGGCTGCCTGCCCGATATATCCTGAAGCAAGGTGTGCAGAGGCCCTTCATGTCCTTCTAGTTTTTACAGAGCTGCTTGCCCTTCCACGTGCCTTCCCTTCCTGTGTGCTGGTGTTGGGGCCAGAGAACCTGAGATGCAAGGCTTTCTTATGCTGGGCTTGAGAAAGCCCAGGGCTGGCGCTGGGCTGGCCGTGGAGAGATGGGACTAAGGGCAGGGCTCCCATCTCCAACCTGGACAGCACTCCCTGGCTCAGAGTCTGCCCGGACCAGCTCTGCTCCACCCCTCCCCAGCCTCTACATTTTGCGGCAGGCTATTAAGGGTCCCCATCTGCACATCTCTCATTAATTAAAAATGCTACAAACCATCTGTTGGAGAGGAAGCCTCTGAGAGGGGCTGCCTGCCCGAGGCAGCATTCTCTCACACCTCTCAACTTTAATTGAAAACTTATTTTTAGAATCAAACCCAGGCCCATAAACCCTTCTTGTTGCTGGTGGCAGTGATGATGGAGGGGGTGGGGCCATGGAGAGCCCTTAGGTGCCAGAAGCTCTGTCTGGAGTCGGGAACTCTGGTGTCGGGCAAAATTTGGGCCAGCCTTTCAGAGAGGATGAAGACACAGAGGCTGTGGTACACGGGGAGAGAGGAGCAAAGCTGAAAGCTAGAGGGAAACAAGGGCAGAGATGTGGAAGCGCAGTTTAGAGGAGTACCCCTTGAGCTTGCCAGCAGCCTGAAGGCCCAAGCTGTCTCCTAACTGCCTCAACTGGGTGTGGGCCAGGTCCACTTCCCCAAGTCAGTCACATCCCCTGGCCAGGATATGGAGTCGGGATGGGTTCTTGATTCCTGTGATGGGGTAGTTTAGAGATGGGCATAGACTGGAGGATCCAGTCCCCCCACCTCGGGACCACCCACTGGGAGCGGGGCAGAGCCCCGTTCTTCTTCCTTGCTCTGACTCCGCTTCCTTCTATCCTGGGTCCATTTCCCCCTTGCCCCTACCCTACGTGTCTCCCTGGGAATATTTTAAAAGCTTTGTGGTCACAGTCACTCATGAGACGGGAACAGGGGTGGTAGAGATTTCAGCCAAGACCTGGCCCCCTGAGAACTCTGCCCCCTGGCTGGAGTTCTTGGAAATGGGCAGGGCGGCTCCCTGGCAACTGAATAATCCTGCTCCCCCATCCCCATGCAAAAGGCCCTTGGGTTCACAAGAGGCATTCTTTTCAATTACTCCCCTTGCAAGACAGAACAGGAAATATCATCATCCGCATTTCCCCCCTATCCTAGAGAAGAAGACTCTAGAAATAGCAAGTGACTTGTCCAAGGTCACGTAACAGTTACAGCCAGAGCTAGTTCCAGAAACCAAGCCCCTGGCACCAAGGCCACTTCTCTTTCTGCCCCATCTCACTGCCTCTTCTGGTCCTCTCCCTCCTCCGAGTCTTGGAGCAGAGGGGATGCTGGAGCCGGGGTCAGTGTAGTCTGAACCTGAGGCCAAACTGGTCCAGTCCACAGTGAGCACAGCTTGGCTTTGGTTTCCCTGAGGGTAACCATGCCAGCCCAAAGCAGCTAACTCCTATCTGTGTCCCGAGTGCCGACTGCAGAGCCTCGTGTGGTTCTAGTTTATGTGTACTGCGAATGAATGGATGAGGAAAAGAAGGAAGGAAGGAAGTTCATCCTCTCCGAGAACAAAGCCATTCTGACAGCTTCTGAGAATCAGAGCTGTTCAAGCTGGGAGAAACCGTCGGTGAGCCTAGATGAGCTCAACCTGATCATTTTAAAGACAAGGCTCAGATACAAAGTGGCAGGCTCGAGGACATAGGTCCACCACAGCAGAGCCAGCCCTGGAACCCGGGTCTCCTGGTGCCCACTGTTTCCCCTTGCCCTGGGCAGGGATCAAGGACAGGAGGATCCCAGCCACTTAGAATGGGCTTCATGTCAAGTCAGGCCAGCCTCTCTCCACCTAATCTCCCCAAATCAATTTGCAAAACTTCCATCAATGCTGTCAGGAAATCTGCAAGCTGTTTCCAGCCAGGGCACCGCCGTAACTGCTGGCATAACAGCTACCTGGGGGGAGACAGACATTAACAGCATAATTAAAGATTAGTGTGGCCTTGGGCAGTTCAACAAAATTTACCTTTCTCTGCAGCCAGTGGCTGGTGGAACTTTGACAGTGGAAGAGCCTCACAGCCAATAAAGGGCTGGGTCAGGTGGCCTTGCGTCCCTCCTGTTAACACTGCTTGACCACAGGAGGTGGGGTTCTCTGGGGAAGGGGACAGTGGAGCAGCAACTTGTTTTGCCAGGTAGAGCGAGGCTGATCCAAAGTTTTCGTAATACTGTAGAGCCAGGCTTCTCTAACTGGGTGGGCAGCTGCATCCCCGGGACAGCCTGTGAATACAAGGTCTCATTCAGAAAGACAGGTGGAGCCAGAGACATTGAATTTTTAACAGTCTTTCAGGTGTTGCCCAGGCGGCTGGTTCTTGGAACACACAGTGAGAAACAGAGCTGTAGAGATAAGTCCAGAGCTGAGGACAGGAGCTGTGACTCAGACACTAATGAACGTAGGATGAAGAGGCCAGCTACCAGGCTGTTTAATGGTGTTTCCGAGCCAGCCCTGAGACAGGTTTCTTTAGTTACACAGGAACTTGTGGCACAGGGATTAAGACAAATGGCTCTGAAATTTCAACTGTCCCAGTTCAGAATCCTGGCTCCCACGTTCTCTGCCCAGAGATGGAGATAATGATAGTACCTACTTTATAGCACTGTCGTAAGGACTAAATGAGACCATTCATTTAAAGCATTAGCTCTGAGCATGTAGGAAGCACTCTGTCAGCATGAGATTTCTTTCAATCTTCAAAGACAGTTTGTATGCACAGAAAAAAATAACCAGAAGATATTTTGGTGTTTTTTTTACATTTATTTTTAATTGGAGGATAATTGCTTTACAGTATTCTAATGGTTTCTGCTGTACTTTGGATTTTAAAAGGATTATTTAATTTATTAAAGTTATACATTTCATAAAAATCTAATTCTTCCTTAAGTTTTGAGATTTAGCTTATAAATTTTCTTTTTTTTCCCCTAAGGGGCTTTAGGATGATGTTTGTTTCATTTACCAGCCTATTCAAACACCTTCACATATGTAAAATGCTATTTGAGAAATTTAAGTAGTATGCTTTATTATCTGACTCATAAACCTTCCCAAGTAATTTTAAGTAATTCTTATAAATCCAAGAGAATATGAAATTATGTTAGATGTTCCAAGACTGTATATGAGTTTGATGATTTGTTTTCAACTTAAAATCACATATCTAACTCAATTTTTACAATTTAGATTCTCATCAGAGGCTGGCTTGCTACTCAAATAAGCCAAATTCTCCAACATTACAAATACTGAAGATACCAATATGCACAGACTCTTCACTTCAGCATCTAAAAATATTCATCCTGTGGGGCTGAGTCTTTCAAACTTTCCTGTATTTGAGAATGAAAGATGTTTACACATTAAGGAGATAATTATGCTTTTGCAAGTGGTTTTGGGGGGTCACCTTCTCAGATGGTTGAGGTTATATAATAGAGTTATTGGTCACAATGCTGACTGGATTCTTATCAGTGGCATTGATGGACCCTACTAAGATCCAGTTAAATGTTCTTTCAGGGACATCACGAATTAAAAAAGAAGGTGGTTGGGCCTTCCCTGATAGTCCAGTGGCTAAGACTTGTCGCTCCCAATGCTGGTGGCCTGGGTTCGATCCCTGGTCAGGGAACTAGATCCCACATGCCACAACAAAGATTGAAGTTCCTGTGTATCCCAGCTAAGACCCAGCACAGCGAAATGAATAATTAAAAAAAAAGAAAAGAGGGAAGGAGGTGGTCATGCACTCCACGCCCCAGGCAGGCTTTGAGTCCCTTCACTATTCAGCTCTTCAGTCCACTGCCGAAATGGGTAACCCCTTCCTGGGCTACCTCCACAAGTAATCAGACTTTGCATCTGTTGGCCTTTGAGGTATTGAAATCTCCTCCTATCTCCAGGCTCCAGAAACCCTTGACCTTGAGGAGATTCTGCAGTTCTGTCTTTATGATTTCTATTTGTTAGGGTCATACTTCCCTTGATGTTAAAATGGCATCGCTTAGAGTTCTGGTTCTCTCTCGTGGTCTGGTTTAACTTTGTGATGACAACTGCCAGAATCATGCTCTGATAAATCAGTGTTAGTGCCAACTTATTTTCATTGACACTGATCATCTTAAGAATGAGGATGAGGGTCTCTCTGCAGAGCCCTGGGACGTTCAAGAGGAAGCTGCAGAGTGACCCTCAGGCTGCTTGGGTCCTGATGACCTCTGTTCCTTTTCTGAACATTTATGGTGGAAAAGAATGAGTGACTCAGGAGTCAGGTCAGAGACCTTGGGCAAGTAGCTTCACTTCTTGCTGAGGGACTTAGTTTCCTCCTCTACACAGTGGGGTTGTAGTTATTTCCTTTGATGGTGTTGTCAGGGGAGCCAGTAAGATGGACAGATTATCACCTAGTACATTGTAAGTGCTACAGAAAGTCATATCCTTGTTACTTGTCCTTCAGTCCATTTTCAAAATAGCAAATGATTCGATGTAGCATATATATATATATATATATATATATATAGAGAGAGAGAGAGAGAGAGAGAGAGAGA
>SJXQ01012222.1:1875-138792 GCA_006408695.1 Aepyceros melampus
TTTACTAGTGTGTGAGTTAGGTTATTTATTTGACTTTTTTCTTGTTTCTTGAGGTAAGCCTGTATTTCTATGAACCTTCCCCTTAGCACCACTTTTACAGTGTCCCATAGGTTTTGGATTGGTGTATTTTCATTTTCGTTCATCTCTATGCATATTTTGATTTCTTCTATGATTTGTTGGTTATTTAGAAGTGTGCTTTTTAGCCTCCATATGTTGGAAATTTTAATAGTTTTTTTTTCCCTGTAATTGAGATCTAATCTTACTGCATTGGCGTCAGAAAATATGCTTGGAATAATTTCAATATTTTAAAATTTACCAAGGCTAGATTTATGGCCCAGGATGTGATCTATCCTGGAGAAGGTCCATGTGCACTTGAGAAAAAGGTGAAATTTATTGTTTTGGGGTGAAATGTCCTATAGATATCAATTAGGTCTAGCTGGTCCATTGTGTCATTTAAAGTTTGTGTTTCCTTGTTAATTTTCTGTTTAGTTGATCTATCCATAGGTGTGAGTGGGGTATTAAAGTCTCCCACTATTATTGTGTTATTGTTAATCTCTCCTTT
Source organism: Aepyceros melampus (assembly GCA_006408695.1). Lineage (NCBI taxonomy): Eukaryota > Metazoa > Chordata > Mammalia > Artiodactyla > Bovidae > Aepyceros > Aepyceros melampus. Next base: position 2,438 of record SJXQ01012222.1, read on the forward strand.
CATACTTGTTAGGATTTGCCTTACATATTGTGGTGCTCCTTTGTTGGGTACATATATATTTATAATTGTTATCTTCTTCTTGGATTGATCCTTTAATCATTATGCAATGTTCTTCTTTGTCTCTTTTCACATCCTTTAAAGTCTAATTATCTGATACGAATATTGCTACTCGTGCATTTCTGTGTTGTTGTTTTTTTTTTTTGTCTCCATTTTCATGAAATATCTTTTTCCATCCCTTCACTTTCAGTCTGTATGTGTCCCTTGTTTTGAGGTGGGTCTCTTGTAGATAGCATATATAGGGGTCTTGTTTTTGTATCCATTCAGCCAGTCTTTGTCTTTTGGTTGGGACATTCAACCCATTTACATTTAAGGTAATTACTAATAAGTATGGTCCCATTTCCACTTACTTTGTTGTTTTGGGCTCGAGTTTATACATCTTTTCTGTGTTTCCTCTCTAGAGACGATCCTTTAGCATTTGTTGAAGAGCTCTTTTGGTGGTGCTGAATTCTCTCAGCTTTTGTTGTCTGTAAAGCTTTTGAATTCTCCTTCATATCTGAATGAGATCCTTGCTGGGTACAGTAATCTGGGTTATAGGTTTTTCTCTTTCATCACTTTAAGTATGTCCTGCTATTCCCGTCTGGCCTGAAGAGTTTCTATTGAAAGATCAGCTGTTATCCTTATGGAAATCCCCTTGTGTATTATTTGTTGCTTTTCCTTTGCTGCTTTTAATATTTGTTCTTTGTGTTTGATCTTTGTTAATTTGATTATTATGTGTCTTGGAGTATTTCACCTTGGGTTTTTCCTGTTTGGGACTTGTGTGACTATTTCCATCCCCATTTTAGGGAAGTTTTCCACTATTATCTCCTTGAGTGTTTTCTCATGGCTTTTCTTTTTGTCTTCTTCTTCTGGGACTCCTATGATTCGAATGTTGGGATGTTTCATATTGTCCCAGAGGTCCCTGAGGTTGTCCTTATTTCTTTTTTTCCTCCCTACTTCATTTATTTCTACCATTCTATCTTCTACCTCACTTATCCTATCTTCTGCCTCTTTTATTCTACTGTTGGTTCCCTCCAGAGTGTTTTTGATCTCATTTATTGCATTATTTTTTTATTAATTGACCCTTTTTTATTTCTTCTACGTCCTTGTCAAACATTTCTTGCATCTTCTAAATCTTTGTCTCCAGGCTATTTATCTGTAACTCCATTTTGTTTTCAAGATTTTGGATCATTTTTATTATCATTAAAGTCTTTTTTAGGTAAACTCCTTATCTCCTCTTTTGTTTAGTTTAGTGGGCATTTATCATGTTCATTTACCTGCTGAGTATTTCTCTGCCTTTTCATCTTGTTTAGATTGCTGTGTTTGGGGTGGTCTTTCTGTATTCTGGCAGTTTGTGGTTCCTTTTTATTGTGGTGCTTCCTCCCTGTGAGGGGTTGGACAAGTGGCTTGTCAAGATTTCCTGGTCAGGGAAGCTTGCCCTGGTATTCTGGTGGGTGGAGCTGGATTTCTTCTCTCTGGAGTGCAATGAAGTGTCCAGTGGTGAGTTTGAGATGTCTATGGATTTGGTGTGACTTTGGGCAGCCTGTATATTGAAGCTCAGGGCTATGTTCCTGCGTTGCTGGAGAATTTGTGTGATATGTCTTGCTCTGGAACTTTTTGGCTCTTGGGTGCTTGGTTTCAGTGTAGGTATGAAGGCTTTTGGATGATCTCTTATCAATTAATGTTCCCTGAAGTCAGGAGTTCTCTGGTATTCTCAGGTTCTGGGCTTAAGCTTCCTGACTCTGGTTTTCAATCTTATTCTTACAGTAGTCTCTAGACTTCTCCATCCATACAGCACTGATAACAAAACTTCTAGGTTAATGGTGAAAAATTCTCCACAGTGAGGGACACCCAGAGAGGTTCACAGAGTTACATGGAGAAGAGAAGAGGGATGAGGGAGATAGAGGTGACCAGGAAGAGAAGAGGGGGGATCAAAAGGGGAGAGATTAAGCTAGCCAGTAATCAATTACCTATGTGCTCTCCAGTTTGGACCCCTCAATGAGGTTCACGGAGTTACACAGAGAAGAGAAGAGGGAGGAAAGGAGAAATCCATACAGCACTGATAACAAAACTTCTAGGTTAATGGTGAAAAATTCTCCACAGTGAGGGACACCCAGAGAGGTTCACAGAGTTACATGGAGAAGAGAAGAGGGATGAGGGAGATAGAGGTGACCAGGAAGAGAAGAGGGGGGATCAAAAGGGGAGAGATTAAGCTAGCCAGTAATCAATTACCTATGTGCTCTCCAGTTTGGACCCCTCAATGAGGTTCACGGAGTTACACAGAGAAGAGAAGAGTGAGGAAAGGAGACAGAGGTGAGCAGGAGGAGAAAGGGGGAATCAAAAGGAGAGAGCTAGATCTAGGCAGTGCTGTTCCCTAAGTGTTCTCTGCAGCCCAGAACACACAGAGATTCACAGAGCTGGGTTGAGAAGAGAAAGGGGAGGGAGGAGATAGTGGTGATCTGGGGAAGAAAAAGGAGAGTCAAAAGGGAGAGAGAGTAATCAAGCCAGTAATCACACTCTTAAGTAAAAACGGGTACTGAAGATTGGATTCTTAAATGTACAAAATTGCAAACAAATACTATAAAGCAAAGATTAAAAATCTAGAGGAGAGGTTAAACTGTCAAAAATACAATATTAAAACAAATCACAAAAAGTATAAGAATATATATGAAGTTTGCCTTAAAGATAGGGTCTTTTTTTTGCAAGGTAATTAGTAGTAGGTTATAAAAATGAAAATTAAAGGAGTAACAGAGGACTTAAAAAAAGAAAAAAATTAAATTAAAAAAATTATAATAGTAAAAATATATCTAGGAATTTCTCTGGCGCTGTTACGGGCAGTGTGGGGTCAGTTCACTTTCAGATAGTTCCTTGTTCAGGCTTATACTTCTCAAGACCTATAGGCCCTTTCCAAAGTAGTCAATGTTAACTACAGATGTTAACTATTTTAATCTGTTGTACTTGTCACTTCCAAAGTGGTTCCCTCTGTTTATTGGCTTCTTCTGTTTGTCTTCAGGGTCTAATTTCCACCCTGACACAAGGGGGCGAAGGTGGTCTCTGGTTTAGCCTCACTTGTTCAGTCGTGCTATGGGGAAGGAGGAACACTGCAAACAAATATCACTGGCATGTGTGGGGAGTACTTGCAGTGTCTCAGCCACACTGGGTTTTGCCCCCGCTCAGGGGTATGTGCTTTTCTAGGCTACACTGCTCAGGCTTCAGGTTGCTCTGCAGGGAGTGGGCCCTGGGTTGCGTGCATTTCCCAGGTCTAAGCAACTCAGGTTCAGGTTGTCTGGTACTCCACAAAGGGACAGACTCGGTTGGGTCTGCGTTTCGTGCTGTTCCCAGGTCCAAGCAGCTCAGGTGACCAGGTGCGTGGCAAGCACACTCTCCTCTGGTGTGAGGCATCTTATCACCTCCCTTGTCCCAGCTGCTCAGGTTTCCGGGTGCACCCATCTCTGGTGTGCCCTGTGTCTCTTCTGAGGAGCTTATCTCTGGCTGCAACCCTCCTGGTGGATGTCAACCATCCAGAATCTCAGGAAGTCTTTAGTTAGAAACTGTAGAAACTGGAAGCCTGTTTGTAGTTTGGTAGGGGATCCCTTCTCCGGTGCTGAGTTTGCCCCTTTCCAGCTCTGGCTGGCACCTGCCTGGCCCCTGCCTCTGGCGGGGATGGCCCGACCCACAGCCAGCTAGCTCTCCTCTGGTACTGGCTCAGTCTTTTGTTCTGTGTGTGGCCCAGAAGTGCCTTAAGTTTGGGCTTTTAGCAGGGTAGTTCTCTCTCTCTCTCTCTCTCTCAATCTCTCTCTCTCTCTCTCTTTTTCTCTCTCTCTCTGGCTATCCCACAGATTAGGTTGCTATCTCACATCAGCTCCTTTAGATTGTCCTCAGAGCATTCATGCCCAGTCCTTACCCTAAGCAATGCCGTCCGCTTCTGTCCGTTCACCCCCTGCTTGCTGGTGGCGGTTGCAAGCGTCTGGGATACTTCTCTGCTGGAGGTTGCCTTTAGGCACATAATCTGAGGTTGTATTTATTTATTTTTCCTCGCGGTTATGTTGCCCTCCGAAATTCGAAAACTTCCCCCAGACCCGCCAGTGAGAGGGTTTCTTAGTGTTTGGAAACTTCTCTATTAAGACTCCCTTCCTAGGACGGACCTCCTCCGTCCCTAACTCTTTTGTCTCTCTTTTTATCTTTTATATTTTGCCCTACCTCCTTTCGAAGACAATGAGCTGCTTTTCTCGGTGCCTGATGTCCTTTGCCAGAGTTCAGAAGTTGTTTTTTGGAGTTTGCTCAGTGTTCAAATGTTCTTTCAGTGAATTTGTAGAGGAGAAAGTGGTCTCCCCATCCTATTCTTCCATCATCTTAGGACCGCCTCTCACCCTTTTTTTAAAAAAAATTTCCACTGCCTCACTGGTTTTTCTTATGTTTACAAGAAAACTCAGAAGTGTGTGTGTGTATTGTACAGCAAATCTGTAGTCTTTTAGGCATTTAGAACTCAGACCATCAGGGAGACAAAAGTGTGACATGGTGGGCCTTCCTATCTCCACGTTATGAATGATCCAGATACTACTGTGGCCTCTGTGTCACCCAGCTATGCCTTTGACACTCTCTGAATCCATGAACATCTTCTCTCAAACTCTGCATTACTCTTTTATTTTTATTTCTTAATTTTTTCATTTATATTATATATATAATATATATCTGATATATATTATATTATCAATGTTGTGTTAGTTGAAGGTGTACAACAATGTGATTCAGTTATACATGTATCTTTTTTCAAATTCTTTTCCTGATTAAGTTGTTATGCAATATAGAGCAGTTCCCTGTGTTCTACAGTAGGTCCCTTGTTGTTATCCATTTTTAATAGACCAGTGTGTACATGTCCATCCTAAACATGTTAGAGAGTTTGTGATTGCATTCTTTTTTAAGGTTCTAGGGGCTTTGGATGCCCCCACAAACAGAGACCCCATTTTCTCCCACAGATTACAATGAGCACAAAATCCACAGGCTGCACTTCCATGGGAAGATTCTTCCAACCAACCATTTTACTAGAGATAGAACCTGGGAGCCTGATTCACATTGTTGGAAAAGACAGTCGCTGACTTCCAGCACACGATGAGCCCAATGCCCTCACGGTGTGAAGATATAAGACACACATTCACACACCATTTTAAGTCTTTTACAGTCTATTGCACAATTGTCACTCCTATGGTTTCAATCCTTTTTTTAAGAGTTTATTTCTGGAATCATGTATTTAACATCTCCATTCAAGGTGCATTTCGCGTTCCACAGGAGTGGTGTTCCTGAACAAGGACACATCCATCAGCTTCTTCTCCTATGAATCTGATGTTCCCTGAAACTTCTCTGCCTGCCAGAGAGTTTGGGAAATGAATTTATGAACCAGTAGGCCCATGGGTTACAGTTAATTTCTCACATTGGTATGGCCCCTTTTTCTCTCACATTGTGGCTGTTTGGGCTGGTCTATTTCTTTCTTTGTCTGGATGCAATGTTCCATTCTATCTCCAGCTTCTAGGAGAGATATACTCACCCCAGATGCATGTAAGGTATAGATCCACTGTCCCCTGGAGTAGGACAGCAGGCCCCCCTCTCCCTGGCTTCATTCTTGTTCCTTTTTTTTTTTTTTTTTCCTCTTAGAGTTTCATTGTGGTTTTGTGTCCCTTTCAGAAGGCCCTGTCCCTCAGAGGTGACCACATGGGAATGGTCTTAGTTGTCTGCTATCTTTGGTACCTTGGGAGAACATAAGTTGCATTTTTCCTTATCTGCCTTGGGGCTCTATAAGGCTTCATGTCTGGTCATTGCCTCCAATTAACCTTGGACTTCAAGATCTCCAGCCCCACAAAGAGGGTCTTGATCAAATTTAACAGTTTGCAGGCAATAATGAGCACAGGAGAACTCATATTTCAAGGAATTTCCAATAAATAGTGAGCTTCCCTAACACAAATTTTCTTTCTTATTTATGCTTATACCTTTATTTTTCAAATGTGATGATATATGTGTGTTTTTGTGTCTGGGGATTTTCTTAAGTATGACTAGATGAAATGACTTGATTACTTAGTGGGAAAGATAACCTGAATCTTTTCCATATGGAGGTTGGTCGTGACTTTCTCTCTGGAAAAAGAGATTTTGCTTGGGAAGCAGCAGTAGGTTGGGGCAAAAAAACCTGCTTTTGTATCACAGACAATATTGTAGGAGGTACTTTCTGAGCTCTAGGAGTCAAGCCAACATGCTCATGCCTCCTGATGCTTAAAAATCATGATCTGGTTTTCATTTTTGTTTCCAGTGCCAGTGCTCCTGGGTCAACATGCTAATTTGAAAACTCACTGCATACATTTAAATATTGTGCATACTCTTAACTCCATGGAGGAGAGAAAATTAATAGGATTCTCTGTCTTTTCACTAGTCTAAAATGATTTTTAAATTCTACAAACAAAACAAAACAAACAAACAAAAAAAACAAAAACCACCCTCCATTTGCTTCATTGTTCTCAAGCTCTTCGAAATTGTAGAAATGATAATGGAATTTAATAATTATCATCTTACTCTAATAAATATAAAAGAAGATTGGTCTTTCTTGCACAAATTATTTCACCTACAGTAACCAGGCAATTTTCATTGTTGCTTGATCTGAAGTCCACTGACCCAAATTGGGTGATTAAGAGGGTCCATAAACTTCTAAGAAAAAAAAAAATGAAACACCTTTCTTTCACTGAGATTTTGTATTATCTTCAATTATGTACATAGGTAACCAATTACAATAGTACAACAAAATCTGACTTTTTGGCTTCAATAGAAATGACTGTTATTTTAATATCACAATGCAGCTGTTCCACATCTTAAAATGCCAATTACTCTAATCACTATTTTAAAATTATACTGTAAGACTTTCCACTAGTTCTTGTTTTGTTTTTTAAATATGCTACTAAAGAAGCACAAACATTGCTGTACACAGATTTATTCATTTATATTTAAGTCACTAAATTTCAATATAATTCAGTTGTGGCTTTATGTTCCTGTGCTTATCACTTTGTGCCTTTAAAATATTAACCCCAGAAGAGTCTATCAGTCATCAGATAACTAACAGGAGGCAAGGCACAGAAAAATCTAAGAATATGAGATCCACTCATTTATTAATTCATACCCCTCACCTTTTTTGCATTAACATTTCTCTTGCTCAACCGCAGCCTAAGACATGTGACATCTCTCTTTCCACCAGAACCCTCCTGGGGTCTTCAGTTATTTAAGAGTCCTTTCGCCCAATGATACATGAAACTCAGCAAACTATTTCTGAAAAGGAGAGAGCATGGTTTGATGTCCTGCAAAAGAGTCATTATCTATTAGAATAAGGGTGATATGATATATATATATATATTATATATATATATATAAAAAAAAACAAAAACCACCCTCCATTTGCTTCATTGTTCTCAAGCTCTTCGAAATTGTAGAAATGATAATGGAATTTAATAATTATCATCTTACTCTAATAAATATAAAAGAAGATTGGTCTTTCTTGCACAAATTATTTCACCTACAGTAACCAGGCAATTTTCATTGTTGCTTGATCTGAAGTCCACTGACCCAAATTGGGTGATTAAGAGGGTCCATAAACTTCTAAGAAAAAAAAAAATGAAACACCTTTCTTTCACTGAGATTTTGTATTATCTTCAATTATGTACATAGGTAACCAATTACAATAGTACAACAAAATCTGACTTTTTGGCTTCAATAGAAATGACTGTTATTTTAATATCACAATGCAGCTGTTCCACATCTTAAAATGCCAATTACTCTAATCACTATTTTAAAATTATACTGTAAGACTTTCCACTAGTTCTTGTTTTGTTTTTTAAATATGCTACTAAAGAAGCACAAACATTGCTGTACACAGATTTATTCATTTATATTTAAGTCACTAAATTTCAATATAATTCAGTTGTGGCTTTATGTTCCTGTGCTTATCACTTTGTGCCTTTAAAATATTAACCCCAGAAGAGTCTATCAGCTCATCAGATAACTAACAGGAGGCAAGGCACAGAAAAATCTAAGAATATGAGATCCACTCATTTATTAATTCATACCCCTCACCTTTTTTGCATTAACATTTCTCTTGCTCAACCGCAGCCTAAGACATGTGACATCTCTCTTTCCACCAGAACCCTCCTGGGGTCTTCAGTTATTTAAGAGTCCTTTCGCCCAATGATACATGAAACTCAGCAAACTATTTCTGAAAAGGAGAGAGCATGGTTTGATGTCCTGCAAAAGAGTCATTATCTATTAGAATAAGGGTGATATGATATATATATATATATTATATATATATATATTTAAATATATATATATATGGCTTCCCCAGTGGCTGAGCGGTAAGGAATCCACCTCCAATGCAGGGTCCTCAGGAGATTCATTGGGCTGAGAAGATGCCCTGGAGAAGGGCAAGGCAACACACTCCAGTATTCTTGCCTGGAGAATCCCATGAACAGAGGAGCCTGGAGGGCTACAGTCCACGAGGTTGAAGAGAGTCAGACATGACTGAAGCAACTTAACACACACTCACACATATAAACTGAAGTCTGATCCAACTGTCAGCTTCTAAAAAACAGCAGCCCTCTTATTGGACTCCTATCGATTCCACATCTTTAGGACAGATTCTAAGTATAGAGTCACCTTTTCACTTCCATTAGACGCCAGTTTAAATGATATGTCATCTGCTGGAGATTATCTGAATGTATTGTATTTGCTTCCAGCTGGGACAGAGATGAGGCTGGGAAGTATTCAGGACACTGCAGAGTTTAGGGGGAGCTTGGTCCTACTTAGGGTGGGTCTCTTACAAACATGAGGGTTCAAGTCATTAGTGCAGGTAAGTGTGATTGTACTCAACTTCTCCAGTCTGAAGTCAGTTTTTCCTACTGTTTGTAGGAAAATAACATATCAAATTTTAGTCAAGGGACTTCCCTGGTGGTCCTGTGGTGAAGACTTTGCCATCCAATGCATTGGGTGCAGGTTTGATCCTTGGTCGGGAGCTAATATCCTTATGATGAAACATATGAAAGCATAAAACAGAAGCAGTATTGTAACAAATTCAATAAGGACTTTTAAAAATGGTCCACATTTTTTTAAAATCTTCAAAAAAATTTTGGTCAAAAGATTTGTTGAGGAGAGACAAATCGAAATGCTTTTCTTGACAGTCAAACAGCTTGGAGTGATGGGCTTCCCTTGCTGTGAGAATATGGGTGCTGTCACCACACTCACCCCAGTGGCTGTCAGATGGGGTTCTGTTCCCTTGCAGCTCTGCCTGTGTCCTGTGAAACCAACACCCTCAGCTGCTGAGTCATCACAGTGCACAGGAGCTGCATCCAGTGAAAATCAGCCTCAGGCTCTTTGATATTTACCCAGCAGATTTTGGGAGACAACCCAAAGCTGAGTATGGGCCTTGGGCACCACCGTGCAGTAGCACCATCTGGAACTGTAAAGCCCGCTTCTGTTTCTCAAGGTTTTTCTAACCCCTTAGCATCCCTGTCCTTAAGCATCCTGTGCCTGCATGTTGCAGTAGCCACCCCCTAGCCACCCTCCTACCCATGGAATATTAGCAGGGCAGAGTGTTAGCAGGGCAACATGCCCTTCATCAGGGGAGAGTTGTCAGCTGGAAGAAGCAAGTGTTTCAAAGGGATAGGATTCTTAGTGAGCTACCAGTGGTAGGAAGTGAAACCTGGGAGCTCTCCCAACAAGGCGCTTTCCCTTCATTAACTTTGAGTGAATCAGGAGAGAAAGTGTGTCAGTTGTGCCTGGTCTGATCAGATGAGATCTTAGAAGAGGCTTTCTAAATCAGAAATGGAAGACCTTAGAGCAAAGACAGCTCCCTCTGGTCTAGAAGGAGGCAAACTTACACACTGTAGAGAGAACCATGCCTGGTGGGGACCAGCATGCTGCCCTGAGGTGCAGACTCACCACAATGGCAAGGAACTAAACTCTGCCAACCACCTGGATGAACCTGGAAGAGGAACTGAACTCCCGGTAAGAACCCAGCCTGGCCCGAATCTTGATCTCAGTCTTCGAGTCCCTGAGTAGAGTATCTGGCTAACCTGGGTCCCGATTTCTGACCCACAGAAACTGGAAGAGAGTTTGTGGCATTTGAGGTTCTAAGTCTGTGTAATTTCTTTACACAGAAATAGAAAACTAACGGGGCTCCAGAGAGTCTTAACTTTTGCATGTCATGGACCCTGTGGGAAGTCTAGGGAGCCTGTAAACTCCTGCTCAGAATTAATTTTTAAATGCCTATAATAAAATATATAAGGTTACAAAGGAAAGGCTTAAATAGGCTAATAAAAATATTAAAAATGTATCTGGGTCAGAGTAATATATACACTCACTTCCTATATTAAGTGATAGGATCTTGTGGTAGATCTAAGAACCACTTTAACTTTGAAGAAATGATGAGTGCAAGTCACCTTTTGAGATACCCACAGTGACAGAAATGCAATATAAAATCACCTGTCATTTCTGTGGGTGTCAAGGAGTCAAGACTGCTAGTGCTTTTGTGGTTGGTTGCTTTCATTCACAGTTGAAGCAGATGCCAAATTTCAGATAGTTAATGAACTTAGAGATTTTATTTTTTTCCATCCTAGCACATGGACTTCTGTGTTCTATTTAGGTCAAAGCCCCAGATGAGAAAGTTCTTGGGCTTCTTCCAAACTCAGTGTTATAAGTTGGCTTCATTTTTCTGAGCAATCTCTGTATTTTCCAAGATGGCAGTCTCCACCAAGGGCACTGGCCCCTGGTTCCCATCCTCAGAAGGGCCACCCTCTGTTTATCCCTAGCTCATTTTTCTTTAATTACATGGATTACTCAATTTGTATGTGTGATTCATGTCTTTTTGATTATGCAGAATTAAATTTAATGGAACACAGCTGCACCAAGATAAACTCTGGGTGTATCTGTCTGGATTTCCAAATGTTGGTGTTGCAAACACCTTCCTGGGGGAGACCAAAGCTGATAGCTCAAATGACAGAGCCAGGGTTTGGGGCTGTGACCCTCCTTTGGTCTACACCTGCCCACCTCTGCTCCCTTCTCTATTCTCAGTCTTAATGTGGACCAGGGTATTCCCTTGTAGCTCTGTTGGTAAAGAGTCTGCTTGCAATGCAGGAGACCCGGGTTCGATTCCTGGGTCAGGAAGATCCCCTGGAGAAGGAAATGGCAACCCACTCCAGTATTCTTGCCTGGAGAACCCCATGGACAGAGGAGCCTGGCAGGCTACAGTCCATAGCATAGCAAGAGTCAGACACGACTGAGTGACAAACACACACACACAGTGTGCACCAGAGTGGGTGCTTGGGATAATCTGCTTTTTGCCCACTGCTCTCTCCACTATCAGAGTTATAAATTGGTGCTCTCTGCTCTTGGTTGAGCTGTAAATCACTCTAATGTGTGTTTCCCATTTATTCGTTTACTTTCTTTACTCTTTAATTTTTTGAAAAATTATAAACATGTGGTTTTAAAATTTTTAAAGTCCTTAGAGCTGATGATTCCTTCCTTCTCTTGTCCCAAACTTGTGTTTATATTTTCTTTCCCTCTGTTAGTTACTTCCTTAGCTTTATATAGTATTCCTATTGTCTTTTGATTTATTAATTTTACGTGAAGTCTGTTGATTCACTGTTAAAAGGGGGTGTTTCCTCCACTTTGCACCCCATTTCCTATGGATGGTAATTTTCTTGTCTTAGCTTTATGACTTGATTAGATCATATCTCTATTTATATTAACTTTGGCATCTCTGCATACTCTTCCTTCTTTTCTTTTTCTGTCTCATTTTCTTTCAGATATATATTTGCTCTCACATTGTCAAGCATAATGTTATTTATCTTTTCCTCTTAAGTCAAAATTATATCTTCTATAGTTTCTCTATAGATTAATTTTAAGAGTAGGAAATTAGAAAAGTGCTATGTAACTTTGACTATCAAAATATTATTCTTTGTGGGGCCAAATGATGGATAAGAACACAGGTCTAAAGTGATGACCTCCTGGACTATTTGAAAGTGAAAGTGCCAGTTATCAAGGTCAAATGATTCTCATTGTTTATACCACCAAGGGATTAACCTCATGTTAATTTTTGTTTAGCATTTTGATAAATATTTTATGGGGAGGATTTTTTTCCTCTCATTTCTCTTTGAGTTGTCAACTACTTTTATTTTTAGGGAGTCTTCTTGAATAAAGAATAACATGACTTCAGCCCCCAATTTTGAAGACCTTCCCCATACCAATTAAATCAGAATTTCTGTGGATGGAACTCTTGCATAAGCTTATTTTAAATCAAAGTATTCCTAAACAAGGGCTTCCCGGGTGTTGCTAGTGGTAAAGAATCACCTGCCACTGCAGGAGATACAAGAGACACGGGTTTGATCTCTGGGTTGGGAAGATTTCCTGGAATAGAAAGTGGCAACCCATTCCAGTATTCTTGCCTGCAAAATTCTGTGGACAGAGGAACCTGGCAGACTATAGTCCATGGGGCCACAAAGAACCAGAAATGACTGAGTGCATTCCTAAACAAAGACAAAGTTGAATCAGATCTACTTAAGAGAGGAAGGGCAATCACTGCAACTATAGAACCTACTTAGAGTGTATTATTGCCCAGCTCTAGGAATAAAGAGTCGTGTGGACTGGTCCCTTGGGGAAGCACATCTAAACATTTCCATACAGATATTGTGGGTGGAGCTCTGCATACAGGAATAGTGAGAGCATGTGACTCAGTCCTCACCTGCCACCATAGCTCCAACTTCCTTAAGAGCCAGGTATAGATGGCAATTTCTGGTCCCACTGCAAAGGAGTCATAATAATTAAAAAGAAATTGTTACTTGGTAACCAAAAAGCAGTACTGTTCAGTCTAAAAAATCTACGCACTAAGGGCCCTCTGGTTTTATAAACTACTGCAATGCTCCATTCTTCATTTTCTTCCCTGAATTCCTTTTGATAAGAAAATTTCTAGAAACTGAATCTATACTTTTAGCTCATAAGTGAGCTAATGGAGTTATTTCCTAAACCTGGTGAATTTCTGTTGCTGAAGTAGAGACTTACTATTAGGATCTGAACACTGCTGTCTAGTTTGTAAATGATCCCCAGGCTGAAGTGAACAGAACTGTTAATGTATTTTTGATGAATATTAAAAATTCATGAAAAAAATAAAAAGGAGGATAAATATTCAAAGGAGTCTGGTTTGGGTTTACATGCCTTAAAGTTATTCTCTCTGTCATCCTCTCTCCCTTACTCTACAAAGAATATCATAAAACTTCCACGTCTTTCCACATTATGGAAAGTCAATTTGATAAGAATGTTGTTATGTCTGTAACCTGTCAGGGGTAAATTGAGTAGAAAATTATGCAGTTCCCCGGTAAAACCAAGTGTTAATATGGAAATTCTCATTAAAAGCCCTAAGAAGCTACAGATGTTTGAGAAAATGTCACTGATTGCTTTGACCTGACCTTTTTTTTTTTTTTTTAACAGTGTCTTCCACAGTGCACTGAAATCCTTCAGCCCATCTTACCCCATGTTATCAGTTTCAGACCAGGAGGCCTTTTTAGAACCACTGGATATGGCATTAACTTATTTTATCCACACCGTCTCCTCTTCTGTCCCCTGACTGCTGACAACAGCTTTCTGCATGGTGCTGTGGGCAAGAAAAATGCAGCAAGTTTCTCCTTCAGTAAATAGGACATCCCATTCAGGTCACTCATGCAGCTCATTTTAAATAAATTGAATAAACTTCTGCCTATTATCTGCTTGTCCTTGAACTAAGATAACATTGGACATTCAGTTATCACTCAAAGAAGGAATTATGAGAGTGACAAAATTTGCTGAGTGCTCCAAGGCCAGGTTTCACAGAACTTTATTTGGGTAGGACTGGGGAAGGGAACTTCCATTGCTCCAGTCAAGTAGTATGTTAACCGTCCACAGTGTGCCCTTGCTGAAAAGTTTCAGAAAGTGAAAATTTGAGAATATTTTCAACCCAGTTTTATTCTTGTGAAATGACTGAGGTTAACAGTCTCAACAGACATGAATTTGTTAGTGAAGGACAGGGAAGCCTGGCGTGCTACAGTCTATAAGGTCACAAAGAGTCAGACATGAATTAGCAACTGAACACACAAGAGCTGGTGCTATCCTAGAAGTCTGGAGATGCCTAGCTCCTTTGCAGAGAACCTCTTGTCATTGGAATTTGCCCTCTATAGTATTAGCAAATCAAGGGACTTAATAACCAAATTCTTATCCAGAAGTTACATAAGGAGTAACAGAAAGACTTTTTTTGTGGCTACTCTCGTCTTTGTTGTGGCATGTGCAGGCTTTCCCCAGTTGTGGCTCATGTGCTTAGCTGCCCCAAAGCATATGGGATCTTAGTTCCCTGACCAGGTAATCTAACCCTTTTCCTTTGCATTGGAAGGTGGATTCTGGACCACTAGGGAAGTCCTGCATAAAGACAGCTTTATTCAAGAAGCAGTTAAATTTGGTTGAAATAAATCATCTCTGAGCTTCCCTTCTCTGATGATGGATTTGTTCTAGAAGTTTTGCATCTAATGGCTTTAAATCTAGGTGGACTCTTTGTTCATTTAATATAGACTTTGCTTTGGTTTATTATTGGGACTCACCAAATTTTTAAGTTTCTCTCCCTGCCTGGGTGCATGCAATGATCTCACTTTCTTGCTCCATTAAAGTTAGGTAGGACCATGCAACTTGTTTGCTGAATGAAACGTGAGAGGAAATGCTATGTGTCACTTTCAAGACATAGCCCTTAATCACTGATACTTGACCCTTGAGTTCTCTCTTCCCCTGTGCCTGTGACACTGGGAGTAGAAGTTGGCATGCATGGAGGAGCCTCAGGATTGATGCAGCCTGAAAGGACAGTGGCCCTGACTCATGGCTGAGTTAGGATGAGTGAGAAGTAACTTTGGTGTTGCTGAGCCACTAAAAGCTTGGAGTTATTTTTATTGCAACACAACCTAGCCCATCCTTACTGAAACATGCTCCATGTTCAAACTTGCTTGAATGAGGCCCTTTAGAGTCACTGTCTCCTTATTTCCAGGGCAGTATTTTTCATGCGCTGTCTTAGCTATCTTGTGAAGTGGACCACCACCTGGAGGGCTGTAAACTGGAGGGTCCAGTTGTTGACTTGCCAGCACCAACAACGTATGCCTCATGAGCGCCTCTAATTAATGGAGAAGAGTCAGATGATATAATCAAAACCAGGCTTAGCACCAGGCTCTCTAGGGAGCTCTGCTTGTGACTGTCAAAAGGAAAGAAGACCTTGTTTAATTGGCATGTATTAATTGCTCTTGGCTACTCATATTAACTCATCTTCATGTTGATAATGGCTTAGAGGGATAATCTTGATATGAGTAGTTAATTCAAAAAGGTCTCAGTATGACATCAGTTTCTGGAATACAGATGTTCTCTTAGAAATACTGAGGTTCCCAAAGGTGATTTTCAAGTCCAGTTTTCTATAAGTCCAAATGAGTACCCATTTCTTTGAATGGGGTGAAATTGCCACTACTATGCTATGGCTCAGGCTTGAGTCTTGCCTAATTTTTGTTTCCTTTTTCTAAGTTGAAGCATATTTGATTTACAATGTTATGTAAGCTACAACATTTACACAGTGGGCTTCTCAGGTGGTGCTAGTGGTAAAGAACCTGCCTGCCATTGCAGGAGACGTGAGACACACGGGTTCAATCCCTGGGTCAGGAAGATCTCCTGGAGGAAGGCGCAGCAACCTGCTCCAGTATTCTTGCTAGAAGAATCACATGGAGAGAGAAGCCTGGCAGACTAAGATTGCAAAGAGTCACAACTGAAGTGACTTAACACAGTGTGTGTGTGTGTGTGTGTGTGTGTGTGTGTGTATACATATATATATATATTCCTTTTCAGATTCTTTTTCTTATAGGTTATTACAAAGTAGTAAGTATAGTTCCCAGTGGTATACAGTAGATCCTTAATTATCTATTTTATAGATAGTCATGTGTATCTCTTATTCCCAAACTCCTAATTTATCCCTCACCCCCTTTACCATAAGTTTGTTTTCAGTGTCTGTGGGTCTACATCTGTTTTGCAAATAAGTTCATTTGAATCATGTTTTAGGTTTCACATATAAGTGATATCATCTGATGCTTTTCTTTCTCTGACTGGCTTACTTCACTAAGTGTGATCATCTCTAGTCCATCCGGTTCAGTTCAGTTGCTCAATTGTGTCCGACTCTTTGCGACCCCATGAATCGCAGCACGCCAGGCCTCCCTGTCCATCACCAACTTCCGGAGTCCATCCAAACCCATGTCCATTGAGTCGGTGATGCCATCCAACCATCTCATGCTCTGTCTTCCCCTTCTCCTCCTGCTCTCAATCTTTCCCAGCAGTAGGATCTTTTCCAATGAGTCAGCTCTTCTCATCAGGTGGCCAAAGTATTGGAGTTTCAGCTTCAACATCAGTCCTTCCAATGAATATTGAGAACTGATCTCATTTAGGATGGACTGGTTGGATCTCTTTGCAGTCCAAGTGACTCTCAAGAGTCTTCTCCAATATCACAGTTCAAAAGCATCAATTCTTAGGCACTCAGCTTTCTTTATAGTCCAACTCACATTCATACATGACTACTGGAAAAACCATAGCTTGACTAGATGAACCTTTGTTGACAAAGTAATGTCTCTGCTTTTTAATATTCTGTCTTGGTTGATCATAATACGTCCATCCATGTGGCTGCAAATTGCCTATATCTTAAGTTCACCAAAAGAGGTGAATTCTTTTAACAATACTTATGCTTTAAATTTCTTGAAAAGTAGGAATATGTTGACTAGAACATACTACCCTGTGTAATAGGTATGAACATTTACTATTTAAAAGACCAAATTTCCAGAAACCCTTTTCAAATTTGAAAGGTTGAGTAAGGGGATGTGCTTTGCTTGGTGCTTCATAAATTACTTGGTAGAATAATGGACCTTTCCAATGCAGTTCCCATATTTCATCCTATCCTGTACCATGGAAATTCCATTAATAATAAATATAATACTGATTTTATGTTTTTTCTCCTATAGCAAGAAACTCTTTCCTTTGAAGTAGGTTCAGTTCCCTAAAGCATAACGTTTTTGAATTAAGTAGCTATTGGATTGAGAAGTAGGAAGAAGGATAAAACTGAAGTATTTTGCTAATGCCTCGTGTAATCTCAGGGAAAATGATGAAGCTTCCTCAGCATCTTTACTGCTGATGCATGGGAATATGTCTGGCTGGAGGGGGTCTCTCAACTCCCTGATATTTATGAAGTCCTTACAGAGGGGTGGGCATACTCATGCACTCCTTCATTTATGTCCTCCTGCTTGGGTCCAACTCCTTTGGAAAAAAGTCACAAATCCAAGGAAGGTGCAGTCCCCTTAATGTTCCCTTGTTTAAAACAATTGAAATGTGTCAGTCTACTCAGTCAGTGCTGTGTTTTAGATATTACTTCTGACTGAAACATCATTCTTCAATAGATCTGCTCCTTGAATTCTACTGAGTGATTTTTGCAGAGATCATTTGATGTGCATTTCTCCTCCCTTGTAATGAAACTGCCTTTCTGGTGGCTGGTCTCTCCTTATAACCCGTTAAAGATTCTGGTGACCGATGATCATGAGGTTGAAACTGCCCTTTGTGTAACAGGTCAAAAATAGTGGAATATTGGACATTTCATATGGCTCAAACTTCCTTTGCTGTGGCAAGGCTTCCCAGGTGGCTCAAAGGTAAAGAATCCACCAGCTAATGCAAGAAACACAAGAGACACGGGTTTGATCCCTGGATCAAGATGATCCTCTCGGGGAGGAAATGGCAACCCACCCCAGTTTTCTTGCCTGGAAAACCCCATGGAGAGAAGAACCTGGTAGGCTACAGTCCATACAGTCTCAAAGTGTCAGACGTGACTGAATGACTGAGCATGCATGCACAGGTTTAGGGAAAATAAATAGAACTGCCTGATATGTGTAAGCAACACCCCTTTCTGTCATTTTATTTTTTGTTCTTATACAAAGGAAGCAGACAAGAGATACAAAGACTAGCAGTAAGAGCATCTACACATGTGACTCAAGGTTCCTGGCCATCATGTACCACTCACCCCACCCAGGTTTTGCTCCCAGCCAAGTGGTGGTGGGAAGATCCCCTAGAGAAGGAAATAGCAACCCTCTCCAATGCTCTTGCTTGGAAAATCCCATAGATGGAGGAGCCTGGCAGGCTATGGTCCAGGAGTCGCAAAGAGTCAGACATGACTGAGCAACTTCACTTTCACTTTCAAGGGGTGATGAGAATGAAGAGCAAAGGAAAGGAAGAGATGATGGTTGACACTTGAGATCCAGGCAGCCTCAGGCGAGAGCTTTGTTCTTAAGGGCTTCTACTTCCTGATAATGAAATGAGAACTCGTTTTCACTCCTTTAAAGAGTTTTCTCTGTAGAAAATAGGAAAGCATGGAAGTATTTTATACTCTGCACATCAAAGAAGCAGGACACATCTTACACATCTGTAAAGATATTTGTGAATTCACTCTAAACCATCCTCCCAAACAAAAACAGGTAGAAAATAAAAAAACAATTACCAAACCTCAGGGGTCTGTAGGTCTCCTTTGACCACAATCCAACAGAAGGGAGAGAGTCTTTAGGAGAGAACACATCAAAGAGAATGAGAAAGGAGGATGTTTGCTTTTCTTCCTTGCTTACTTGGCTACAAACACTTTAATCATGTAAGTGTATGAAATCCTCCTAGCCCTTCTACTATTATTCCATTTGATGGGAGAGGAGACTAAGGTTGACAGAAGAAATGGAGCTTGTCCTAAGTGGAAGAGTTTGTCAAATAGCAGAGGAATAGACTCAAAGCCAAGCTGGCTAACTCCAAAGATATAGTCTTCCAAAGTGATACACAGCTGTCCCCTTGGATACAGACAGGCAGTGGCTTTGATGGACACAAGGAAAATATAGGGTTCTAAAGTGGTGATAGGGGCTCACCTCTCCACAGTTTGTGTAATGCCTTATGACTGTCCTGCCCCACTGTAATGAGCAGGTCACGTGGGAAGAGAACCTAAAAGGTAGAGACGCCCGTTTAAGAGAGATACCATCTGCAAATGCCCCCAGAATGTTCAATTTAACTCCAAAGGTTAAAGGGAAGAACATCATTTTGGGAATCAGGCAGCTATGCCATTTAATATTTGTGAGATATTGCACATCTGAAAACGGGATGATCATACCTGCTTTGTAATACTGCTCGGATTCAGCATTCTCTCTCTTTCTTTCTCTTTTGTCTATTTTGCTCTCAGGGCCTCTTTCACACTGAAAAATTTGTTGGGATCCCCAAAGAGCTTTTGCTTAGTTAGATAGGAGTTTGATCTATTGATATTAACCATATTATAAATTAAAATCAAGACAACAAAAATCCTTATTAGTTTATTTAAAATTAGAATGCTTCTATTACGTGTTAACATCAAACATATATGTTTTTCAAGTACAATAACTATACATTCTGAAAACATAGAACTTACTGAGAGGAGTGGCATGCTTTAACAACTTGGTACACTGCTTTAATGTCTGAAAATATAAAACAGCCAGATTCTCATATCTGCTTCTGCATTCAATCTGTGATGATACATTGTTTTGATTGAAGTGTGTAAAGAAAACCCAGCTTCAAACAGACTTGCAGTTGGAAAAATGAGGATTTCATGGGCTGCCTGAAAGGTGACCTCTGAGGGTTCTGGCACTCTACTTTAGAACAGCTGCTCTAAAGATTAAAATGAGTGAATTAAATACAAAGGATTTACTCCCATGCCAGTACACAGAGCAGGCAGATGCTCACTAAATTGTATGAGAAAGTGTTACCTCCAAACTTCATTGCATCTATTGATATATATCTCTGTCTAAGAAATGTGTTCCAAAATAATATATATCATAGTGAATATATGTATATCTAACAAATGAGTGGGAGCATACCTACATGCACATAAAGAAAGCTTTGAATTCCTTTGACCTTCATTTGATCAGAATAGCAACACCAATTTGCAAAATATTTTAACAACATTCTCTTGCCCCACACCTCTTAACTTCCATTTTTTTTCCCCCATTGGAAGGATGCATTTTATTGGTCTAACCAATATGGTACCAATGATGGGCAATGCCCAACATCTCTCATTATTATGGATGCCCTTCCTTCCTGTCCTGGTAATTCATGACTCAGTCCAAGAAACAAAATATCAAGCATCACCAGGGCAAAATAAAGGCAATTTTCCCTGAAGTCCTTTCTTCAGAATGAGGAAAAGCCTATAAGAAGAGATTACCTTGGACAACATCTTTAATCTCAATCCCAGAACCCAGAAAATTATTTGAGTGGTTGTGTGTTGTTGTGTTAGTCACTCAGTTGTATCTGACTTTTTGTGACCCCATGGAAGATAGCCCACCAGGTTCCTCCATCCATGGGATTTTCTAGGCAAGAATACTGGAGTGGGTTGCCATTTCCTTCTCCATGCATACATATATAAAATACTAATATATACAAAATAAAACATAATGTAGATATATAAAATACATAATTCTATAAATAATAAATAAATATATGAAATAAAAGATATTTATAAATATATAAAGTATATAAAATTATTAATGTAATTTACTTATTTGAATGCACAACATTCAAACATTGCATAGTTTGCACAGTCTATAAAGAGATGTGATCTCAGTATCACGTATGGGTAATTTCTTTTCCTCCAGCTGTCAATCCTCTAGGGTTGTAACAATGTGTATATGACCTACTAAGTTCTCGAAGATTTTCCCTAATACCTAGTAACTATATGATTGGTAATTTTACCTAATATTTCCTGATAATCATCTTGAGAGTGCCCAAAGGCCCAGTAAAAGTGGTATTTAACATCAAATTGGATAGTTTTCAATTCTCCAAAGTACAGTTCATATAAAATACTGTTCTAGGCCCAGAGCAGGGAAGTTAGTAGACAAATACAATATCATCATTAAGCACTGATGCTTAACTCTCTTAGAACCATGGGGAAAAGGCTGAAGGACGTCCACCCCTGTGCCATCAGCATCTCCGTGGCATTGTCCATAGGAGTCCTCAGAGTTTAAAGTGTGAAAGTGTCCTATAAGATATTTTATAAAAGTTGTGATTCCTGATTTAATGTTATTTCTTTTTGTTTGAGTTCTTCCTTGACTTTGGCAATGTTTTTAAGAAATAACCAATATGTCTCTAATATTCAAATTTTCCCCCATTGGTAAAAATCTAGGTATAATTTGCATGCAATAAAAGTCACTATTTTTGGCAAGAGTTCTGACAAATGCTAGAGGTGTGTAACCACTGGCACAATCAAGACATAGAGCAGCTCCAGCACCCAGACTCACTGATGCCCTATGGCTAACTTTTGCGCCCACCCGGAGCCTTGAACACCATTGAATTTCTTTCTGTTATCTTTTATAGAATGTAATATTAATAGAATTAGAGCCTTTTGAGTCTGACTTCTTTTAAGCAGCATAATCGACTTTAGATTCACCCTTCTTTGGGGGATGTGCCAGTAGTGGCTTCATTTGTCTTGCTAAGAAAATATTCCATTGAATGGATATTCCATGTGATCTAATCATTCCCAATGGCAGGACCTTTGAGATGTTTCCAGGTTGGGGCAATTACAAATAAAGGTAATATGAATATTTGCATACATTGAGTGTATATGTTTGAGTATGTGTGTGAGT
The DNA here is from genome assembly GCA_006408695.1 of Aepyceros melampus. Lineage (NCBI taxonomy): Eukaryota > Metazoa > Chordata > Mammalia > Artiodactyla > Bovidae > Aepyceros > Aepyceros melampus. The sequence continues at coordinate 24,205 of SJXQ01012222.1, forward strand.
CAAACTTAGATTTTCATTTAATTTGGGCTGCTGGGTCATACGGCAAATGTGTCTTTACCTCCATAAGAAATTGCCAACTATTGTTGGCAACCAGCTGTACTGTTTTGCATCTTACTATTAATAGATGGGAATTTCAGTTGCTTAAGTTCCTTGCTTGCACTGTAGTATTGTCACTTTCCCCAACCCTATCCTAATAAGTACAGGCTTCTAAGTTGGTGTTTTTGAGGTTTTCATTTTTTATACTTTTTTATTTTATTTTTTAAATTAATTTTTATTTTTTAGTTTGTTTTGCTTAACAATACTGTATTCGTTTTGCTATACAATGACATGAATCAGCCACGAGTATACATGAACTTTTTTAAAGTCACTAAATAAGAATTATTAAAATAGCTTAGATGGAAAAACCCCCTATAAAAGCAATAGATAGAGTAACTAAACTACTAAAAATATATCAATGAGCTAAAAGTCTCAACTTGTGAGTACAAGACTTTACATGAAATAAATGTGTGATGTACTTTGATTCTAGGGATAATATTTGGCCAAATATTGTCTTTTGAAATCCTCTATTTGTCACAAAACTAAAAATAATTCAAGATTATGAGCCAATAGCTCAAATGATAAGCATTCACAGTAAAATTAACAAGCAAATATAAAGTTGATCCCTCTTATAAATGTCCTTCTGATAAACTACATAAACTTCCACTAAATTGATATTATTTTTTAAAAAATTGGAATCAAGATTGCCGGGAGAAATATCAATAACCTCAGATATGCAGATGACACCACCCTTATGGCAGAAAGTGAAGAGAAGCTAAAAAGCCTCTTGATGAAACTAAAAGAGGAGAGAGAAAAAGTTGGCTTAAAGCTCAACATTCAGAAAATGAAGATCATGGCATCTGGTCCCATCACTTCATGGGAAATAGATGGGGAAACAGTGGAAACAGTGTCAGACTTTATTTTTGGGGGGTCCAGAATCACTGCAGATGGTGACTGCAGCCATGAAATTAAAAGACACTTACTCCTTGGAAGAAAAGTTATGACCAACCTAGATAGCATATTCAAAAGCAGAGACATTACTTTGCCGACTAAGGTCCATCTAGTCAAGGCTATGGTTTTTCCAGTGGTCATGTATGGATGTGAGAGTTGGACTGTGAAGAAGGCTGAGTGCCGAAGAACTGATGCTTTTGAACTGTGGTGTTGGAGAAGAGTCTTGAGAGTCCCTTGGGCTGCAAGGAGATCCAACCAGTCCATTCTGAAGGAGATCAGCCCTGGGATTTCTTTGGAAGGAATGATGCTAAAGCTGAAACTCCAGTACTTTGGCCACCTCATGCGAAGAGCTGACTCATTGGAAAAGACCCTGATGCTGGGAGGGATTGGGGTCAGGAGGAGAAGGGGATGACCGAGGATGAGATGGCTGGATGGCATCACTGACTCGATAGATGTGAGTCTGAGTGAACTCCGTGAGTTGGTGATGGACAGGGAGGCCTGGCGTGCTGCGATTCATGGGGTCGCAAAGGGTCGGACACGATTGAGCGACTGAACTGAACTGTGTGGCTATTCAAAGAAACTGTATTTTTATATGACTATATACATTATAGTTGTTGAATAACATTGCCAAGTTTTAAGATAAAATTGAAAATCACTTTTTAATAAAACTACTTTACTGAGATATAATTCACATACCATAAAATTCATCTATTAAAGAGTACAAGTCAATGGTTTTAATATAGTTGCAGAGCTGTAAATATAACACTTTCTAATTTTTCTATTTACTTTTCAAACAGCAAGGATTTATTATTTTGAGATGCATGGTTCTTCATCTTTATTTCAGAGTATATATGTCTTTGTGTTCATGTATGCTGAGTCACTTCAGTCATGTACTCTTTGCAACCCTATGGACCACAGCCCTTCAGGCTACTCTGTCCACGGGATTCTCCAGGCAAGAATACAGGAGTGGGTTGCCATGCCCTCCTCCAGGGGATCTTCTCCACCCAGGGATCAAACCTGAGTCTCCTGCACTGGCGGGTGGATTCTTTGCTACTGGGGCCACTGGGAAGCCCATGTATGTCTTCACACACATTTAAAGACTGTCCAGTGATAAGAAATCCAGAACAGCAAGGGTGTAAACTTCCCCCGGAGTAAACTTTTCCATGATTCATGTTGGTTCTTTTGCAGCTAAACTGATAAATGATATCAAGCTAAATATACTGATAAAATTTTATTTGGAACTTAAAAGCTGTGAAGCTTATTTTTAATAACATAGTAATTGAGTTGAAATTAAGTTAATTAAAAACTCTTCTCTGAAATAAGCAAATTTAAAAACAATGAATGTAGGAGCAAAACTTTATTAGATCTAAGAAAAGCTTAATTTGTCTTTCTGCTCATTATTTTTCAACACGTATAGCATGGTTTTCCAAATAACATCATTGCCTTAAACTCTTTAGTTCAAATTTATGTTTTTTTGTTGGCACATTTGCATCAAGGCCAGTTTCCATTAAAGATGTTGATATGTGTTTATCTGCTCAAACTTTAGGGAATTATTTTTAAAATGTCTATTAAATGGATTTAACAAGAAATCTGAAGATTACTAAACTATGAGTATATATGAGGTAGTAAAGTAATGCTCAAAATTTTCCAAGCCAGACTTATAGCAATATGTGAACCGTGAACTCCCTGATGTTCAAGCTGGTTTTAGAAAAGGCAGAGGAACCAGAGATCAAATTGCCAACATCTGCTGGATCATGGAAAAAACAAGAGAGTTCCAGTAAAACATCTATTTCTGCTTTATTGACTATGCCAAAGCCTTTGACTGTGTGGATCACAGTAAACTGTGGAAAATTCTGAAAGAGATGGGAATACCAGACCACCTGACCTGCCTCTTGAGAAATCTGTATGCAGGTCAGGAAGCAACAGTTAGAACTGGACATGGAACAACAGACTGGTTCCAAATAGGAAAAGGAGTAATGCCAAAGCCTTTGACTGTGTGGATCACAGTAAACTGTGGAAAATTCTGAAAGAGATGGGAATACCAGACCACCTGACCTGCCTCTTGAGAAATCTGTATGCAGGTCAGGAAGCAACAGTTAGAACTGGACATGGAACAACAGACTGGTTCCAAATAGGAAAAGGAGTACGTCAAGGCTGTATATTGTCACCCTGCTTATTTAACTTATATGCAGAGTACATCATGAGAAATGCTGGACTGGAAGAAACACAAGCTGGAATCAAGATTGCTGGGAGAAATATCAATAATCTCAGATATGCAGATGACACCACCCTTATGGCAGAAAGTGAGGAGGAGCTAAAAAGCCTCTTGTTGAAAGTGAAAGAGGAGAGTGAAAAAGTTGGCTTAAAGCTCAACATTCAGAAAACGAAGATCATGGCATCTGGCCCCATCACTTCATGGGAAATAGATGGGGAAACAGTAGAAACAGTGTCAGACTTTGTTTTTTTGGGCTCCAAAATCACTGCAGATGGTGACTGCAGCCATGAAATTAAAAGGCGCTTTCTCCTTGGAAGAAAAGTTATGACCAACCTAGATAGTATATTCAAAAGCAGAGACATTACTTTGCCGACTAAGGTCCGTCTAGTCACGGCTATGGTTTTTCCTGTGGTCATGTATGGATGTGAGAGTTGGACTGTGAAGAAGGCTGAGCGCAGAAGAATTGATGCTTTTGAAGTGTGGTGTTGGAGAAGACTCTTGAGAGTCCCTTGGACTGCACGGAGATCCAACCAGTCCATTCTGAGGGAGATCAATCCTGGGATTTCTTTGGAAGGAATGATGCTAAAACTGAAGCTCCAGTACTTTGGGCACCTTATGCGAAGAGTTGACTCATTGGAAAAGACCCTGATGCTGGGAGGGATTGGGGGCAGGAGGAGAAGGGGACGACCGAGGATGAGATGGCTGGATGGCATCCTGGACTCAATGGACGTGAGTCTGAGTGAACTCCGGGAGTTGGTGATGGACAGGGAGGCCTGGTGTACTGCGATTCACGGGGTCGCAAAGAATCGGACACGACTGCGCGACTGAACTGAACTGAATATTAAACAGCCCAACTTTGCTAGCTGGTGTGTCTTTGCTTAGATTACTACAAGGTGTTATGCCTGTTTTCACAGATACTAAGGGGGCCCACATAATGCCTCAAAATGCTCATAAAATGGGCCTTGTCTCACAGCACTTATCACCTGAGCTGCTTTTCACATTCCCCATCCCCTGACCGCTCTGCAGTGAACCACCAACTCTTAATCATTATCTACCAATGACATGCCTCTGGGTTTATAGCCCTGTTCGTTCTGTGAGCGGTTTCAGTAAAACATTTTCCGCCTTTAAGATTCAGTTCTTCTGCTTGGAGCTCAATGTTTCACAGAGTTTATTACAGCTGTTCTTTTATCCACAGCCTCCCCTGGGTCTCACAGGCGCCAGGGTTCTCTTTTGGGGTTCAGGTAACCACTATCTCACCATTCCTAGCAGCAATCCCCTTAGGGCCTGGACCATTCCATCTGTCTCAGACTGCACTGTGCCCTCTTTCACTCCTCTGCTCCCAACTTCCAGCCCATTGCCCCATGTCAACACCCCACCAGACAGTGTCTATTGGTGTCTGAAGTGGGAGAGCTTCCCCCTTATATTTTCCAAGGAGCCAAATGGCCTATATACCATTCAGTGACTCCCTGTACATAGAATCTGCAGTGGTTTTGCCTAAATTCACATGGCAATTCCAGATGACCAACTTCAGTCCAGTCTAGACCATTTCAACAGGAAGTAGGCAAGAGTTAGGATAACAGAGGCCCCAGAACTGCTGGCTGTAACCAAAATTTGTTGGAATGTCAGTGGCAGAGACAGATCTCTGACTTTCTTTTCCCTGGCTGAACATTTTAATACTGAAGGATCTTTGGTATAATCCCTGAGTTCGCAAGTGAGTTATCTGTTTGTACAAAGGAGACTTAGCTAGGCAGTCACTTGGAATTTTGCCATCCCATCAAATATTTTTGAAGTATCTAAAAATATTTTAATATGGCATGTGTCATCGGATATGGGGTCCTGCCAATTTGATAATTGAATGGGAGGCTGATGTATATTTTAATAAAACAAAATCCCTTTTAGACAAGTCTTTTTTTAAATTTTCTTTTTATAAGTGGAGAAGTACATTATGAGACACCCTTCAGATGCAGGCTGTCACCCACTTATTTCTGATTCATGCCACCAGCTGCTGTTCCATCCTCCTACACATCCCCCTCACTGTTAATACCCACTGGCAAAGCTAGATCTGCCTCCATAACCTCACATTCAAGTTGTTTCTCCTGGTTCTTTACATCTTGTGGGCTTGCACAACTCTCTGGTTATCCAGATTGGTATTCAAAAACTGCAGCAATCACAAAAAGAAGATTCATGGCCGAATTAGTGAAAGGAAGACATTTCCCACATCTTTTCTTATATTTTATCTAGAGGATATTTATAGGCTAAGAAAATTCCAAAAAGAGTGTATAGTCAAACTGTTTTTAAAATAGCATTTACAAATTAATTTCAAGTCAATTTATTCCTCTTACTTTAGCTTTAGCTGTAAGCAGTAAGCAGTGATGTCCAAAGAGTATCAGTATACAGCCCCAAACATTGCTACTTAAGACACTAGGACCCTTGTTTACTTATGCAATGCATATTTGAGTGTCGCACTGTGCTGGCTGCTGGGAAATTCAGAAGTGAACAACACAAATGCGGTTTCCTCCTCGTGTTTGTGGTCGAACAAATGATAAACACATAATCCAATAAATCCAATGAGAGAATTTCAGATAGGTTTAAATGTCATGAAGATTCTTGAGTTGAAATATTTGGCTTATCTGGTGGCTCAGATGGTAAAAATCCACCTGCAATGAGGAAGACCCAGGTTTGATCCCTGGGTCAGGAAGATCCTCTGGAGAAGGCAATGTCTACCCACCCCAATATTCTTGCCTGGAGAATTCCATGGGTAGAGGAACATAGTTGATTTACAATGTTGTGTTAGTTTCAAGTGTACAGAAAAATTATATATATATATATTCTTTTTTTACATTCTCTTCTATTATACATGATTACAAGATATTGAGTATAATTCCTGTGTTATGTAGTAGGTCTTTATTGGTTATCTAATTTATATATGGTAGAGTATATATTTTAATCTCAGATTTCTAATTTATTCCCCTCTTCTTTTCTCCTTTGGTAACCATAAGTTTGTTTTTTATGTCTGTGAGTCTATTTCTGTTTTATAAATAAATTTATTTGTATCATTTTTTAGATTCCACATATAAGCAATATCATATGATATTTACCTTTGACTTACTTCACTTAGTATTACAATCTCTAAGTCCATTCATGTCACCGCAAATGACAATATTTCATTCTATTTGTGGCTAAGTAATACTCTGTTGTGTGTGTATATATATGTCTGTCAACGGACACAATTTGCTTCCATGTCTTGACTATTGTAAATAGTGCTGCTATGAACATTGAGGTGCATGTGTCTTTTCAAATTGTTTTTTTATCCAGGTGTATGTCCAGGCATGGGACTGCAGGATCCTATGGTAATTCTATTTTTAGTTTTTTATGAACTTCCATACTGTTCTCCATAGTGGCTGTACCAATTTACATTCCCACCAACAGGCTAGAAGGGTTCCTTTTTCTCCAGACCCTCTCCAGCTTTTATTATTTGTAGATTTTTGATAATGGCCATTCTGACCAGTGTGAGGTGACATCTCATTGCAGTTTTGATTTTCATTTCTTTAATTACTAGTGATGTTGAGCATCTTTTCAAGAGAATATCAAATCAATTTAAATGCTGTGAAGAGTCCAGACTTTAAAAGCAGCTTCTCAGAGAAAGCCTCGAGTTGAATCAAGCATTCCATGGGAAATACATACAGAAGAGAAGGAAAATATGTTCTGCTGGCAAAAGCCTGGAAGAAACATCAGAGAGGAATAATGCAAGGCTGGTCTCATTCCCTTTGAAAAGAATTTCCACCATTTTCTTGGCACCTAACCCTGTCTCTCCACGTCTTCCCCCAAACCTGGCAGCTGAGTAGATTCTGTAGGACGCTGGGTCAGTGGTATTTCAGAAGGATACTACTGAACCTTAGTAGCCAAATACATAAAACTTCACTGTACAACTATGTTCTAACTAGGCGAAAAATGACTTGAAAAGACTTTCCTTCAGAAAATGTGAAGATTGGATGAGTTACCTTTTCTAATCATCAAAGGCTTTTAGCTCAAGAGCTAGAAAAATGTCATTTTTGAGGCATTTATAAATGAGATGATCCAACCCTGAAACAACAACTCTTTTATCCACCCCCTGCTAGTATGCCCCTGATACGATAGACCTTTACCCTCCCGCAGACAACTGAGGGAATCAATGACCCAACATTTCCTTTTCTCTTCTCTCCATATATTTTTCTTGCCTATACATGTTCTGCAGGCATATCCTCAAGCCAGTTCATTTCCTGCATTTTGTACCTTGTGTTGATTTACATTATAGGAGCTCTCCTCTTTAATTCCCACCCAAAGCAATAAGCAGAAAAGCTGTTAATTAGGGGAACAGTCATGATCACATTTCACTTGATCTTATTCTCACATTATCACTGTAGTGAACTGGTTGGTGCTAACAAAGACAGACCCAGGTCCTAACCCACAGAACACCTGACTGAGACCTTATTTAAAAAAAAAAAAAGTATTTGCAGTTGTTTTTGTTATTTAGCTTCCCAGACATGTTCAACTCTTTTGTGACTCCATGGATTGGGATGCTTCAGGCAAAAGTTCTGGAGTGGGTTGCCATTTCCTCCTCCAGGGGATCTTCCTGACCCAGGGATCAAACATGAGTCTTTTGCATTGACAGTCAGATTCTTTCCCGCTGAGCCACTGAGGAAGCCCCACAGGTGTAAGCACAGTATCTCAGGATGAAACAATCTTGGGCCCTAAATCCAGTGGAAAACATCCTTAGAAGAGACATAAAAGAGGAAGAGGCCATGTGACTAAGGAAGCAGAGACTAGAATCATGTGGCCACAAGCCAGGAGTGCCAAGAGCCATTAGGAGGCAGAAGACACAAGAAACAGCATCTCCCCTGGAGCCTCTGCTGACATCTTGATTTTGAAATTCTGGCCTCCAGAACTGCGGGAGAATAGATTTCTGTTTATATCACCAAGGCTGTGGTAATCTGCTACAGCAGCACTAGGAAACTGACAGTGCTTATAGGTTGTAAGTTCCATAGAAAGAGGACCTAAGTGAGGTCCTGGGAGGCATGTCCTATACCAAGAAAGGACCACGTTGATGTGATCTGATCAACTCAGTTTGAGGATGGAGTTCAGTTTTAAAAGTGCCTATTATAGAAATATTCCTATTTCTCACATTCATGTGGCATCTCAAGCAAAACAGGGGCAGCCATCTCTCTCTATTAGAAATGGAGAGCTGATGTTTATTGGGAGCTACTCGGGGAGATGACAACAGTCATGAGGATCTGCCGGCAAATCAAGAAATCAAACGAGGCCAATTTATACTAGGAATGTCATGTACGAAATGATTAATAGAATGAACAGTGATGTGTGTTGTCTACCAAAGTTAAAAGAATAAATCCTAAGGGTTCTCATCACAAGGCAAACTTTTAAAAATTTTTCTTTAATTTTGTATCTGTATGAGATGGTGGATGCTCACTAAACTTACTGAGATAATTATTTCATGATACATGTAAGACAAATTACTCTGCATCACACCTCAAACGTATCCTGTGCTGACTGTCCATGCTATCTCAATAAAACTGAAAGAAAAAGAAGTGTAAAAATAACAAAAATAATCTCAAGCCTGAAAAATTAAAGTAATAAGGTCAGTTTACACCTACATTTTTCCTACAGACGTTCCTCCCTGCCTTCCTAGAGATGTCCTTATATATAAAATGCAATTTGTCACCCTGGTGCTCAGTTCCTGTCAGACTGTTTAATCAGCACCACGATGCTGAACAGAAACACTGGTCCCTTCACGCTGAAAGGAAAGCGACCTTGGAACTCGCTGGCACTTGAGCCACCATAAATTTTTCTCCTGATGCCAGAGAACAGCACGGGCCAGCTGCAGAAAGTGGCAGTTTACTTCTCTAAAACTGATGAAAAGCTGTTGTCTTGCAGTAATTTAGCTGCAAATTTGCCAGAAAAACAAAAGATGTCTTCTAACTCCTTGCTAATAAAACAGGGTGGCTGGGAAAATGCAAAGACACTGAAGAAACATTCATCAAGGTGTAGATTCTATTTCCTGGAAACAAAATATGCATAGCCAGTGACTCAACATCTTAAAGAGCTATTTGATTTTGCTCTCCTCACTTGGGATGCCATGTCCAGAATGGGCAGTGTTCTCAGTGCAAGTCTGCATCCTACCAACAACTGTCAACAGTCATATGCAATAAAAGGAGAGTTTTTTCTTCTGTCATTCTTTCTGGAGCACGATTCAATTCTACTTCGGGCTCTTGCAGAACCCCAAGCTTCCTCTGGGATTTAGGAAGGCAGCAGACTATGAGATCAGACATACTGACACAGCTGAAGGGTTACCTTTGGAGGCAGAGAATCTAGCCCTCTCTTGTTCGTTAGGCTCTGGTGGAGGGCAGCAGTAAAAGGATACTTCTAAATAGACTCCAGGAAAGGTCCCTTAGTATGATTTATTTCAAATGCTTATCCATCCCCTTAGAATACATTGATGAGCATGAAAACATAGATGAATAAATTTGCACATCCTGATTTTTGGTCTTATTGGAAAGAAATCCTCCTGAAACCTAGTGGAACTACAGTGTAACCAGCAAAATGACTCAGAGATATTTCAGGATTGGATGCACATTGTATTCTCCCTGTGCAGAACTAGCCTAGGAAGTACAGTAATTTTGGAAAGAAAGTCTTGCTCTCACACTCAATAGCATTTAAAACCATTCATTCATTCTTTTGAATAGTGCATCCACCATATAACCAGAAGTACTTACACTCTAGGAAAGATACAGAAAAATATAAAAATGTTTCAACTTTTACACCGATCTATTAAAGAGTAACGAACATGCTTTCTTGAAAAGTTAAAAATATACAAAAGCAATCACAAAGCAGTATCTCGTTAGTTGTCTATTGAATGAAACATATAATACATTATACACTTATAGGTGAGAAAGAAGTGACTTTGTAGGTAAAATGAAAAGAACAAGAACCTTGTTTCAGGCAACCTGAATTCAAACTTCCCTTTTTTGCCTCTTCCTTCCTAAGGTATTGGGAAGGTTAATAAAGGTTAATTAATTAATAATATTAAATTATTTAATGATTAACATACAATAAAGGTTACTTATTTATTAACCTGCAGGAAGTTAATAAACTCCATGAGGCTCAACTTGGTCAGGATGTTTGTGCCAGACTCTTAAGGTGTTTGGCATATAAGGAACGATGTGTATGAAACACTTCACACATAAAAAGGCATTTGTAAACCAAACTCCCTAACTGTCCCCTCCTCCCCATCCTTCCTGGGCATGTACACCCTGCTATATTTAAAGTCGATAACCACCTAGGACCTACTGTACTGCACAGGGAACTCTGCTCAATGTTATGTGGCTGCCTGGATGGAAGGGGAGTTTGGGAGAGAATGGATACATGTATATGTATGGCTGAGTCCCTTTGCTGTCCACCTGAAACAAACAACATTGTTAATTGGCTATACCATGATACAAAATAAAACTTTTTTTTAATGGCATTTGTAAAAGGCATTCATTAAAAGTCTTGTTGCTTCTGATCACTGCTTCTTCACTCTTAAGATGCATACGTGGAAAATCCCAAGGACACAGGAGCCAGCAGGCTACAGGGTCACAGGGTCACAAAGAGTCAGACGTGACATCAGTTCAGTTCAGTTCAGTCACTCAGTCATGTCCGACTCTTTGCGACCCCATGGGCTGCAGCACTCCAGGCCTCCCTGTCCCTCACCAACTCCTGGAGTTTACTCAAACTCATGTCCACTGAGTCAGTGATGCCATCCAACCATCTCATCCTCTGTTATCCCCTTCTCCTCCCACCTTCAATCTTTCCCAGCATCAGGGTCTTTTCCAACAAGTCAGCTCTTCACATCAAGTGGCCAAAGTATTGGACATGACTTAGTGACTAAAAACAAACATAGTGACTGAAAACATGGACAGACATGACAAGGTGACTAAAAACAAAGCGTGTTGTGTGGAAAACTCTCTTTCCCAAATCCTGATCCCTCCCCCTTTGTTTCATTAATTATATTTGAGCATTAAATTAGCTCTAAGCTTCTTCATACCCAGGAGAACAATGAAAACATAGCAGATTATATAATTTTCTTTGACTAATAAAAAGGACATGTTGAATCTCTCTGAAGATTCAATTCTGACATAGAAAAGGTGTTATGGTAAAGGAATGAGGATACATTTGTATGGCATTAAAAATGTGCTTTGTCTTCTTGGCTCACAAGTGTGGCTGCCAGTGGTTAGAGGTGGAGTAGAAAAATGCACGCCTGGTGGATTTGGCCTTTAGGGCAGTATGATTCAGGAGAAAACCTGGGAAGACAGAGATGTGTGTACCTGGGGATGGAAATGTATGTAAACAGCTTCAGCATGGGTGAGACAAGTGGAGAATGGAGAGGGACAGGGTAGGGAAGCAATCCAGAGTGGTTTCTATTAAAAAATCTTGAGCTTCCCTGGTGGCTAGTGGTCAAGAATCCACCTGCCAATGCAGGAGACATGAGTGCAATCTCTGATCTGGAAGATCCTACATGCTGCGGAGCAACAAAACCTGTGCACCGCAACCACTGAGCCTGCGTTCTAGAGCCCGGAAGCCACAACTACTGAGACCCGCGCGCCCAAGAGCCCATGCTCTGCAGAAGAGAAGCCGCCTCAGTGAGAACTGTGTTCCGCAACTACTGAGCCTGCGCTCTAGAGAGCCCAGGAGCCACAGGTCTGAAGCCCACGTGCCCAAGAGCCCATGCTCTGCAGAAGAGAAGCTGCCTCAGTGAGAAGCCTGCATTCCGCAGCTGTAGAGTAGCCCCCACTCGCCACTGCTAGAGAAGACCCCTTGCAGCCATGAAGACCCAGCACAGCCTACGAATGAATAAAAATCTTCATGAAAGTGTCAGATATGGAAAGCAATGGAACTGCAGAGACTGGGATAAGGCCAAGGACATAGCCTGGATGATATGCCTAAATTTGGGATGGTTTTCATGACAGAATGAATAGAGATATTCGACTGGTTGAATTCTGGGTGAATGTAAACTATTTTAATAAAGCTTCACTTTAATGTTTTATTATTCATGAGGAAGAAAGCATTATTCTTATAACATTGCAATTTATGAGATGAAAATAAAAGCCTGACCAGTTCAAGTTTAAAATAAAGAAAAATAGGTACAAAATATGGAATTACTATTGCTAGTTAGTTTTGTTTTCCTATGTAACCACCATATGTGTTATTTTAATGGCTGCAGAGCACTTCACTAGGTTCTCACAAAATAACTCAACCATTTTCCTTTTATCATGTAGGTACTTTCCAGACTTTCCTATGACAATGGAAATGACACCTTCTACGGGTGTATTGATCTTATTTATTTGTTTTTAAATGAGATGAAAATAAAAGCCTGACCAGTTCAAGTTTAAAATAAAGAAAAATAGGTACAAAATATGGAATTACTATTGCTAGTTAGTTTTGTTTTCCTATGTAACCACCATATGTGTTATTTTAATGGCTGCAGAGCACTTCACTAGGTTCTCACAAAAATAACTCAACCATTTTCCTTTTATCATGTAGGTACTTTCCAGACTTTCCTATGACAATGGAAATGACACCTTCTACGGGTGTATTGATCTTATTTATTTGTTTTTAGTTTTTACTGGAGTATAGTTGAGTTACTCCATTAGTTTCTACTGAATAGCACAGTGAATCAGCTATATGTAGACATATAGCCTCTCCTTTTTGGATTTCCTTCCCATTTAGGTCACCACAGAGCACTGATAAGGTTTCCTGTGTTACACAGTAGGTTCTCATTAGTTCCCTATTTTATACATAGACTCAATAGTGCATGCAGCAATAAATAGCTACTGAAGGGGCCTTTGATTTTGGATAGATTGCACCTGATGAAATAGGAGGGTGATTCAGCATCTAGAACTTAAAGATCAGGGTAAGAAGTCAATGGCAGGATGATGAACCAGATAAGCAGTGCTTTATAACCTGGGAAAATGGTATATCTATTAGGAGAGCTAGGGGTTTGTCTAGCAATTGATAATCCTGTCTAGGAACAGAATTCAGTCCTGTTGGTGGTGAAAATCATCCATGGAGATTACAAAGATTTGGTTATAAAGACTGAAAAACTGCAGGCTGATTGGCTGCCCATTACATGCACCTCCTGGGAACTACAGAGACCACTGAGAACTGAGGGGAAAGTAGCATAGAAACTTTTCTTGAAAGGTGACAAAGATGAACATATCATTTTTTTGGACCAAATATCGGCTAAAATCCCAGCTAAGAACAGAAATGGAGTTGAGAGAATGAAGACAAGGATTATGTAACCAAACCAAGACAGAGAAAAAGGAAATAGAAGCCTTAACTGAGGAGAATAAAATTATGAAAACAGCTAGTGTAGTGCTGGTGGAAAAGAACCTGCCTGCCAGTTCAGGAGACAAAAGAGACCTGGGTTCAGTCCCTGGATCAGGAAGATCCCCTGGAAGATGGCATGCAACCCACTCCAGTATTCTTGCCTGGAGAATCCCATGGACAGAGGAGCCTGGTGGGCTACAGTCCATAGGGTCGCAAACAGTCGGACATGACTGAAGCGACTTAGTGCCCACACAGTGCTTTTTTAAAAAAAAGTAAATAATTCAGGAGAGTTTTTGTCCTTCTCTTTTAAGTGCTATAAGTATAATCAAGTATGTCACAATCTACAACACCATGAAAAACAGGGATAAAATATGCAAGTACAATGAAACTGAATAGTTTCAATGAAGGATGCTGAAGGGAAAATTTCTAGCAGGTTGCTGATTTCTCTAAAAAATCTTGAAAGAACAGCCTGGGTACAAGGAGAGTGGAGAAGACAGGAAAACTACAGATACTTCAGCCACTATTAAACAGAGGCAAGTGAGGAAAAATAAATAAATATTAATTCACCCAAATAAAGATCTATGAGGTATGGACTTTTATTATGAGACTTAGTATTTGTGATTTTCTTACCCAAAAAGAATAATTAATTGCTGAATGCTGAGGGAAAATGCATACAAGGTAATACTGATGGATTTCCCACTTCTGTTTCCCATACACTCTCAGAATTGTGTTAATTAGGGGTACAATGCTTTAATTATACAAGATGAGTAAATTCATGAGATACAAGGTACAGCAGTGTGACTTTAGTAAAAATATTATTTCATATATTTGAAATCTGCTGAGAGGGTAAATGCTAAGTGTCCTCACCCTTCACACTATACACACACACACACACACACACACACAGAAACCAAAAGAAGATGGGATCTATGTGAGGTGATGGTGTGTTAATCTGCGTGGTTATGGTGACTGTTTCACAGTGTACATGTATATCAAAGCATCAAGTTGTTCAGCCTTCTGTGTGTGTGCTCAGTCATGTCCAACTCTTTGAGACTCCATGGACTGTAGCCAGCCAGGCCCCTCTGCCCATGACAAAATTACTGGAGCAAATTGCCGTTTCCTATTCCAGGGGATCTTCCTGACCCAGGGATCAAACCCACGTATCTATGTCTCCTATGTTAGCAGGCAGGTTCTTTACCACTAGTGCCATTTGGAAAGCCCTGTGCAACCTTATGTAAATATTATTTTTATTCGTCAACTTTACTTCATTAAGTCAGAAAAAAATTATATTGTAACAAATGGCATTCCCATGAAGTAGACTCCAAATAGAAACATTCCAAGAGGGCAACTATGAAAAATGAAACCACAATAAACAAAATAAATGAAAAAATAAATTGGAAATGAAGGGAAGAAAGATAAAATCAAGGAGCTGTTACAAGAATATGCATCAAAGGAGGAATTGACCTGATTAGCTGAAGAACACTCATTTATATTTATACTGTTGAAGAAGCAACAAGATTACTAGTAGAAAAATCAATATTAGACTCCAGTATGTCTGACTTCAAAGTCTGTGTTTTTAACCATCATGTGACACATAAAATTGAAAAAAAAAAAGGAAAATAAAGGGAAAAAAATAAAAATTAAGAAATAAAATTAAAATTAAGAGATAAAAATGTATATATTCTATTTCTTGATAGAAATGTATTATTTATATATATGTGTGTGTGTGTGTGTGTGTATTTAAGTACTGTTTCTTTGAATACTTCAATTAGATATATAAAATACTAGTTCATACAAATCATGGAGAAAACAAAACAAAAAAAAAAAAAAGTACTTCAAATAAGAAAAAATAACCAGCCAAATTCAGAAGACATTAAGGGAATCAAAAAAAAGAATTTGTCCAACTATACAAGTAAATTCAAAATCCTGGTCAAAGATGAAAAGAAATAATTTCAAATTGATCTGAGAGAGATAGAAAACCTTAAGTAGACCAGTGGCCATAGGCTAAAGCGAAAGTGTTTCATGATATATATCTGAAAAAAAATGCCAGGCCCAGATCCTTCACAGACACAGTTCTGTGAATAGTTCAAGTAATATATATATACATATATACACATAAATGTATATAAATGGAATCTTATTTAAACTTTCTTTAAACAGAAAGAAGAGAGGCTTCCTTTTTTTTTTTCTTTAGTTAGGAGAACTTTTATGCCATACCTTCAGAAAAGGTAAAGGATACCACACAGAATCACACAATGGCAGACCAAAATCCGGATTTCTCCAATAGATCCCTGAGAAATCCAGAGTCCTTAACAGGGGCCTTCCTGCTCACACCATGTCTAGCCATGTCGTATGCCTCACATCTTAGGACTTTTTCCTTTTTCTGCTCCCTCTGCAAGACCCTTTCTCCAGGTAGCCTCATAGCTAAGGCCCTCCTTCAAGTGTTTGTCAAACCTCCCCTTTATTTTTTATTTTTTTTAATTTTTATTTTATGTTTTTACTTTACAATACTGTATTGGTTTTGCCCTACATTGACATGAATCCACCACAGGTGCACATGAATTCCCAACCCTGAGCCCCTCTCCCACCACCCTCCCCATATCATCTCTCTGGGTCATCCCAGTGCACCAGCCCCAAGCATCCTGTATCCTGTATCGAACAAACCTCCCCTTTAATAACTGAGGCCTACCTTAACCACTGGTAGTCTTTCTATTTAAATCAGCAACCACCTCCCACATCTACTCTGGATTCCCTCTTCTGTGGTTGTTTCTTTTTCTTTTTTTCTGATAGCATTTACCAATGGCTATCACATTATGTAACTGACTTATTGTTTATCTCTCCCATGAGAGGGGAGCAGAAAGAACAGTGATCTTCATCAGTTTTGTTTGCTGATGTATTCTAAGCACATAGAAGGAACTGAAATATGATGGATTCTCAGTATATACTTATCGAATTGGGCTTCCCTAGTGGCTCAGATGGTAAAGAATCCACATGCAATGTGGGAGACCTGGGTTCAATCCCTGGGATGGGAAGACCCCTAGAGGAGGGCATGGCAACCCACCCCAGTATTCTTGCCTGGAGAATCCCCAAGGACAGAGGAGCCTGGTGGGCTACAATCCATATGTCCACAAAGAGTCAGACACGACTGAGTGACTAAGTACATTTATTGAATTAATAGCTTGATTACTTCCTTAAAAGTTTTATTTCTTCAGCTTTCTTCTTTCTTTTTTGGAACCACTATATTTATATATTGCTTCTCCTGGATTGCTTTCCTAAGTTTCTTATCTTTTAAAAACATGTTTTTCATCTTTTTCTTACAGTTCTGCTTTCTGGGATTGCACTTGAAGATTCCCCTCTAGCCTTTGAATGAACTTTCTGATATTGATTTTTAATTTTCAAGGACTCCATGTTGTTTTCTGATTTTTCTTTTGTTATACAGCATTTATTCCTATCTCCTAAATGTCATGTTTTCCCTTGTCTATCTGCATGTATGAAACATAGAATTTTTAAGGCTTTTTATCACTCATTTTTTAATTTTTTAGAAACAGCCAGAAACTGATAATGGTGAAATCATATTGGAAATAGAAATGAAGGAGTGAAAGAGTCTTTAATTTTTTACTTTATATCCATTGGTACTATTTGACTGCCTTATATGTTACTTTTATAATGATATTACTAGCAATAATGATGAGAAAGAGGAGAATAAAGAAGAAAAGTCATTAGATAAGCACCTTAACTTTTAACCAATACATTATCATATTCTTGCAGCTCCAGAAAAGGACCATCCTTAAAATCACCATAGGCCCAGACAAAAATTCCGGTTTCATCAGGCAACTTAATGTCCCTCTGCATTCTATAGTAGTTCTTCAATGAATAATTTAGTGTCCCTGTAATGAGTTCTACTAACCAGTGTGCCTGTCCATCCTTGTGTTATCTATTACAGAGAGAGACTTTGATGAAGGACCTTAATATGAGCTTTTGTTCATCTGTAGTTTTGCTACTTGAGTCTTGCAGTCTTGGGTCCCTTCCACTGGTCAAGCAGCAGTCTAAAGGGAAAATCTTTCAGTTATCCTTATTTGGTAGTTCCACTTTGACTATTGGGCCTCCACAAATGACCTATTTCCTTGTGTAAGCCTTAACTGTTTTCTTGACAAGCATGAACTGAGGGCCTGAGCTATCACTCCCAAAGGAGAACGCAACAAAGGAAGGTGACTTCTGTATCCAGGTTAGACAGCTTGTGCCAAGCTCCTGGCTGCCGTGTTTGAGGCACTTTGGGGCAGACCTGGCTGAGCCCAGCCTTCCACACACCAGTTTCCTTAGATAGATACTCCCAGGAACAGAGGCCATGGGCGAAAGACACTGGGTGGCTGCCCCTGAGCTTCTGCACTCATCCGAGGGATCCCCAGAGAGGATGAGCTGTGGGTGCTGCCAGCAGCTGGCTTGTCACTAAGGTTCTGCGAGGAGTCAGACCCATGGCTGTCTTCACATCCTTGCCTTCTCTTGCCCTGCCAGCTTCCACAGCCCAAGGCTTTATGAGGTCTGACACAAACCCCTATCCTGCTCCTTTCTATTCTTCTCTGTTTTCTTCATTGGAATCTTTAGGCGGTTTCTCCACCTTATCACTGAAGGACTTATTCATACTATGGGCAACACTAAGAAGTAAAACCTTTTGTTTACGGTACCTTCCTATTATAAGCAAACTCAACCAAAACGGATGCCATCTTTTCAGATCTTGGTCTCTATTAACTGTTCACTTACTCAACAAGCCTGGTACCCTTCTAAGCACTGGGGATATTTCGGTGAATAAAGAACACAAAAATCTTTATTGTCATGAAGCATATATTCTATTAAGAATATATGTGCCCTCTGAGTGAAAAAACTTTTGTAAGATAAAATATCAATCTCAAAGGAATTATCTTTATCAGATATTCTTGAGTGCTCAAAGACTATCCACAATGTTAAGGAATTTAATAATAGATTGGGGCAATCTAATTACAATCTCTTTTAGGAAATGTTGTTTTGAAATATATTTTTAAAAATAATAAACGTTTTGTGTTAGACTATTTCTATTGTTTTAAAGCAATATATTATAGGGCAAAGAGATCTGGGTTAGGCATCAGAAGACACATATTCAAATTCTGTCTCTGCTCTTAGTGTGATTTTGGGGAAGTTATTTCACAGCTCTGAGCATTGGTTCTGCCTCTCTGCTCTTTCCCTGACCCTCCATAAAAAAGGATTCCAATACTCACTGGGATGTTTTTTATTTTTAGTTATTTATTTATTTGGCTGGCCCAGGTCTCAGTTGTGGAACACGGTATATATGTATTTTTTTTCTTAGTTGCTGCATGTGTGAGCTCTTAGTTGCAGCATGAGGCCTCTTAGTTGCAGCGTGTGGGATCTAATTCCCTGAGCAGGGGTTGAATCTAGTCCCCTGCACTGGAAGCACAGTCTGAACCACCAGACTTCCAGGAAGTCCCTCCACTGGGAGGTATTAAGATCAGTTATGTCAGCAATTTAGAACTGCCTGATGCAAAACAAGGCCCTGTATGTAGATGCCTTCTCTGTGCAAAGAGAAAGGATTGGAAGCCCTTGATCCCAGCAGGGGAGCCCCCCATATTCAGATCCTGCAGCTCTTGGAGGTGGGGGTGGGCTGTGCGTGCCTGCGCCCTGTAGGGGAAGCAGTTTGGAGCAGACAGCGGAGCCCACTCAGTTCAGGCTGTAGGGGTAGGAGGTTTTAGGACTGGACACTTCACAGATGGCCCTCCTGATGCAGGAAGCCCTCCACCTGAGCCATTTTCTTATGAAATGGCCTTGATTTGACTACTGCAGTGTATTTGGAATGAAAACCTATGCTAACTTCCTTCAGATCCTTTTATGACAAGCCCCGGTGTCCTCAGGAAAAATATGGAGAAAATCTAATTCAGAAGAGCAAGAGGAAAGGTCCCGAGCTGAATTATGGTAAGGGTGCATTGCAGAGCAGCTTAATTTATTTTTCACTATTATAAAAGTGAATTGCATCCTCTTGGTTTCTCTAAGTCAGAGGCATGAGAACTATTAGATGCACAATAAAAGGCCCCTCAAAATGACGGTGCTGTGGGTGACTCCCTCCAACAACCCTTAAAGACGTTTATTTAGGATGATGTAAAAAGGGAGAAGGCCAGAGACATAAATCTGGGGCCTCCTGAAATGTACTTGTAGCTGGGTTCACAGGAGGCCAGGATGAGACTGATTCCCATAGGCTTTAATAGGGAATTTATGCTGTGCACCACCCCCCCCCCAAATATATAAATCAGTTCAGTTCAGTCACTCAGTGGTGTCTGATCCTTTGCAGCCCCATGGACTGCAGCACGCCAGGCTTCCCTGTCCATCACCAACTCCCAGAATCTACTCAAACTCACATCCATCGCATCAGTGATGCCATCCAACCATCTCATCCTCTGTTGTCCCCTTCTACTCCCACCATCAATCTGTCCCAGCATCAGGGACTTTTCCAATGAGTCAATTCTTCGGTCAGGTGGCCACAGTATTGGAGTTTCAGCATCAGTCCTACCAATGAATATTCAGGACTGATCTCCTTTAGGATGGACTGGTTGGATCTCCTTGCAGTCCAAGGGACTCTCAAGAGTCTTCTCCAATACAAAACGTTCAAAAGCATCAATTCTTTGGCACTCAGCTTTCTTTATAGTCCAACTCTCACAACCATACATGACCACAGGAAAAACCATAGCCTTGACGAGATGGACCTTTGTTGGCAAAGTAATGTCTCTGCTTTTTAATATGCTGTCTGGGTTGGTCATAACTCTTCTTCCAAGGAGTATTTATTTTTTAATTTCAGCTGCAGTCACCATATGTAGTGATTTTGGAGCCCCCCAAAATAAAGTTTGCCACTGTTTCCACTGTTTCCCCATCTGCCATGAACTGATGGAACTGGATACTATTAATTTAGTTTTCTGAATGTTGAGTTTTAAGCCAACTTTTTCACTCTCCTCTTTCACTTTCATCAAGAATCCCTTTAGTTCTTCTTTGCTTTCTTCCATAAGAGTTGTGTCATCTGCATATCTGAGATTATTGATATTCTCCCAGCAATCTTGATTCCCGTTTGTATTTCATCCAGCCCAGCATTTCACATGATGTACTCTGCATATAAGTTAAAGAAGCAGGGTGACAATATACAACCTTGAAGTACTCCGTACCTGATTTGGAACCAGTCTGTTGTTCCATGTCCAGTTCTAACTATTGCTTCTTGACCTGCATATAGATTTCCCAGGAGGCAGGTCAGGTGGTCTGGTATTCCCATCTCTTTAAGAATTTTTCACAGTTTGTTGTGATCTACACAGTCAAAGGCTTTGGCATAGTCAATAAAGTAAAAGTAGATGTTTTTCTGGAACTCTCTTGCTTTTTCCATGATCCAGCAGATGTTGGCAATTTGATCTCTGATTCCTCTGCCTTTTCTAAATCCAGCTTGCATATCTAGAATTTCATGGTTCACGTACTGTTGAAATACGTTCATGTACTGTTGAAAATACAAAAAATAACTTAAAAGCAACTTTCATTGAAGACAGATTAATGAAATACATAGATTTTATATATGAAGGTACAAGTCATGAGTCAAGAAAAAGAATTATTCTATCCTATCAGAAAAGGAGAGAAAGAAAGGGAAAAGGGAGAAGATAAAGATGTGAGAAAGCAGCATTCTTATAGGAAGTATATTTTATTCTAAAATTGGGGGGGGCGGAATCTTCTAAACTATCTATCCATCCAAATGATGTACATAATTACTGAGACAAATTGACAACAATAATATATGTTGCTTCTTGGACTATCCGAGCTTTGTAATGGCAGATATAAATAGGGTTCCAGGACCCAGTTCCAAAGTGTGCCTTCCTTACAACAAACAGTTCTTGGATACCATCTGGTCATCCAAGATTACAGCTCAATTTTGACATTATCCCAAAGACAGAATCTACCCAAAGACAGAATCAAATGCCACAGGTAAAGGAGCTCAGTTCCGCAAGATGGCCTCTTCTGACACCCTAGTTGTTCCTGTGCTTCTGACTAACTGGTTGTAAATCAGACATTCCCACCACCCCTTCCCTCGTTTTGATTACTTTGCTAAGCTGCTCTGAGAATTCAGGAAAACCCATTTATTCACTGCTGCTGCTGCTAAGTCGCTTCAGTCGTGTCCGACTCTGTGACTCCATAGACAGCAGCCCATCAGGCTCCCTCGTCCCTGGGATTCTCCAGGCAAGAACGCTGCCATGGGTTGCCATTTCCTTCTCCAATGTGTGAAGATGAAAAGTGAAAATGAAGTCACTCAGTCATGTCCGACTCTTCGTGACCCCATGGACTGTAGCCTACCAGGCTCCTCCATCCATAGAATTCTCCAGGCAAGAGTACTGGAGTGGGTTGCCATTGCCTTCTCCAGGTTACTCATTTATTACAAAGGATATCAAAGGATATAGATCAAAAGGAGGTGAAGAGATACACAGGGCAGAATCCCTTCCAAAGGAACCTCTGTCCTCGTGAGGTTTGGGACCCAGCACAGAGTCACATGAAGCATTCTGGTTCTCCAAGATCCAGTCTCTCTGAACCCTCTCCTTCTGGGTTTTATGGAGGCTTCATCATGTAGACATGATTGCACAACTCATTGGCCACTGGTAACTGATTCAACCTCTAACCCCACTCCCTCTCCCAGAAATTAAGTGGGACTGATTTCTTTCTGCAATGGTATTTTTAATATTCAAGTAATGAAATCAGTTGCTTGTGTACTGTTTTTGTTTGTTAAATTGTGTCATTCTTGTTAGCATGTACTGTTGTATCTCCAGTGGCTAAAAATAGATGGATGGCTCAGAAGTGCTCAGTTGCTCTGTTGTGTCTGACTCTTTGTGGCCCCATGGACTGTAGGCTGCCAGGTTCCTTTCTCCATGGGATTTTCCAGGCAAGAAAATTGGAACAGTTTGCTATTTCCTACTCCAGGAGATCCTCCTGACCTAGAGATCGAACCTGCCACTCTTGTGTCTCCTGCATTGGCAGGAAGATTCTACACTATTAGCGCACCTGGAAAGCCTAGATGACTCAGAAATACTGCATTAAAAATAAAAGTGCTATTGACAACAACAAGAAAGATTATAGTCAATAAAATCATGACACACATAGTAAACAGGTCTTTAGTGTGAATGCGGGTTATGAATCTATATATACTGAGAATTCCACACGTGTAGCTATAAATTAAAAATACAAAGGAGAAATACAGTGGTTAATGTAAAAAAATTAAAATTTCATTGGACTAAGTGAAGCTTCCATTTCCAACACACCTCCTAAGAAGCTTTCGAAGATATGTTTTAAAGCCATCTGTTTTCATGTTATTTTAAAATAAATAAAAGAAACTTGTACATATTTTTCAGAACAAATACAAACAAATGCAGATCAAAATGGATAAATCTCTCTCTCTTAAAAATGAGAGATACATAAATTCAGTTTTTCTCTTTATAACAAAAACTAATAGGGCAACACATTCCAGTACTCTTGCCTGGGAAATCCCATGGATGGAGGAGCCTGGTAGGCTGCAGTCCATGGGTCGCTAAGAGTCAGACACGACTGAGCAACTTGACTTTTACTTTTCACTTTCATTCATTGGAGAAGGAAATGGAAACCCACTCCAGTCTTCTTGCCTTGAGAGTCCCAGGGATGAGGGAGCCTGGTGGGCTGCCGTCTATGGGGTCGCACAGGGTTGGACATGACTGAAGCGACTTAGCAGCAGGAATATTAATCTTATTATTGCCAAAATGCTGAAAACCAACCATAAAACTAAAGACAAGTATATTGCAGGGAAAGAAAATTGAACAAGACATGACCCAAAAAAAGCCATTATCAAAATTCCTTCATACATCAATATACCTGGGTAATTCATTACAGCATTAGCTGCTATGATTAATGCAATCTCAATCTGACTCAAAGGTATCAACAAAAAAGTCCCTCTAGCCCCACTCTCAGGATAATCTGTCCCATTTCCTGAGTAGTTTCATGTTTAGCATATTTCCATGTGCATAATTTGCTTGATCATCTCCCTGCTAGTATTACGAAGTCATCAGATTACAGAGATCAACTGAATATCTTTGGTAAATTTGTTTGAATCTGCTTAGCCTTTTCCTAGACATAATCATCATGTTAGTTAGGTTTCTTCCAAGTGAGTACAAATTATATTATACCTTTGTGACCCACACTATGCAAAAATCACCTGCTTCTTTTTTAAAAAAATGTTGATTTTATAGACACCAGTTGTATTAAACTGATAAGTCTTTTCCTCTGTCCTTGTATATTTGATTTAAGGCAAAAGCCAATTTTCTTCATTCTGTTGTGTCTATTTACTTTAGAATATTATTTGAACTTGTATGTCCTAGTGTATTTTATTGTTCCC
Organism: Aepyceros melampus; assembly: GCA_006408695.1. Classification (NCBI taxonomy): domain Eukaryota; kingdom Metazoa; phylum Chordata; class Mammalia; order Artiodactyla; family Bovidae; genus Aepyceros; species Aepyceros melampus. Next base: position 48,183 of record SJXQ01012222.1, read on the forward strand.
TGCACTCTGCACCATTGTATTTACCCTCTAATTACTGTATGTGTGCTAACAAGTGTTCCAATTTACAGCTGGACAAAACTAGAAGTGAATCATATTGCATGGGAGATATTCTCAACAGAGGGAGAAATGGATGAAAAATTTTTGGTTTATGCCAAAAATTCAAAGTAAAGAAGATAATTTTGATTGTTTTGTGAGCACTGATGTAGACTAGAAAGCATGCATTGACATAAATGTTAATACGGGACCCACTAGAATAAACAATGAACAGTAAACAGTGTTGCTGTAACAATGAGAGTCTGTGCCTGGTTTCCTAGCCATTGGTGATTTATTCACACAGAACAGTTAGCAGCCAACAATTTGCCTCCTAATCACAATTCAGATTGGAAGGACACAGTACAAATTGTTAATTAACTAAATGATAATCAGCAAACAAGTAAACACTGGGAAAACAAGACTTTACTTTTCCACATTGAAGTCTGTTGGCTTTAGAGAGAAATGGTGAATATGAGTCTTTAAGATGAAGTTCGAGATAAAAGCATTTCCTCACCACCTGGACCAAGACTGAGAAAACATGACTATGTTTTCCATTTTCTTCCTCCCAGTATACTGTCACATAGTTAGGGGCTTTAGAAGCATAAACATGTCACCCAGGGTCAAAAGCCCACAGTTTTAAAATCAAAGATTAGAATACATCAGGATTTTTTAAGGAAATTCAAATTTTGGTACTATGGTTCAATTACTAAAAATTTAACTTTTCTCCAGCAATAAATAATTTTCTTGACTGCTTTGCTAAGAAGGAAATTGATGTACAAATTTTGTTAACATAGCAACTTGATTTCTGAAAAATTTCTCTCTCCTCCAATATTATAAGTATATTTACTTTTTGTGAAAGAATTTCATGGTCCTGGTGATGCAAGAGAAGATGAAAACAAATGAGCAACAAGCAATACTTTTCAGATCTGAATTTAGCAAGCATAAGAACAAGGAATCCAGTTGCAAGATGAAATATGTAACCTTTCAGGATTTGATGCTTTATGTGAATATTGATTCAACACCAAAAGCACTGAAAGTAATCTTTGACAACCACAATTATATATGTTCATCATGTGCTTTGTTCAAATTAAATTGCCAGTTATCTGTCAAGCCAAACAGGGCTGACCATCCCTCCTGACACATAATTGTGGGTTAGGGTTTTCTAACTTGTCTGAAGCAAATATAATAGTAAAAAAAGAAGTGACTAAATAATGATTACTTATCAGGTTATCCACCATTAAGCTAATTATAAAAACATTGGTAAAAAGTTTATAATTTTGTTGTTCTCAACAATATGAAAGTTATTAAATTTAAAATTATTTACATAACATGAGTTTCCTTTGTATTTAAAATTTTGAGGACGTTTTTCAACTTGCCTAAAGTTGATTGCCCATATAAAATTCCAAACAACCACTAAATGGTCTACTAAAGTAAAAAAATTGGCAACACTATTATAAAAATTACCCCATCACTCAAGATAAACATGAGACAATTTAACAGTCAGATTCACTAATTATACTGTCAAATTTAAAAACTGAAAATGAAATATATTTTATTTTAGGTATTCAACTCTATTAATTGAAGTGATATAACCTTTTATGACTAAAAAAAATCAGAAAATTCAAATTGCAGACTAGAAGATATAGGTAAATTTTTAAAGAATGAGAAGATGCATAAGATGTTTAACATGAAGGATCACCCTTACTGATTTAAGTTAGTGTGATGGACACTTGAGTGCCTGTTAATGCCTTTATATTCCAGATGTTGTTCACATCACCCTGCCTTGACATTCGTTTAGCTCAAATACATTCATTCACCCACTTAGTTGTACACAAAACATTAATTGAGCACCTAGTATATGTCAGACACTATGTTAGGTATGGCATAGACATCAAACATAATACACCAGTGTTCTTATTCTTTTAAAAAAAAGGCTTCATAATTAAAAACACAGTGGTATGGTTATATATGTTCAGTTGTGTTAAATGTATTGTGACTAGTTAATAAAGCAAGAGAGGGGTTATGAAGCATCAGAGACACCCAGAAAAACCCTTTTTGAGAAGGTAACTTCTAAAGAAAACAGAAATGATGAAGGCTGCAAGGCATAGCTCTATCTAGAGAAGAAAGGGCAAAAGCAAAGCCTATGAATTGGGAACATTTGTGATGTGCTCCAGGAACAGTGAGAAGGTCATATGACTTGAATGCAAATGAAAGAAGTGGGATAAGATCAGATAAGTAACGGGATAGGGAAGTTCATACAAAGTCTTAGAGGTTAGCAAGGACTTCTATTTTGTTTTGAGTAAACCACAAAAATCCTCTGGATGATTTTGAGCAGAATTGTGATGCAGTCTAACTTGATGTTTCCCCAGATCTCCATGACCGCTGTGAGCAGGGAGATCCAATTCCTAGCTAATCCAGCTGAGAAATAGTGATGGTTTGAACGAGCTGATGGCAACAAAAGGAGTTAAAGTGGTCAAAATCTGGATGTCTATTTCGTTTGTTAACTCTTCAGGATTTGGTGATGAATTGGGTATGAGTTATCAGACAATGAGATGAATCCAGGGGAGACAAAAGGTTTTGGTCTACACCACTGTAAGAACAGTGGTGCCATTAACACAGCAGAAGGGGCAATCATAGTTGTGTTTAGAGTGGGGAATACCAGGAACTCTTGTAAAGCATGATGAGTTTGCTATCCAAGGAGAGGTGTGAGTTTGCTCTCCAAGGAGAGGTGTTAAGTAAGAATTTGAATGTGTGCACGTGCATGCTAAGTCGCTTCAGTCATGCCTGACTCTTTGTGACACAGTGGATCATTGTTCCCCAGGCGCCTCTGTCCATAGGATTCTCTAGGCAAGAATACCGGAGTGGTTTGCCATTGCCATCCCTCCTCCAGGGGATCTTCCCAGCTCAGGGATCAAACCTGTGTCTCTCGTGTCTCCTGCATTGGTAGGCAGGTTCTTTAGCACTAACACCACTCAGGAATTTGAATGTCAACATCTACAGTGGGGGTGTGGACAGGGAGGAGCAGGCTGCCTACATTAATCAGGATTCTTCTGCTATAAACGGCATGTGTGAGGCCTGAATCCTGGTGGGAGCCCTCAGGAGATGACTCTGGACAGAAAAGGGAACAGGTTCAAGGACTGAATTCTGAGCTACTGACGTATTTAGGAGCACAGGAGGAAAACAAGAACTAGGAGAGGAGTCTGAGCAAGAGAACCAGGAAGGTAGGAGACGTCCAGGCAGGAATGGTGTCCTGGAGGTTACATGGAGGGAATATGTCTGGAAATAGAGTGATAGCTGACAACCCAAGGGAGTCTTGACCACTAGGTTTAACTTTAGCAACACAGAGGTCAAGGGGGATCTTGACAAGCCATTTTTCACAAAATGGTGAGGAAAAAGCCAGATTGGTATGTGTTGAAGAGATTTGGAAGGACATAATTTGGATTAGCAAAGATGGACAAGTTTTGTTGAATGGATGAATAAGAAATAGGTTTTCCTTTTTCTTTCTGTACATATGTAAGGTCAAATATTTAAGAATGAATAGCAATAAAACACAGAGAAGGCAATGGCACCCCACTCCAGTACTCTTGCCTGGAAAATCCCATGAACAGAGAAGCCTGGTGGGCTGCAGTCCATGGGGTCACTAAGAGTCGGGCACGATGAGCAACTTCACCTTCACTTTTCACTTTCATGCATTGGAGAAGGCAATGGCAACCCACTCCAGTGTTCTTGCCTGGAGAATTCCAGGGACAGGGCAGCCTGGTGGGCTGCCATCTATGGGATCGCACAGAGTTGGACACGACTGAAGCGACTTAGCAGCAGCAGCAGCAGTAAAACACAACAACGACAACAAAATGGAGTAATGGGAAAGTACTGGCTGCTGGATAAACTAAAATACCATCAATTTAAACCAATGAAGGTTTATTTGTCATTTACATAACTGTCCAACGAGTGTGGTCCTTTCCAGTGGACAGCTTTCCTATATTTAGTGATTTGGTACGGTCAATTTGTGAGGATTTGGGGCAAATACCTTTTTATTGAGATGTAATTGATATATAATGTTATATTAGTTTTAGGTGTATCATATTGATATATGTATATACAGTATATATGTCTATATACTTTACATATACATAGGTATATACTGCAAAATGATTAACATAATAAGCTTAGCTAGCAGTCAGCACCACACAGACTTACCAAAAAATAATTTTTATTGTGATTAAGGCGATCTATGATTTTTAAATTGGAGAAATAAGAGGATATCTTTATGTGATGGGAATGATCCAGCAAAGACCTACCAAAAGTGGAAGTTGCTCAGTCATGTTCGACTCTTTGCCACCCCATGGACATTTACAGTCCATGGAATTCTCTAGGCCAAAATATAGGATTGGCTAGAGGATCTTCCCAACCCAGGGATTGAACCCAGGTCTCCCTCATTGCAGGCAGATTCTTTGCCAGCTGAGCCACAAGTAAAGCCCAAAACCTACCAAACATCTCGCTTAACCTATATTCCCTCAGTTCAGTTCAGTCGCTCTGTCATGTCTGACTCTTTGCAAGCCCATAAATTGCAACACGCCAGGCCTCCTTGTCCATCACTAACTCCCGGAGTTCATTCAAACTCATGTCCATCGAGTCGGTGATGCCATCCAACTAACTCATCCTCTGTCATCCCCTTCTCCTCCTGCCCCCAATCCCTCCCAGCATCCCTCCATGCATATTAACCGTAAAGTAACATTCAATGAGGAGGTCAGGATTTTGTTTAGACCAAACTCAAAATGATCTGTGTTACAAAACAACTGCACTAAAGCAACCTTTTAATTTCAGATACATTAAAATTGCCACATCAAAATGTCATGTTAAGTGTAACTCTTTCATATCTGTTTTTCCTGATCTCCTTTGCAAACACTTAGAACGCAGGTGCATCCCTTTTAAAATGCTTTCTTTCCTTAAAGTTTTTGTGTTTTAAATCTTAAATCTAAGTTTAGAATGTGCAGCTTGTTTCTCTTTAAGTTCAGCTACTAACAAGCTATAGTGTAGAAATAATTTGGAAGTCAAGAAGATTCTTCCTATTGATTGATCCCAACATTAGATCTTGAACTAAGCCAGCTCTGACAATGAACATTTAATTGGTGTGTCACATACGACTAGATCAAGAAGGTAACTACCTTAGGCCAAGTTCTCAAGAGGAAGAACCTGAGACAGATTCCTGTGTATGTGATTTACTAAGGAAGGAGCTCTCAGGAGAAAGCTGTAAGGGATGAGAGAAGCAGGATAGAACAGGGGAAGAAGCCATCAAAAACATGAACTTAAGTGGTAATTAACTTCCTCCAGATTCCATGTGCCAGTCAGTCACATGAATTTTGCCTGAGCTGTGTCTCTGTGAGATAAGGGGGCTGGACTTTTGTACCACGTGCTAGCCAGGTGTTGTCTGTAGCTTTCCCTCAGTGAAGCAAGGTTGCTGCTTTGCTAAAGAAGTCACTTCCCAGCCAAGGAAGTTCTTGTTCTGGTCAGTTCTCAGGGAAGAGGGCATCTGGGAGTTGTTAGCAGTGGCTGGAAGCCATCTCATCCTCATCCCAGGAAAGCTTCAGGATAGGGCAGTAGCAGCATTCACTATTGTGGTCTCAGTACTTGCTGTCTGCTGCTGCTGCTAAGTTGCTTCAGTCATGTCCAACTCTGTGCAACCCTATAGACGGCAGCCTACCAGGCTCCCCCATCCCTGGGATTCTCCAGGCAAGACCACTGGAGTGGGTTGCCATTTCCTCCTCTGATGCACAAAAGTGAAAAGTGAAATTGAAGTCGCTCAGTCATGTCTGACTCTTAGTGTTCCCATGGACTGCAGCCTACCAGGCTCCTCCGTTCATGGGATTTTTCAGGCAAGAGTACTGGAGTGGGGTGCCATTGGCTTCTCCAACTTGCTGTCTAGGTACCTCCAGTTGCTCGTAGGTGCAGGTTCAAGGTGAGCACAGATGTCATTGATAGCCACTGGAGCATCAGTGAAAGGAAGTAAAACATTCTAAACACATGATTTTCCTGAAAAGTTAGTATTTTGATCCATTGTCAATTTTCCCATGATCATCTTATTATTAGCATCCAGGCAAGCTGATCAGGATCAATATTCACCTCTGCTGGTGCTGGCAGAAGCTGCCCACAGAGAATTCCTGGGAGCTGAGATTCAGAAACAGCTTCACAGCTCCCTGCTATAAAGAGAGCTCCAGTCTACTGAGCATCACTGATCAAGGCCCTTAGATGATGCTCACAGTAAATGACAATGACTCTGTATTGACACTTGTATCTAAATTCCATGTGGCTGTTCTTTCCAGACAAGATAAAATGTTTTCATTTTCTTGGTGACTGACAATAATCACTACAACTGCCTCCTTGAGATATCCATTCAAGCAGACTTGACGCTTTATATTCATGCTTTCAGTTCAGTTCAGTCACTCAGTCGTGTCTGACTCTTTGCAACCCCATGAATCGCAGCACGCCAGGCCTCCCTGTCCTTCACCAACTCCCAGAGTTCACTCAGACTCATGTCCATCGAGTCCGTGATGCAATCCAGCCATCTCATCCTCGGTCGTCCCCTTCTCCTCCTGACCCCAATCCCTCCCAGCATCAGAGTCTTTTCCAATGAGTCAACTCTTCACATGAGGTGGCCAAAGTACTGGAGTTTCAGTTTTAGCATCATTCCTTCCAAAGAAATCCCAGGGCTGATCTCCTTCAGAATGGACTGGTTGCATCTCCTTGCAGTCCAAGGGACTCCCAAGAGTCTTCTCCAACACCACAGTTCAAAAGCATCAATCCTTTGGCGGTCAGCTTTCTTCACAGTCCAACTCTCACATCCATACATGACCACAGGAAAAACCATAACCTTGACTAGATGGACCTTTGTTGGCAAAGTAATGTCTCTGCTTTTCAATATGCTATCTAGGTTGGTCATAACTTTTCTTCCAAGGAGTAAGCGTCTTTTATCATGGCTGCAGTCACCATCTGCAGTGATTTTGGAGTCCCCAAAAATAAAGTCTGACACTGTTTCTGCTATTTCCCCATCTATTTCCCATGAAGTGATGGGACCAGATGCCATGATCTTCATTCTGTGAATGTTGAGCTTTAAGTCAGCTTTTTCACTTTCCTCTTTCACTTTCATCAAGAGGCTTTTTAGTTCCTCTCCAATTTCTGCCATAAGGGTGGTGTCATCTGCATATCTGAGGGTGTTGATATTTCTCCCCACAATCTTGATTCCAGCTTGTGTTTCTTCCAGTCCAGCGTTTCTCATGATGTACTCTGCATATAAGTTAGATAAGCAGGGTGACAATATACAACCTTGACGTACTCCTTTTCCTATTTGGAACCAGTCTGTTGTTCCATGTCCAGTTCTAACTGTTGCTTCCTGGCTTTCTCAAGCGGCAGGTCAGCTGGTGTGGTATTCCCATCTCTTTCAGAAATTCTCCACAGTTTATTGTGATCCACACAGTCAAAGGCTTTGGCATAGTCAATAAAGCAGAAATAGATGTTTTTCTGGAATTCTCTTGCTTTTTCCATGATCCAGCAGATGTTGGAAATTTGATCTCTGATTCCTCTCCCTTTTTGGAAAACCAGCTTGAACATCTGGAAGTTCATGGTTCACGTATTGCTGAAGCCTGGCTTGGAGAATTTTGAACATTACTTTACTAGCGTGCGAGATGAGTGCAATTGTGTGGTAGTTTGAGCGTTCTTTGGCATTGCCTTTCTTTGGAATTGGAATGAAAACTGACCTTTTCCAGTCCTGTGGCCACTGCTGAGTTTTCCAAATTTGCGGCATATTGAGTGCAGCACTTTCACAGCATCATCTTTCAGGATTTGAAATAGTTCAACTGGAATTCCATCACCTGCACTAGCTTTGTTCGTGCCTTTAAACATGCTTATAAAATTTGTCATGTGCATATAGCTGCATACTTTTAATAAACACAAGTATATGTTGCAGGGCAATTTTAGGAGTTGGGGCAAACTTGTGTGCAGATTTTGGTCTTTATATTTTGTAGTTAAATTTGGCCAAGTCATTTAACTTCATTAGAATTTCAATTTTCTTATTTTGAAAAATGTGAATAAAAACAATCCACACCCCACCCCCAAGGATGGACATGGCCTCACATGATAAGACAGAGAAAAAAACCTCATACTATATATGGCAAGGAATCCTTGAATCCCTGCTGTTCCTTCTCTCCCATACAGAAGGTGGGTTGGTGTGTATTTTTTTTTCCCCACTTGTCCTTCAAAGGATCTCATCTGAGCTAAGCCCGGTGCCAAATTATCTTCCTGTGATATCTGTTTGCAGTCTGTCTTCACCTGCTCCAAGTCTTCAGGACCCTCTCACTGTCTCCAAAAAAGGAAAAAAATTAAAAAATTACCCCCACAGCAACTGTATTAGAAAGAAATAGAACACTTCCTGAGTCTTCTCAAAAGAAAAGCCAGCAGTGTCCACATTTGCTTCTTATCCACCCTCCCCTTGTGGCTGTTCTAAGAAGTCTTGGCTGCAGGCGGCAACTCCAGCCGCCCCTACAGTGTCTCTGCCTGGCTTCTATTGTGCTCCTTCTTGTGTGTGTTTTTAACCAACACTCCAAACACTTATTAAAGTGTTTCTTTCCAACAAATGTAATTCTCTGGTGAGAGGGGCTCTAATTAAAAAAAAGAGAGAGAGAGAGAACGAAACCCTTATTATTGGTAAGAAGGCAAGCAGAGGGGCGGGTGAATTTAATACAAAACAGCTTCCTTGGCTAAAGAGGAAAACTCTTTCTACCAGTAATTTGTGATCTGGAGCTCCTCTTGCTTTTAGGGTCTAATAACTGTGTAAACTTCATTTGTTTCATTTGGAACATGGCTGTCATTTCCTATCAGGAGGAAAAGGAGAGAAACTCTCCCTGCAAGTTCATCTCCCCATCACCTATCAGCCTCACGGGAACAAGCATCCTGCTTGTTTGTCCCTGCCCAGGCCCTTCACCTTGGAAACTGCATCTTAATTATAGCCTTTAAAGGGCTGCTTCACTCCAGGATCAATATGTCTGACAAAAAGCGAGCTCAGCTAAAAGCTCATTAATTCACATCTGACTAACTCAGGATTTGTGATTATTTTGGCAGGGGCTGAGCTAGTTTACCTCTGCTATTGCTGCTCACAAAGATTTGGTCTGGCCAATTAATTGGGAAGAACAGAATTGCCAGCGAAGTATTTAGAAATATCTATTTGCATGGAGATAACAGGCTGATTGTAGCTTCCAGATTGCTAAATTCCAACTAGGCAACCCCAGTTAACCACTGTTTTGTTTTAGCATTCTGGCCTCACAAATGGCAAAGTGCACTGCCTCAAAAAGTATATACAGATCCAATAATTTTATTGCCTTGTAGTTGATGCCTTTCCAGTAGTCATGTATGGGTGTGAGAGTTGGACTATAAAGAAAGTTGACTGCCAAAGAACTGATGCTTTTGAACTGCGGTGTTGGAGAAGACTCTTGAGAGTCCCTTGGACTGCAAGGAGATACAACCAGTCCATCCTAAAGGCAATCAGTCCTGAATAATTTGGCCAACCTGATGTGAAGAGCTGACTTATTTGAAAAGACTCTGATGCTAGGAAAGATTGGAGTCGAGAAGAGAAGGGGATGACAGAGGATGAGATGGCTGGATGGCATCACTGACTTGATGGACATGAGTTTGAGTAAGCTCCAGGAGTTGGTGATGGACAGAGAGGCCTGGAGTGCTGCAGTCCATGGGGTTGCAAAGAGTGGGGCACAACTGAGCTGAATTGAACTGAAATGTGTTGATGCATTTGATCTATCATACCACATCCTCCATCCTGCCTGATTTCAGCTGTACTGCAGTGGACATGTCCACGTGGAGCTAACCCAGCACTGCAGGCAGCATCTACTCTCCAGCAAGGGGTGTGCACTGCCCCTCCCCTTTTTGCTCAGGGTCTCCTCTGAACCCTTAGGAAGGGCAGGACAGAAGGTTAGGATGTTAATACCTGTGGGGATGATGCTTCAACAGTGGAGGTGCTGGATCTATTTTTGGACAATTGGGGAGCCCTTCTTAAGCTTCTCAGAAGTCCTGGCAGGAGTGAGCCCCTCTGGCTGACAGCTGGGACCTTGATCATTGTGTTTATGTTGGCCTGTCTAACTCCTCTTCTTCATATCATCACTTTTTAAATAAACTATCTGGCTCCAGTCACCTTTGGGGGAAACTTAAACTAAGGCATCCACTTCTTCAAAATTATGTATGAAGTTATATATTTGAAATGCTTGCTCTTTCCTTGCTAAATGCATTCCTCTCCTGTGCTTCATGGGTTTTAGATCAGTCACAAAGTCATGTCCAACCCTTTGTGACCCCATGGACTGCAGCACACCAGGCTTCCCTGTCCATCACCAACTCCCGGAGCTTACTCAAACTCATGTCCATTGAGTCAGTGATGCCATCCAACCATCTCATCCTCTGTGTCCCCTTTTCCTCATGCCTTCAATGTTTCCCAGCATCAGGATCTTTTCAAATGAATCAGCTCTTCACATCAGGTGGCCAAAGTATTGGAGTTTCAGCTTCAACATCAGTCCTTCTAATGAACCCCCAGGACCGATCTCCTTTATAATGGACTGGTTGGATCTCCTTGCAGTCCAAGAGACTCTCAAGAGCCTCCTCCAACACCACAGTTCAAAAGCATCAATTCTTTGGCACTCAGCTTTCTTTATGGTCCAACTCACATTCATACATGACTATAGGAAAAACCATAGCCTTGACTAGATGGGCCTTTGTTGGCAAAGTAATGTCTCTGCTTTTTAATATGCTCTCTAGGTTGGTCATAACTTTTCTCCCAAGGAGCCGTCACTTTTTAATTTCATGGCTTCGTCACCATCTGCGGTAAATTGGAGCCCCCCAAAATAAGGTCTGTCACTGTTTCCAATGTTTTCCCATCTATTTACCATGAAGTGATGGGACCAGATGCCAAGATCTTAGTTTTCTGAATGTTCAGTTTTAAGCCAACTTTTTCATTCTCCTCTTTCACTTCCATCAAGAAGCCCTTTAGTTCTTCACTTTCTGCCGTAAGGGTGGTGTCACCTGCATATTTGAGGATATTTTTCCTGGCAATCTTGATTCCAGCTTGTGCTTCTTCCAGCCCAGTGTTTCTCATGATGTTCTCTGCATAGAAGTTAAATAAGCAGGGTGACAATATACAGCCTTGACATATTCCTTTCCCTATTAGGAACCAGTCTGTTGTTCCATGTCCAGTTCTAACTGTTCCTTCCTGAGCTGCATATAGGTTTCTCAAGAGGCAGGTCAGGTGGTTTGGTATTCCCATCTCTTTAAGACTTTTCCAGAGTTTGTGGTGATTCACACAGTGAAAGGCTTTGGCATAATCAATAAAGAAGAAATAGATATTTTTTCTAGAACTCTCTTGCTTTTTTGATGATCCAGCAGATTTTGGCAATTTGATCTCTGGTTCCTCTGCCTTTTGTAAAACCAGCTTGAACATCGGTAAGTTCACAGTTCACATACTGCTGAAGCCTGGCTTGGAGAATTTTGAGTATTACTTTACTAGCATGGGACTTCCCTGATGGCTCAGATGGTAAAGCATCTGCCTACAGTGTGGGATACCCAGGTTTGATCCCTGGGTTGGGAAGATCCTCTGGAGAAGGAAATGGCAACTCACGCCAGTACTTTTGCCTGGATTCCCATGGACGGAGGAGCCTGGTAAGCTATAGTCCATGGGGTCACAAGAGTTGGACATGACTGATTGACACTATTCTTGCCTTGAGAACTCCATGAATGGTATGAAAAGGCAAAATGTTAGGATACTGAAAGAGGAACTCCCCATATCAGTAGGTGCCCAATATGCTACTGGAGATCAGTGGAGAAATAACTCCAGAAAGAATGAAGGGATGGAACAGAAGCAAAAACAACACCCAGCTGTGGATGTGACTGATGCTGGAAGTAAAGTTCAATGTTATAAAGAGCAAAGTTGCATAGGAACCTTGTATGTTAGGTCCATGAATCAAGGCAAATTGGAAGTGGTCAAACAAGAGATGGCAAGAGTGAACGTTGACATTCTAGGAGTCAGCAAACTAAAATGGACTAGAATGGGTGAATTTAACTCAGATGACCATTATATCTACTACTGTGGGCAGGAATCCCTCAGAAGAAATGGAGCAGCCATCATGGTCAACAAAAGAGTCTGAAATGCAGTACTTGGATACAACCTCAAAAACGACAGAATGATCTCTGTTCGCCAAGACTATGCCCCAACCAGTAATGCTGAAGAAGCTGAAGTTGAACAGTTCTATGAAGACCTACAAGACCTTTTAGAACCAACACCCAAAAAAAGATGTCCTTTTCATTACAGGGGACTGGAATGCAAAAGTAGGAAGTCAAGAAACACCTGGAGTAACAGGCAAATTTGGCCTTGGAATGCGGAATGAAACAGGCCAAAGACTAATAGAGTTTTGCCAAAAAAAAAATGCACTGGTCATAGCAAACACCCTCTTCCAACAACACAAGAGAAGACTCTACACATGGACATCACCAGATGGTCAACACCGAAATCAGATTGATTATATTCTTTGCAGCCAAAGATGGAGAAGCTCTATACAGTCAACAAAGACAAGACCGGGAGCTGACTGTGGCTCAGATCATGAACTCCTGATTGCCAAATTCAGACTTAAATTGAAGAAAGTGGGCAACACCACTAGACCATTCAGGTATGACCTAAATCAAATCCCTTATGATTATACAGTGGAAGTGAGAAATAGATTTAAGGGTCTAGATCTGATAGATAGAGTGCCTGATGAACTATGGAATGAGGTTCGTGACATTGTACAGGAGACAGGGATCAAGACCATCCCCATGGAAAAGAAATGCAAAAAGGCAAAATGGCTGTCTGGGGAGGCCTTACAAATAGCTGTGAAAAGAAGAGAAGCAAAAAGCAAAGGAGAAAAGGAAAGATATAAGCATCTGAATGCAGAGTTCCAAAGAATAGCAAGAAGAGATAAGAAAGCCTTCTTCAGCAATCAATGCAAAGAAATAGAGGAAAAGAACAGAATGGGAAAGACTAGAGATCTCTTCAAGAAAATTAGAGATACCAAGGGAACATTTCATGCAAGGATGGGCTCGATAAAGGACAGAAATGGTCTGGACCTAACAGAAGCAGAAGATATTAAGAAGAGGTGGCAAGAATACACGGAAGAACTGTACAAAAAAGATCTTCATGACCCAGATAATCATGATGATGTGTTGACTAATCTAGAGCCAGACATCTTGGAATGTGAAGTCAAGTGGGCCTTAGAAAGCATCACTACGAACAAAGCTAGTGGAGGTGATGGAATTCCAGTTGAGCTGTTTCAAATCCTGAAAGATGGTGCTGTGAAAGTGCTGCCCTCAATATGCCAGCAAATTTGGAAAACTCAGCAGTGGCCACAGGATTGGAAAAGGTCAGTTTTCACTCCAATCCCAAAGAAAGGCAATGCCAAAGAATGCTCAAACTACCACACAATTGCACTCATCTCACATGCTAGTAAAGTAATGCTCAACATTCTGCAAGCCAGACTTCAGCAATACGTGAACCGTGAACTCCCTGATGTTCAAGCTGGTTTTAGAAAAGGCAGAGGAATCAGAGATCAAATTGCCAACATCTGCTGGATCATGGAAAAAGCAAGAGAGTTCCAAAAAAAAAAAAAATCTATTTCTGCTTTATTGACTATGCCAAAAAGCCTTTGACTGTGTAGATCACAATAAACTGTGGAGAATTTATGAAATAGATGGGAATATGACACCACCTGACCTGCCTCTTGAGAAACCTATATGCAGGTCAAGATGGGTTCCTAATAAGAAAAGGAATATGTCAAGGCTATATATTGTCACCCTGCTTCTTTAACTTATATGCAGAGTACATCATGAGAAACGCTGGGCTGGAAGAAGTACAAGCTGGAATCAAGATTGTGGGGAGAAATATCAATACCCTCAGATATGCAGATGACACCACCCTTATGGCAGAAATTGGAGAGGAACTAAAAAGCCTCTTGATGAAAGTGAAAGAGGAAAGTGAAAAAGTTGGCTTAAAGCTCAATATTCACAAAACAAAGATCATGGCATCTGGTCCCATCACTTCATGGGAAATTGATGGGGAAACAGTGGAAACAGTGTCAGACTTTATTTTTGGGGACTCCAAAATCACTGCAGATGGTGACTGCAGCCATGAAATTAAAAGATGCTTACTCCTTGGAAGAAAAGTTATGACCAACCTAGATAGCATATTCAAAAGCGAGACATTACTTTGCCGACTAAGGTCCATCTAGTCAAGGCTATGATTTTTCCTGTGATCATGTATGGATGTGAGAGTTGGACTATGAAGAAGGCTGAGCACTGAAGAATTGATGCTTTTGAACTGTGGTGTTGGAGAAGACTCTTGAGAGTCCCTTGGACCGCAAGGAGATGCAACCAGTCCATTCTGAAGGAGATCAGCCTTGGGATTTCTTTGGAAGGAATGATGCTAAAGCTGAAACTCTAGTACTTTGGCCACCTCATGGGAAGTGTTGACTCATTGGAAAAGACTCTGATTCTGGAAGGGATTAGGGGCAGGAGAAAAAGGGGATGACAGAGGATGAGATGGTTGGATGGCATCACTCATTCAATGGCCGTAAGTCTGAGTGAACTCCATGAGTTGGTGATGGACAGGGAGGCCTGGTGTGCTGTGATTCATGGGGTCGCAAAGAGTCAGACACGACTGAGCGGCTGAACTGAACTGAGTGATTTTATGTCACTTCACCTTACTTGCATGTGCGATGAGTGCAATTATGTGGTAGTTTGAGCATTCGTTGGCATTGCCTTTCTTTGGGATTGGAATGGAACCTGGCATTTTCTGTCTTGTGGCCACTGCTGAGTTTTCCAAATTTGCTGGTATATTAGTGCGGCACTTTCACAGCATCATCTTTTAGGATTTGAAACAGCTCAGCTAGAATTCCATCACCTCCACTAGCTTTGATCATAGTGATGCTTGCTAAGCCCACTTCACTTCATATTCCAGGATATCAGGCTCTAGGTTAGTGATCATACCATCATGATCATCTGGGTCTTGAAGATCTTTTTTGTATAGTTCTGTATATTCTTGGCACCTCTTCTTAATATCTTCTGCTTCTGTTGTTCCATACCATTGTGGTCCCTTATTGAGCCCATCTTTTCATCATATATTCCATTAATATCTCTCATTTTCTTGAAAATAACTCTATTTTTCCCCATTCTATTGTTTTCCTCTATTTCTTTGCATTGATCATTGAGGAAGGCTTTCTTAACTCCTTGGTAGTCCTTGGAATTTTGCATTCAAATGGGAGTAATGATCCTACAAGAGATTGACCCAGACTTGCCCATGAATGTCCAGGAGTCTCCAGCAAAGATGTGGGTCAGCGATGGCTTGTTACAGGGTTGGGGACACTGAGTGTAGCAGTGTGTGCATGGGGCCTTTTGAAGGAGGCCGCCATTATCTTCATTACCTCCACCATAGTTTGGCCCCAGACAAACAACAGGGAGGGAACACAGCCTTGCCCATCAACAGAAAATTGGATTAAAGGTTTACTGAACATGGCCCCACACATCAGAACAAGACCCAGTTTCCCCCTCAGTCAGTCTCTCCTATCAGAAAGCTTACAGAAGCCTCTTATCTTTCTCCATCAGAGGCCAGACAGATTGAAAACTATAATCACAGGAAACTAACCAATCTGACTACATGGATCACAACATTGTCTGACTCAATAAAACTATAAGCCATGCCATATAGGGCCACCCAAGATGGATGGATCATGTTGGAGAGTTCTGACAAAACGTGGTCCACTGGAGAAGGGAATGGCAAACCACTTTAGTATTCTTGCCTTGAGAACCTGTGAACAGTATGAAAAGGCAAAAAGATAGGACACTGAAAGATGAACTTCCCAGGTCAGTAGGTGCCTAATACGCTATTGGAGATCAGTGGAGAAATAACTACAGAAAGAATGAAGAGATGGAGCCAAGGCAGAAACAACACCCAGTTGTGGTGTGACTGGTGCTGGAAGTAAAGTCCAATGTTATAAAGAGCAAAGTTGCATAGGAACCTTGTATGTTAGGTCCATGAATCAAGGCAAATTGGAAGTGGTCAAACAAGAGATGGCAAGAGTGAACATTGACATTTTAGGAATTGATGAACTAAAATGGACTAGAATGGGTGAATTTAACTCAGATGACCGTTATATCTACTACTGTGGGCAAGAATCCCTTAGAAGAAATGGAGCAGCCATCACAGTCAACAAGAATCCGAAATGCAGTACTTAGATGCAGTCTCAAAAACAACAGAATGATCTCTGTTCATTTCCAAAGGCAAACCATTCAATATCACAGTAATCCAAGCCTATGCCCCAACCAGGAATTCTGAAGAAACTGAGTTGAACAGATCTGTGAAGACCTACAAGACCTTCTAGAACTAACACCTAAAATGATGTCCTTTTCATTATAGGGGACTGGGGTGCAAAAGTAGGAAGTCAAGAAATACCTGGTGTAACAGGCAAATTTGGCCTTGGAATACAGAATGAAGCAGGACAAAGGCTAACCGAGTGCCAGGGTCGAGCCCCGGTGGATCCAGGGTAAGTCCAAGCAGGAACGGATCAGCGTCCTAAGAAAGAACTATTTAATTAGAAAAGAGAGATTAGGAAAAAATAGTGTAGTAGGAAAATTAGTGGAGAAAAGAGGCTGAATAACTTGGTTTACGTGGAAAACCAATAAAACTCCGAGACAAGGAGTTTGCACCACCTACGTAGGCCAAAGTTGCCCGCTTGAATAGCAGAGGGTGCCCCGCCTTGGGCTCCCTCTTGCGTGGGTCTTAGAAGCCAGGGCAAAATTAGTAGGCTTGGTGAGCCTCCATGCTCCAGATGGGAATTCAGCCAGAAAAGAAGAGAAAGAGAAGAGACCACACAGGGGATACCAGTCTTTCCAGGAACTGGTCCATTTCTTTATTTTCCAGGTCCACTTTTATACTTTCAGTTATACATAGAGATAAATGTAAGAAACAGAGTCACGTAGGGTCGCTGCTCCGACCCTTATCTAAAGACAGTATTCTCAGTATATCTTTGTTCTTACAATGGTCTTACATTTGTTTACAATATCTTCTGGTCTGGAGACTGATCAACATTTTATGGCCCCACCTTACTTTCTATTGATAAAGGTTAGTCAATCAGAAAACTTGCTTCCCCTTAAGATCTACTTAGTCTTAAGATAGTGATAAAGTTGCATTCTTACATAGCAAGGACACAATGATTTATAACAAAGAGAGAGGAGTACAGTAATCTATAACAAAGAAAAAATTCATTAGTCTAGTATTGCTAACATCAAAACTACTATATTTCCTTTTCTACATTCCAATCACATTGATTAGCATACTCCCAGGTGCCTAAGAATATGGAGGCCTGGCGGCAATCATTAACTCAGCAATGAAACCCTTCACTAACATAATTTCTAACTAACTCAATAGTACTATACTAATAATTTTCTAACTTCTCAAAAGAATCTGTTTTTAGAAAGTTTAAAGCATCTTGTGCCTCTCATGGTTGGGAGGCTGTAAACAATCACATGTGGCTGGATAATCCTGTCAGGCAGGCTAGAGAACCATCAGAGGAGTTTTGGGACTGAAACAAGCCCAGGAGATTTATTAACTGGAATCCTAAGTTAACTCCTTTACAGACAGAGGTGGTGGGGGATAGCCCCCCATCATGTCAGAAGTATAGGTGAAAGGCACAATGCAGCAAGGCAGGCAAACTCTGGTTTTGGGGGCAGATGAGCAGATTCAGCGAGGCTCCCTTAAGGCTCTACTCGCCTTTGCCTGTCGGGCCCCTTAACCTCATGACCTTTGCCATGGCGGGACTCCTTGTGCTGGCTCCCGGCAACAGAGTTTTGCCAAGAGAACGCACTCATCATAGTAAACACCCTCTTCCAACAACACAAGACAAGACTCTACACATGGACATCACCAGATGGTCAACACCAAAATCAGATTGATTATATTCTTTGCAGCCAAAGAGAGAGAAGCTCTATACATTCAGCAAAAACAAGCCAGGAGCTGACTGTGGCTCAAATCATGAACACCTTACTGTCAAATTCAGACATAAATTGAAGAAAGTAGGGAAAACCACTAGACCATTCAGGTATGACTTAAATCAAATCCCTTATGATTATATAGTGGAAGTAACAAACAGCTTCAAGGGATTAGATCTGATAGACAGAGTGCCTGATGAACTATGGACTGAGGTTTGTGACATTGTACAGGAGATGAGGATCAAGAACATCCCCAAGAAAAAGAAATGCAAAATGGCAAAATGGTTGTCTGTGGAAGCCTTTCAAGTTTCTGAGAAAAGAAGAGAAGCAAAAGGCAAAGGAAAAAAGGAACTGTATACCCATTTGAATACAGAGTTTCAAAGAATAGCAAGGAGAGATAAGAAAGCCTTCCTCAGTGGTCAACTCATAGGTTTAGGACTGCTTTTTGGCAATGCTATCAAAAGAGCAATGTTGACCTTCTTTTTCCTTTTCTACATTTAATGCACTCCTTCCTTTCTCCCTAGTGCCCTTTGCTTGGATTCCCACAGTCCCCTCCTCAGTCCTCTA
Organism: Aepyceros melampus; assembly: GCA_006408695.1. Classification (NCBI taxonomy): domain Eukaryota; kingdom Metazoa; phylum Chordata; class Mammalia; order Artiodactyla; family Bovidae; genus Aepyceros; species Aepyceros melampus. Next base: position 66,837 of record SJXQ01012222.1, read on the forward strand.
GCCAGTTCTCATCTATTTGTCTGCCTCCTCCTTTTCTCCAATATCAGCTTAAATTACCCTCCTCGACTTTATCATCTTTCCAGTGTTCTATTTCTTAGTAAAAGTGAACATGCTCAGACAGTAAAGAATCTTCCTGCAGTGCAGAAAACCCAGGTTTGGTCCCTAAGTTGGGAAGATCTCCTAGAGAAGGGAATGGATACCAATCCAGTATTCTTGCCTGGAAAATTCCATGGACAAAGGAGCCTGGCAGGCTAGAGTCCATGGGGTCACAAAGAGTTGGATACAACTAAGCAGCTAACACTCCACACTATCTGTTATTAACACAATCTTTATGAACTTATATGGTAGATGGATCCCTGTCAAAAGGACTCACTTCTTTTTATGTTATTCTGAGGCTAGAAGTGTGTGGTTTCAGTACTTTGGCCACCTGATGTAAAGAACTGACTCATTAGAAAAGACCCTGATGCTGAGAATATTGAAAGCAGGAGGAGAAGGGAATGACAGAGGATGAGATGGTTGGATGGCATCACTGCCTCAATAGACATGAGTCTGAGAGAGCTCTGGGAGTTGGTGATGGACAGGGTGGGCTGGCATGCTGCAGTCCATGGGGTCACAAATAGTTGAACACGACTGAGTGACTGAACTGAACTCTAGGAACTTGGGGTCTTTCCATTATTTCTCAAACCATGTGCAAATCTGAGCAGATGTAGATGCCAGAAACACTCCTGCTTTCTTGAGGCGTATTTGCCTCAACATTCTTGCCTGGAGAATTCCACGGACAGAGAAGCCTGGTGGGCTACAGTCCGTGGGGTTGCAAAGAGTCAGACACGACTGAGCAACTAACACATTTGTCTCAGCATTTGAAACATCACCATCACATGGTTCTTTGAACTCCTTAGATCTTCCTCCTTTATCTTTTGGATCTCCTCATCTTCCTACTCTTCAACTCACTGTCACTCTCAGTGTGATCCAGTGACCGGTAACATATGTAACACTTGGGAGTCTTCAGAAATGAAGACTCTCTGTCTCACTGGATCCCAGAATTTGCAATTTTCAAAGCCCCTTGGGTGATTCATATGGACATTAAAATTTGATCCATATTGCAAGGGTTGGCAGTTTCCTCGGTTTCCAAAGCTGTTTCTAGTTCTTGGTTTCTTCACTCTCAGGACATGTCTTTCTCAGAGCAGCTGCTACTGTCTAGGAACTGAGGACTACAGCAGCCTCTTTCTGGCTCTCGTCCCAGCTCATTTTCTTTTGAGCAGCTCTTCAATTGCCCACTGAGTATCCACATCCAGGTGTCTTACAGGGAGCCCAGCTGAAGATACAGAAGTACAGACACCCCAGTGAGGCTGGTGCAGGGGGCGAGCCTAGCCAGTATCTAGGCTGTCTAGGGCTATCCTACATGCTGATATCAGTCAGGACCAATTTCAGACTAGTTCAGATGATTATTTGTTGCTGCGGGGAGAAAAAGAATCATTTCTTCTTTCCTTGAATTAGAGCTTAGGGACTTTTTATTTTTAAAAAATAAATGAGTTTCTTAACTCCCACCTAGTCCTTTCAAAACAGCAACAAGAACATCACAACAACAGCAACCTTATATAAAGTTGGAGGAAATTTCCTCTTCAGGGCCAATGAAGCTATGCCCTTGCTGCTGGGGATGCTTGCAGCCATACACGTTATTAATTGTTCTAGGCTGAAGTAGGAGGCTGATTTTCTCAAAGGTGTGCCCCCTCCCAGGAAGTGGCCTGTGGCCAATGAGGAGATGACAAGGAGATACAGAAGTCCAGTCCACTCATCTCAGTCTAGAACGACCCTGAGAGGTTCCTCCCGGCTCTCGTAGGACCAGCTGAGGACTCAACTGCAGCCGTGTTGTGAATCAGACTTCCCCTCCTCCCAGTACTGCCATCCTTTCCCCCACAGGTCTGTCTCCCTAGGGAGCTTCCCAGTTCAGAGCCTGTGTCCAGGGAGCCCAGCCTATGACTCTGCTGCTCCCTCACCCCTCCCCGCAGTACTCAGTCCATCAGTATCCATTCAGCTGCTTAAACTGGGCAACTGGGAGTGACTTTTGACTCTTCTGTCCATTTCATGCCATATACTAGGATGTCACCATTGCAGTGATTCATCCTTTCCACCCTTATGACTCTTGCCTTTGTGAAAGCTTTCTATCTGTTATCTGGATAATTGCAACAGCCTTATAGCTTAATTCCTCACTACAACCAGGATAATGTTTCTAGAATTTATTTTTTTAATGATGATATCATTTATAATTATTCAGTAGCTTCTCATCCCCTCGGCATAAAATCCAAACATCTAAAGACCCCCTATGACTCCTGCTTGGTTCATTCCACACCAGGCTTACCTCTTGGAGGAGTTGTTTCATTGCGCTGCTGCAGGTTGTCAGATTCTCTCTGTTTGTCGAAATGCCCTCTTTGATGCCAAGGTTGTGTTTTTCTATTCCAGTATCCCTACAGCCTTATTCAAGGTGTGAAATCTTGTAGGCCCTTGACTGAAAGTTTCTGTGGGCATCTATTCAATTCCCCTTTGTGGGTTATTCCTCTCATATCATCCTTTCTAAATTCATGAAATGAAATGATTTCATTGTTTGCTTATGTATCTCACCTGTTGGGTATTTTTACTTCTTAAGAAAAACCATTTACACTTGACAGCATGATGATCCATGAGGAATTTGCTGGGGTGACCGGGTAACCAGGATTTACAGCAGTCTACTGATGTGATTCTTTTTATGCATCCTGTAAATTTTAGTTATAGCTACACTTGTCTGTGGCCAGTGTGGACAAGCTGGCTCCTTTTTGTAATTTCATAGTCACAATAAGGTCACAAATCTCAAGCTGCCTTTTTTTCCCCCCACAGCCTATTGCCCAAAGCCATACAATAAGCTTTCAACAGAAAATGTCAGTGTTAATAGACAGTCCCTCTAAATGAACCAAGCAGTGCTATTTCAAAATTATGTGATGTCCATCCCCATCTTTTGCCTAAAGGCTCAGGACTGAAAATTTGTGAGGATTTTCTCTATGACCAAGTGACCACATCTTTTCATATCTGTAGGGCAAATGCAGATATGAGAATCAAATATTAGTTCCATCTGTATGCCTCATCCAGACAGTCACTAGTCTTGGAGAAGAGCCATACAACCATACATGGAGATGTGATCAGTCTTCTTAGATGGAGCAGACATCTTTTATGTTACTACTGTGTATCTCACCCAGTGATTCACTCTATTCTTGACCTAAAATTATTCTTGGAGATTGTAGTTTTTTAAAAATAAGCATTGAATTTTAGAACAGTCCTATATATTAAAAGAAATGTATTTTCCTTTTTGTATCTTGGACATAAAATTGTTTTTTGTTGTTCTCTTTAACTGCTCAGCTGAAAAAAATGTGTTCTCAAAATATACTTACTAAATGAACAAATATCTTAGTGACTGCACAATGCCTCAAATCATATACAAGGTGAGGGCAAAAACTTCTGGCTCTGTATATTAATTGATTTTGTACTTTGCTTGTTGAACAGATGATTTTAAAGTCAAAAGTGAGTTTGATCATTATTACCACTTTTGTGAAAATGTTGCCATGGCAAAGAAAAGAAATACCCACTGGCCGAGTTGGGAAATGAGAGCTTAGATCAACATAATTTCCTGTCTCCCTGTGAAACAGTATTGAGATGGTGTATTTTTCTCTCTACCTTAAGAAGTACTGAAAATAAGCAATATAACTTAGCTCCTTATTCCAGAAAGACTTCTTCCAGGAAGATAAGAGTGTAAGCAACAGAAGTTACTTAAATGTCCTGACCAACATAGTGCTTGCCAAGTGTCTCCTCCAGACCCTCACTGGTTTTGCTGAGCCATCCAAAGCTATTACGTCATACACTCTGTCCACACCCAATCAGTTCTGCATCTTCCTAGTGAAACTGAAAGTTGCTCAGTCCTGTCCGACTCTTTGTAACCCCATGGACTATACAGTCTATGGAATCCTCCAGGCCAGAATACTGGAGTGGGTAGCCGTTGCCTCCTCCAGGGGATCTTCCCAACCCAGGTCTCTTGCATTGCAGGCAGATCTTTACCATCTGAGCCACTACGGAAGCCCACATTTTCCAAACCACTTCAAAACTGACCCACTGAACCCTAAGACCCCATTCATATAGTCCCTTTCTTTTTCCCATTTGAGACACTAAGTCCTGTAAAGTTGGTATTCTACTTTCCTGCAATACGTCTAGTAATCTTAGCTTCCTCTGATTGGTGAGTTCTTCTAATCATCTTTTGGGGGAAAGATAGTTGGCAAAAGGGGCTGAAAAGGAAACAGAATGCACTACTTTGGGGAGTTTTTAATATAGTTTACATTGTAGAATCTAATACAGCTCTTACATTAAAAAATATTTATACTTAAATCATCTCTAGTAACAGAAAACTTTCTAAGATCATTTTTTGTTATTTCTTCCTTAGACAAATTCATCACAAATTCTCTCTTATTTCAGCTAAATTCCATCTCCTCTGTACATTAACCTCTGAAAAGCTCATGACAGGCTTGTGAAAAAAAAAAAAAAAATCTGATTTGTGCTTTTTTGTGTGCACTTTCCGGAAACACAGTTGTGATAATTCTTCACTTGAGAAACTTAAAGAGGATGGGAACTTAACAACCGTTCATTCTCATATATTTTAAAAAAATACAGATGGTTCCTTAAAGGCCTCAATTTGACAACAAAACACTTTTAACAAAAATCTAAGGAAATGTTTAGTGATGAGATTTATTACCAAATATCTAAATTCTAGTAACAGCCATTTAAAAAAATTGAATTCATCATAAATTAAGTAAGCAAGATACAGTCAGTGACTGGGAAAATCTGTCCCATGTCTCCACTTACTTTTTGTCCTGTCACCTCTTTCCAAAGACACCACACAGAGTTTGGGAGGTGTTTTTTATGTCAGTGAATAATGATGTGGGCTTATGGGATGGTGAGTAAATTGCTTTTCTCAAGCTAGGTAAATTGAATTATGCCTTTGATCGATAGTGTCTGCATTTCTTTTTTCTTTTACTGTGGTAACATATATATATCATAAATTTCTGTATCTGCATTTCTAAGTCACACTCACTTTTTAAAACTGCTTAGCTAATCTGGACTTGACCAATGTCTGGCCACTCTGGGTCATTGTCAAGAGTGGCCACAGTGAAGCTGATCAGAAGGAAATCTGGGGAGGGACAAGTAGAATCACCATTTTACTCTTCACATATTCCAAGGAGGACACCAATTTGCATGACCTACCCACCTCCTTACTGGGCATCAACCATCTGCCATAGCCAGACCTCTTGGTGTTTTCACTCAGAGACTTGCGGCCAGGGCATTATTTGCCTAGGGGGAATGGCTACTGCCCTTCAGTCACTAAGTCCTGATTGACTCTTTGTGATCCCGTGGACTGTAGTCCACCAGACTCCAGGGAGTTCTCCAGGTAGGAATACTGCAGTGGGTTGCCATTTCCTTCTCTAGTAGGGGAATGGCAGAAGGGCTGATACAGAGGATTTCAAATTATGTTTCATGAAGAACTGGTCTTTGAAAGCCAGTTCTCCCCCCATCCAATCACTCTCTTTCCTTCTGCCCAACTTTACTTGTCTTTACAACTGTACTGAACTCTCTAAAATGTGTATTAAATGATGCACTTGTTTGTTGAAACTCTCTTGCACTAGAATAGAAACCCCACCAATGCAGAGAAAGTGTATGTCTTTCAGCTGTATCCTCAGTGCCAGACCATTAAATGGCTCTTAGTCATATACAGAAAACCTGTGATCCTACTTCACTACTTCCTAGACTGTTTGTTCTCTCATTGGCCATGGTGAGGGTTATTCATGCTCCATGTCATCCCAGGTCCTTCTTGTAGAGATCCCATTACAAAGCCAAGGGGAGTTCAGCCTCCTTCCTTAAGAGAAAAGGAAATTCTGACACACACACTCTCCTGCTTTGCTTTTTATCACAGATGGTGGGGCTCTGTTCAGTAAGTAGACTCCCATTCACCTTATGCAAATAGAGTGATGAAAACAAGAGGTTTATTACATTGTTAAAAGAATGTCTGGTTCTATTCACTGCCTTAGCATCCTACAGTTACCAATTAAGGGGAGAAAAGGCCCCTCTGATCTGAAATCCTGGGTCTGTACTGTGCCCCAGTCTCCTACAGCATTGTGCTTAAATTGCCCAAAAATAATTTTAAAATATTTCAATTTCTTACTCATGTCAAGTCAAAACCCACTTTAAGCTCCTATTTTAGAAAGAAAAATGTCTTTTCTTTCTTCTCTAGTTCTAAAATTACATCACTTCACCAAAATGCCTCTAAATTCTTTATCCACAAAACTCCACAGACACTCGTTACATGGAAGCTTCTCTTTCTTCCATTTCCTAAATCACTCTGACTCACCTCCCAAGTAGAATCTCAGCCTGACTTACACCTATCAATTATTTCTTTTGTCTATCATCTATCTACCTACCTATCTCTCCATCATCTATCTGAACGTGACTACTGGAAAAACCATAGCTTTGACTACACAGACCTTTGTCTGCAAAGTGATGTCCCTGCTTTTCAATATGCTGCATAGCTTTCCTTCCTAGAAGCAAGCATCTTTTAATTTTAGGGCTGCAGTCACCATCTACAGTGATTTTGGAGTCCAAGGAAATAAAATCTGTCACTGCTTCCACTTTTCCCCTTCTATTTGTCATGAAGTGGTAGGACAAGATGCCATGATCTTTGTTTTTTGAATGTTGAGTTTGAGCTTTCTGCCTTTACAGTGGTACATCTGCACATCTGAGGTTGTTGATATTTTTCCCCACAATCTTGATTCCAGCTTATGAATCATCCTGCTTGGCATTTCACATGATGTACTCTGCATCAATGTTAAATAAGCAGGGTGACAATATATAGCCCAGATATAGCCCAGATGTACTCCTTTCCCAATTTTGAAACAGTCTGTTGTTCCATGTCCAGTTCTAACTATTGTTTCTTGGCCTGCATACAGATTTCTCAGGAGTCAGCTAAGGTGGTCTGGTATTCCCATCTCTTTAGAATTTTCCACAGCTTGTTGTGATCCACATAGTCAAAGGCTTTAGCATAATCAAAGAAGCAGAAATGGATGTTTCCTGGAATTCCTTTGCTCTCTCATGATCCAACAAATGTTGGCAATTTGGCCTCTGGTTCCTCTGCCTTTTCTAAATCCAGCTTATACATCTGGAAGTTCTTGGTTCATATACTGCTGAGTACTAGCTTGAAGGATTTTGAGCATAACCTTATTAGCATGTGAAATGAGTGCAACTGAATAACAATGAAAATTTATCTATCCACCTATCCATCTATCCATCCTTCTATCTATCTATTATCTATTAATTACAAACCACTTAGTAGTTTAAAACAATCATTTTCTAGTCCAAAATGTCTATTCCCAGATATTTATTAGCTATAAAGAAAAAATAGTAACTTTAAAATGGAGAAATCAGAAAGAAACCACCTTGATCAGTAGATTAGGGTGAGCAGCCAACTTCAAATGCTGCACTGTCTGATATATTGAAGGGAAAAGGGTTTCACACCATTCATAAAGTGCAAAATCTCAGCCAAACTCAAATGAGGGACTTTTTGCAAAATAACTGACCAGTCCTCTTCAAAAATGTCCAAGTCATGAAAGAAAAGGAATGACTGAGGAACTGCTATAGATTGGAGGAGACTGAGAATACATAAACCAAACACAATGTGGAATGTTGGACTGGATACTGAAACATAAAAAAAGACATAAGTGAAAAAAATGGGTGGAATTTGGTAGTTATCCAGCTGATAGTGTCAATTTCCTGGCTCTGCTCACTGCAACATGGTGACATCCAATGATAAGATTAGGAGAAGCTCAGTAAGGAGTCTATGGACACTTTCTTAACTATTTTGGAAACTTTTGTACAAATATAAAATTAATTCAAAATTAAAAGTTAAAGAAATGAAGTGATGCATTGTATTTCACCCTTTGGTTGTTGCCCTGGGTGATTCCTTTGTCTCACCTGGGCTCACAGATGCGGTGGCATTGATCGGGTGGCTTGGCTGCAAGCTAGCTCATCTGGAACAGGGGACCACTGAGAATTTCTCATCGTGGGACATTTCATCTAAGGCTGCTTCTTAATATTGAGGTCTCAGGAAATACTTTCAAGTTGCCAAAGCCTTAAGCTATAAGCCTCCAATTTCCTACCCTTGGCATTGTACATCAATTCTACCTCATACTGCAGGTCAAGCAAGTCCTGAGTGAAGACCAGGTTCAAAGGATAGGAGAATAGACTTCACTTGTAGAAAAAAGACCCTCCTCAGTGGCTTAGTCACATTTCAAAGGGCTGTGCACACAGGATACCCAAGGGCCTGATGAACACCTGGGCACCTGCTTCCACACTGCAGTCACACTTGCCTCGTTACATGTAATCCTTGGGGAGTATGGGCATTCTCCCATCCCAAATCATCTTTCTTCATGCAAACATTCTCATGGAGTAAAAGTAATCCCATTTATCATACATCTTACTGGACAATATATTGTATGTGTGTATATGCAACCATGAGTGGCTTGTGTTTTGCGTTTTTAGGTTTCTTTTATTTTGTGGAAGCAAACTTGATTTTTCACCATTAGTTAAATTCTTCATTGATTATAACACAGATGGTTCCAATATGTGTAAGGATGAGGGCTGGGTTGGAGGGCAGGGAGTGACAGGTTCACTATTTCACTGTCCTATTCACCAAAGATAACTCCAGAGAGAGGATCGCTGAGTTTTCACCAAAACATTTATACATTTAAATGGCCCAGTCTCCCTTTCTTCCTTAGGGTTTTGTTGTGTTACATTCAGAAAATGTTTTGCTTTAAAAAAAAATATTGTCATATAGTTGATTTACAATGTTGTGGTAATTTCAGGCATACAGCAAAGTGTATTAGTTATAGTGATACCTATATTTATTGTTCTGTTGTTGTTGTTTTGTTTTGTTTTTTAAAGATTCTTTTCCCGTATAGGCCACTACAGAGTACTGAGTAGAGTTTTCAGTGCTATATAACAGAGTCTTAATAGTTGTCTATTTTATTTGTAGTAGTATGTATATGGTAATCCAAATCTTCCAATTTATCCCTCTCCCCCATCCTCTGATGACCACAAGTTTGTTTTCTACACCCATGATTCTACTTCTGTTTTGTAAATAATTTCATTTGTACCCTATTTTTTAGATTTGACATATAAGCAATGATATTATATGATTATTTCTCCTTCTCTGTCCAACTTACTTCACTGAGTATGATAATCTTTAGGTCCATCTGTTTTACTGCAAATGGCATTATTTTGCTCTTTTTATGGTCAAGTAATATTCCATAGTGTATGTGTACCACTTCTTCTTTATCCATTCCTCTGTTGATGGATGTTCAGGTTGCTTCTGTGCCTGTCTGCTAAGCTGCTTCCATTGTGTTCAACTCTGCAACCCCATGCATGGACTATAGCCCACCAGACTCCTCTGTCCATGGGATTCTCCAGGCAAGAATACTGGAGTGGGTTGCCATGCCCTCCTCCAGGGGATTTTCCTGACCCAGGGATCAAAACCTAGTTTCCTGAGTCTCCTGCATTGCAGGTGGGTTCTTTACCCACTGAGCCACCTGAGAACTAGTCCTGGCTATTGTAAACAGCACTGCAATGAACACTGGTCACAAAACAAATATAGATCAATGGAACAGAATAGAATGATCAGAGACAAATCCATGCATCTATGGTCACTTAATCCATGGCAAAGGAGGCAAGATTATACAATGGAGAAAAGATAGTCTCTTCAATAAGTGGTGCTGGGAAAACTGGACAGCTGTATGTAAAAGAATGAAATTAAAACACTCCCTAAGACTGTATGCAAAAATAAATTAAAAATGGATTAAAGACCTACATGTAAGGTCAGACGCTATAAGGAAAACATAAACAGTACACTCTTTGACATAAATCACAGAAAGATCTTTTTTGATCCATCTCCCAGAGTAATAAAAATAAAAATAAACAAATGGGATCCAATTAAACTTTAAAGCTTTTGCACAGCAAAGGAAATCATAAACAAAACAAAACTCTTCAGAATGAGAGAAGTGAAGTGAAGTGAAGTGAAGTCGCTCAGTCATGTCCGACTCTTCACGACCCCATGGACTGTAGCCTATCAGGCTCCTCTGTCCATGGGATTTTCCAGGCAAGAGCTCTGGAGTGGATTGCCGTTTCCTTCTCCAGGGGATCTTCCTGACCCAGGAATCGAACCCGGGTCTCCCGCATTACAGTCAGACGCTTTACCATCTGAGCCACCAGGGAAGCATGAGAGAAAATACTTGCAAATGAAGTGACAGATAAGGGATTAATCTCCAAAATATACAAACAGCACATGCAGCTCAATATAAAAATTAAAAAAGCAAATAACCCAATCAAAAAAAAAAAAGATGGAAGATGTAAATAAACATTTTTCCAAAGAAAAAATAGAGATGGTCAAAGATCACATGAAAAGATGCTCAACAACACTAACTATTGCTGTTGTTTACTTGCTAAGTCATGCCTGACTCTTTGACTCCATGGAATGCAGGCAGCTAGATTCCTCTGTCCATGGGAATTCCAGGAAAAACACTGGAGTGGGTTGCCATTTCCTTCCCCAAGGGATCTTCCTTACTAGGGACTGAACCTGGATCTCCTGTATTGGCAGGGAAATTCTTTACTGCCAAGCCACCAGGGAATATTTACCCATTGTTGGAAAAGTGCAGATCAAAACTACAGTGAAGGATCACCTCTCATCAATCAGAATGGCTATCATTAAAAAAAATCTACAAACAAGTACTGAAGAGGGGTGGATTAAAGAGAACTCTCCCACATTTTTGGTGGGAATATAAATTGGTGCAGCCACTATGGAGAAAAATATTGAGGTTCCTTAAAAAACTAAAAATATAGTTACCATATGATCCTGTAATCCCACTCCTGGGCATATATACACAGAGAAAACCATAATTCAAAAAGAAAATATTTTGCTTTAAGTAAAGTCATATGGTGGGTAAAAATCAACTAGTAACTGAACACGAAAATGGAAATCAATAGTTTTCTATAGAACAAGGAGGAAATAAAAAATTGGAAACAGAACTCATTATCTATGTTCAGAGTAATCAGAGTTTAGAAGGAAATCTACCATTGGTTATTGTTATTTGTGATTTGATACATAAAGGGGTATTATCCTCAGGGGTATTATACTCCAATTATGAGCCCTTATGGAAAACAGCAACAACACACACTTTATTTTAATTGAAATTGGTGTTCAAATAGAAAATAAAAGTGAATTATATCAAAAGACCTGCATTTTTGGTCTGTCTGAGCCCAATAACAAGGCTAATGTGTTTTCCCTTATCACTGTATGTTTTGATGTTACTTAAAAACAGACTCTGTCTGACCTTACTTCCATGCAAATAGAATAGCAATTTCCACTTTGGTCGAAGTCTCCCCAAGAGTTAATCCATCAGGAATGTCCTGCCTCATCTGTCTTCCAGACGCAGAATGACAAAAAGTAGAGTCACAGACAACCGATGAAATCCCAAGCAAATCTGCGCTCTTCAATACTTTTAAAACTTTGAAATCAGGATAACCTTTCCAAGGAGAAGCACCACTCATTTTTAATTATGTTAATATTTCTCCAAGATACCACACTTCGTTATGTCCTTCACCTGAAAAACTGAAATCCTTTGAAACAGGAAATGAAAAAAGCCCTCTGCTTTCAGTCCAGGAGCTGGGGGATGGGGATCTTGTCATATCTTCTGGCTGCTCATACAGTGAACAGTCACAATGTAAAGATGTAAACGAATGTACTTGTGGATATAGCAGAGGAAGCGAGGGTGGGATGAGCTGAGGAAGTAGCATTTACATATATGCACTACCATGTGCAAAATGGGCTTGCCAGGTGATGCGAGTGGTAAAGAATTCGCCTGCCAATGTAGGCAGATGTAAGAGATGTGTAAGCTTAATCCCTGGGTTGGGAAGACCCCCTGGAGGAGGTCATGGCAACCCACTTTAGTATTCTTGCCTGGAGAATCCCCATGAGCAGAGGAGCCTGGAGGGCTACAGTCCTTTTAGGATAGCAGAGTCAGACACGACTGAAGCCACTTAGCATTCATGCATGAATGAGTAAAATAGCTAGTGAAAATTTGCTGTATAGCACAGGGAGCTCAGCTAGGTGCTCTGTGATTACGTAGAGGGCTGGGATTGGGGGTGGAAGGGAGGTTCAAGAGGGAGGGGATATATATATATATATATATATATATATATATATATATATGCCTAGCTGATTCACATTGTTGTACAGCAGAAACTAACACAACAGTGAAAAACAATTATACTCCAATTAAAGAAAGATGTAGGTGATTTTGATGAGATAAAACTTTCCATGGCTGGGTGTATAGATTTGAATATTATATAAATGTGTGTGTGTGTGTGTGTATTACCATTAAGGAAAATAAATAAATCAACACAATGAAAAGTTGTTATCAACAAAGTGTGGGGAGATTGAAGGACTAGTCTTTGACCAACTAGAAATAAGAGAATTGTCAAGTGGAAACAACAGAGAATTTAGACTAGAAGACCTAGGTCAACTACTTCTTTTTATAACCTGAGAATTTTGACTTCATTGAGCCTTATTTCTGCTTCTGTAAAAGTAGGGATAAAATGTTGTTATTTATATTTATTAGAAAGGCCAAAATAAATGAAATAGATGTGTTATATGTGAAAGTCTTTCTGTTCTCACATTGAACCTTGAATAACATTAGAAGCTTTTCCTTTTGCCATTAGGACTCCCTGCTTTACCTCTATGCACTTCTAGAGTCTCACATTTTATTTTTCATTCTGTGATGGAGCCTTCCTTCAGTGTGAGAAATTAAGACTTTCTTGAATCACAGGAAAGGTTTTATAGACAAAACATGACTAAAAACTAAAGTGACAAACCTACATTTACCCCGGAAGTTTACCATACAAAGCATAGTTCTCCTGAAGAACTAGACACAGATTTTGGTGAACTGCCAACCTTTGACAACTTGAAAATTTTAATTTCAGAGTACAATACCCATCTGTGGCCTGGTCTTTCAATAAACATTTATTGAGTACCGTACAGTGTGCCTGAAGCTGTATCTAAAAAAGTTCGTGATTAGAATACAGTCAATGAATGATGATAGTCACTCAGTCATGTCCGACTCTGTGACCACATGGACGGTAGTCCATCAGGTTCCTCGGTCCATGGGATTTTCCAGGCAAGAATACTGGAATGGGTTGCTATTCCCTTCTCCAGGGGATCTTCCCAACTCAGGGATGGAACCCAGGTCTCCTGCATTGCAGGCAAATTCTTTCCCACTTAAGCCACCAGGGAAGCCCATAAAGACAGTGAAATGGACTTCTAACTGGATCAGTTTAATCAAAAGTCATCTCCAGATTAAGAGGAAACTAACATAACACCAGTATTCTTGCCTGCAGAATCCTCATAGACAAAGGAGCCTGTGGGCTACAGTCCATTGGGTCGGAAAGAGTCTGACACAATTGAAGCAACAATATGCACGCACCCATCCAATGGGCATCACCAATCACTGGTTCCAAGGTGGTCAGATCACAAACTCTCAGTTCAGCTGAGTCAATCAGTCCTGTCTGACCCTTTGTGACCCCATGGACTGCAGCATGCCAGGCCTCCCTGTCCATCACCAACTCTCACAATATACCAAACTCATGTTCATTGAGTCGGTGATGTCATCCAATCATCTCATTCACTGTCATCCCCTTCTCCCGCCTTCAATCTTTCCCACCATCAGGGTCTTTTCAAATGAGTCAGCTCTTCACATCAGGTGGCCAGAGTATTGGAGTTTCAGCTTCAACATCAGTCCTTCCAATGAATATTCAGGTCTGATTTCCTTTAGGATGGAATGGTTGGATCTCCTTGCAGTCCAAGGGACTCTCAAAACTCTTCTCCAACACCACAGTTTAAAAGCATCAATTCTTCAGTGCTCAGATTTCTTTATAGTCCATATTTCACATCCATACATGACTACTGGAAAAACCATAACTGACTAGATGAACCTTTGTGGGCAAAGTAACATGTCTGCTTTTTAATATGCTATTTAGGTTGGTTATAACTTTTCTCCCAAGGAGAAAGCATCTTTTAATCTCATGGCTGGAGTCACCATCTGCAGTGATTTTGGAGCCCCCAAAAGTAAAGTCATTGTTTCCCCACCTATTTGCCATGAAGTGATGGGACCAGATGCCATGATCTTAGTTTTCTGGGTGTTGAGTTTTAAGTCAACTTTTTCGCTCTCCTCTTTAACTTTCATCAAGAAGCTTTTTCATTCTTCACTTTCTGCCATAAGTGTAGTGTCATCTGCATATCTGAGATTATTAATATTTCTCACAGAAATCTTGATTCCAGCTTCTGCTTCATCCATCCCAACGTTTCTCATGATGTTCTCTGCATATAAGTGAAATAAGCAAGATGACAATATACAGCCTTGACGTACTCCTTTCCCTCTTTGGAACTAGTCTGTTCCATGTCCAGTTCTAACTGTTGCTTCCTGACCTGCATATAAATTTCTAAAGAGACAGGTCAGGTGGTTTGGTATTCCCATCTCTTTAAGAATTTTCCACAGTCTGTAGTGATCCACATAGTCAAAGGCTTTGGAATAGTCAACAAAGCAAAAGTAGATGTTTCTCTGGAACTCTCTTGCTTTTTCCATGATCCAATGGATGTTGGAATTTGATCTCTGGTTCCTCTGTCTTTTCTAAAGCAACTTGAACATCTGGAAGTTCACAGTTCATTTATTGTTGACATCTGGCTTGGAGAATTTTGAGCATTACTTTGCTGTCTTGTGAGATGAGTGCAATTGTGTGATAGCTTGAACATTGTTTGGCATTGCCTTTCTTTGGGATTGGAATGAAAACTGACCTTTTCCAGTCCTGTGGCCACTGCTGAGTTTTCCAAATTTGCTGGCACATTGAGTGCAGCACTTTCACAGCATCATCTTTCAGGATTTGAAATAGCTCAACTGGAATTCCATCACCTCCACTAGGTTTGTTTGAAGTGATACTTCCTAAGGCCCACTTGACATCACATTCCAAGATGTCTGGCTCTAGGTGAGTGATCACACTATAATGATTATCTGGATCATGAAGATATTTTTTGTACAGTTCTTCTGTATATTCTTGCCACCTCTTCTTCATATCTTCTGTTTCTGTTAGGTCCATATCATTTCTGTCCTTTATTGAGCCCATCTTTGCATGGAATATTCCCTTGGTGTCTCTAATTTTCTTGAAGAGATCTCTAGTCTTTCCCATTCTATTGTTTTCCTCTAGCTTTGCATTGATTATTGAAGAAAGCTTTCTTATCTCTCCTTGCTATTCTTTGAAACTCTGCATTCAAATGTGTATATCTTTCCTTTCTCCTTTGCCTTTTGCTTCTTGTCTTTTCACAGCTATTTGTAAAGCCTCCTCAGCAACCATTTTGTCTTTTTGCATTTCTTTTTCTTGGGGATGGTCTTTTTTTTTTAATTTAAATTTATTTATTTTAATTGGAGGCTAATTACTTTACAATATTGTATTGGTTTTGCCATACATCAACATGAATCCACCACAGGTGTACATATGTTCCCCATCCTGAACCCCCCTCCTACCACCCTCCCCGTACCATCCCTCTGAGTCATCCCAGTGCACCAGCCCCAAGCATCCTGTATCCTGCATCGAACCTGGACTGGCGATTTGTTTCTTATATGATATTATGATGTTTCAATGCCATTCTCCCAAATCATCCCACCCTCTCCCTCTCCCACAGAGTCCAAAAGACTGTTCTTGGTCCCTGCCTTCTGTACAATGTCACGAACCTCTGTCCATAGTTCTCCAGGCACTATGTCTATCAGATCTAATCCCTTGAATCTGTTTGTCACTTTCACTGTATAATCATAAGGGATTTGATTTAGGTCATACCTGAATGGTCTAGTGGTTTTCCCTAGTTTCTTCAATTTCAGTCTGAATTTGGCCATAAGGAGTTCATGATCTGACCCACAGTCAGCTCCTGGTCTTGATTTTGCTGACTGTATAGAACTTCTCCATCTTTGGCTGCAAAGAACATAATCAATCTGATTTCAGTGTCAACCATCTGGTGATGTCCATGTGTTGTTCGAAGAAGGTGTTTGCTATGACCAGTGCACTCTCTTCACAAATGTCTATTAGCCTTTGCCCTGCTTCATTCTATATTTCAAGGCCAAATTTGCCTGTTACTCCAGGTGTTTCTTGACTTCCTGCATTTGGATTCCAGTCCCCTATAATGAAAAGGACATCTTTTTGGGGTGTTAGTTCCAGAAGGTCTTGTAGGTCTTCATAGAACTGTTCAACTCAGTTTCTTCAGCATTACTGGTCAGGGCATAGACTTGGATTACTGTGATATTGAATGATTTGCCTTGGAAATGAACAGAGATCATTCTGTTGTTTTTGAGACTGCATCCAAGTACTGCACAAACTCTAATAAACTTCAAACCCTTGATTGCCAGATTAGTGATTTAACTTGTGATGGTCAAAGCCTTCCCCAAAGTGACACTACCCTGTAAACCCCTTTTGTTGTAAATCAGAATTCCCTAGCAAAAGCACAGCATCTTCAAACAGGCAGTGTGTTCCTTTGAGCCTTCATAGCATTGTCAAGACTAGCACCTGTTCAGCCCGCCCCCTACCATGGCTTCTCTGACCACAATATTTAGGTTTAGAAATCATGCTCTGTGTTAACAGATGACATTACTGGAGAAGTATGCGGTGGATCTCTATGAAGTATCTTTAATTGACACAAAGAACTCTGTCATCCAAACAATATGAGGATTAGGCTTTGCCTTTCACTGGAGCATTTCCCTGTAGGAAATGAGTTTCGTCGGTCATTTTTGTCAAAGTCAGGGGCCGCCACTTTGTCAGCCAGACCTATTTATTTAGTGAGCAGCTTGGCATTGCCTCGTGACCACTGGAAAGACAAGCGCTGTCGCTAAGCTCACTCGCTCATTTCCCTCATCTGTGTGTTATTACACTGTCTTTGAGCAGCTCACTCTTTCAATTAGGGAGTTTCGGCATAGACAGCAGCAGCCCGCTGGGGCTGCAGACAGGATTGGCGTGCATCTTGGCATTGGGTCCATAGCAACTAATGAGCAAACATCCTTTGAGCAGATTTTACCAGGAGGGTATTGAGAGGAGTTCCTCTGTTTAACTGAAATCATAATTTACTATTCAGCACTTTTCACACTATAACTTTCAGGCAATGTTTTTTTGTCATGAATTAAATTGTAATTATTCTTTCAACAAATAGTTATGTAGAAAAGCAGCAGTGTCTACCTGTTTTAGTGCCATGTCCTGTACTAAACCTGGAAGTTGACCTCTTTAGTCCCACTTCCTTCTTATTCTTTGTTTGGTAAAGGAATATACTGGACAATGGAGCTCATCACTCTCAAAGGCTGAGCTAATGTTTATTAAGCTCTTCTGGATGCCAAGTGTTGTGCCAAATCCCTCCACCACCCCAGTGAATTTTCTCAGTGGTCCATTATCTTTATTTTCCAAATTAGAGGGGGGAAAATGGAACACCTGCTAAGTCCTTAGAAGATTAAGCACATGTGAATCTTGTTTCAGAAATCAGCTGGCAACATCCTATCCATGGTGCCAGAGAGAAAGAACACACTCAGTTTCAGATTCATATAGAAGGCTGTTCCCATTCTGCCTCACACACTTCATTTTCCAAAAAAATAAAAACTTGAGCATAGCCCTCGGCCAGTTAAATAGTAGTGCCCAGACTATGGTTGACTTGGAGAGATAAAGCAATGAGAAATCTTGCTGTATTTTGTTTCTCTGTGGTTCCAATACCTCGAGGTTATTATAGTTATTTTTGACCAAACTTCTTCCTCTTATGCTTTCATGAATTCCAACACTCTTGCATTCCACTAGCTCCTAGTTGAAAGTCTGGCATATACTCTATGTACCATAAATATCTGGTGAAATGAACTTGAATGTATAAAACTTCTACCTGATTTGAGTGCTTAAAATTACTTAACATGGGGCAAGGACTTTCATTTTACAGTGAAAGATAAGGCTTAGAGGAAATGATTATCACAAAATTTAGGGTACGTGTTGACCATTAAATGGAGGAGAGAACTCCCATGGGCAAGGGGCACATGAGGGAGTTTTGAAGTACCAGTTCCATTTTATTTCTTGAATTGTGTAGTAGATACACAAATGTTTAATTGTCATCATTCCTTAGCTTTTTGCAGACATTTTTCTGTATGCTTTATGAATCGTATGAAACATATGTGTATAAAAGTAATGAAACAAACAGAAAAGTGCAGGTACTTTTAAAGAAAAAATGACTCAAATTAAAATACACCTCAGTAAAGCAAAAATGTGCCTTAAATTTCTGCGTGCCTTAAAATGCGCATGATGTTGGGCTAGCCAAAAAGCTCCTTTGGGCTTTTCCATAACACCACCACTTGAAAGCCAATTCTCAAGAGACAAATTTGGTGGACAGGAAAGTTTTGTTTGTTCTGGATGCTGGCAACTAGGGGGAATAGGACTCATTTCCAAAATTCAACTCCCTGCTGCCCATCAGTGGGCAAAAACTTTCAAAGGTGGAGTGGAGAGGGGAATAGGTGGGAGGAGGGCTACATGCAGAGAGAGTACAGTCAGCTCTGTCATCTGGAAAGTGGTCTGAACAGGGAGCATCATCTTGTTTTAAGCACAGTTAATCTTCAGTCCCAGGATTGGTTTGTTCCCACTTCTTGGAGGACAGTTCCTATGATCATGGCTATTTATGTCATCTCTACATTCGGTCATCACACAATTCCTCTTCCACCTGGTGGGGTTTCAGTATCTACAAGACAGCTCACAGGACATGGCTCGGGATATTATCTGTAGCCCTTGGAAGAGGAACTAAAAGTTCTTGACATTGTTTAATGGTGAAGCTATTCTTATTTGGTCTTGTCTGATCACTTTCCTTTGCTTCTGCAGTTTCTCTCTTCTTTGATTAAATATATTCCTTGGTTAAAGTTTTTCTATGGACAAAAAGCAGGCAGAGGACATTGCAGGAGGTGGTTTCCATCCTGGGAAGGCCCCTAGAGTCTTGCTCTGTTTCACTATTCAGTTCCCATGACACATTGAAAGATCTGTCTCCCACTTAGCAGGTAGCTGCTCTCTCCTCACAGTGGAAAAAGGAGTTTATTGCTGTTGTTCAGTCACTAAATCCAACTCTTTGCAAGAGTGGATCAACTCCGTCCAACTCTTTGCAACCCGATGGACTGCAGCACACCAGTTTTCCCTATCTTTCATCATCTCCTGAAGCCTGCTCAAACTCATGTCCATTGAGTCAGTGATGCCATCCAACCATCTCATCCTCTGTTGCCCCCTACTCCTCCTGCCCTCCATCTTTCCTAGCATCAGGGTCTTTTCCAGTGAGTCAGTTCGTCTCATAAGATGGCCATGGCCAAAGTCTTGTAGCTTCAGCTTCAGCATCAGTCCTTCCAATGAATATTCAAGGTTGATTTCCCTGAGGATGGACTGGTAGGATCTCCTTGCTGTCCAAGGGACCCTCAAGAGTCTTCTCAAGCACAACAGTTTGAAAGCTCTCAACCTTCTTTATGGTCCAATTCTCACACCCATACAGAAAAAAGAGAATGGAAGTCAAATTTGAGTGGAAGGGGAGGTGATGCTGGATGAGGGCATGGTTGGTAGGTCTGTTGATTATGGTGCAAGGTCACAGATCTCCCAGATTTAACACTATGATGCCCAGATGCAGCTATAGTACTACTTTAAAAAAATTGTTAGAATATAATTGCCTTAAAATGTTGTGCTGGTTCTGCTGTAGTATGAAGTGAATCAACTGTATATACACATATATCCCCTCCCTTTGGGGCTTCTCTCCCACTACCCTCCACCCCACTCCTCCAGGTCATCACTGAGCACCAAGCTGACTCTGTGTTAAACAGCAACTTCCCACCAGCCATCTATTTTGCACATGGGAGTTTACATGTATCAGCCCAAGTCTCCCAGTTCACCCCAGCCTCACCCTGCCTTCCTGTGCCTACATGTCTGATCTCTAGATCTGCATCTCATAGTACTATTGAAATAAAAGAAATGATAGGAAGTGAAATCTTGGCACATTTCACACAAGAATTATTGATGTATTATTGATGTATCTATCACTATAAAGGTTACTATATTTATAAATCAAATCTGGATCAGAGGATGCTAACTGGTATTACAAAATGGTTTATTAGTGAACTGCAGTGGCTTGACATTTGTCTTTTTGTTCTTCTGCATGAATTATTTTATGTGACAGGCTGTGATTGTGCAGATCTGTGCTCTGGAGCAAACCAAGGTAAAGAGCTGTCCCACAGTGATAAAATGTCCACCCCTATTTGCTAAATGGATTCTTTCTGGAAGCTGACATTTCTGGGTGGGATCGTATTCTATTTGGAAAGTTAATAGTTAAGTGTTTTTTCACCAGTGGATCAAGACCCATGATTGGGGATATTACTTTCCTCTATATAGAGTTTGTTCTGTGTTCCCATGTTTAAATTCAAAAGGCCAATGAAATGGAAACATAGAATTAACCTGATTGCAGCAGAAAGCGTTCTGGAGTGAAAACCTCTCATTCTCGTGGTCGGTCTTAATGGGGAATCAAATGTGATTTGTGTTGTGTGCGGATGATTACTGATGGGTAATTATTTTAAAATATCTCTTTTCAAATCCTTTGCATGGCAATCAAGGAAGAATGTGAGAGGTTAGGCATTACATTACCAGAGTTATCAGTGGCATATAATTTCTTAATTATGCTGAAAAACGAAAAGCAAATACCTGCTGAAGGAGTTCCTGCTTTTCTTTGTGAAATGGAGTTGGATAGTACACCGGCCCCTGAGCATTCTTAGAGAGACTCTATGGTTTACAAGTTGTGTGCAAAGATTCTTTCTTTGTTCTAATCACTGTGTGACTGAACCTCAGTTTCCTTATCTCTAAAATGGGAATATTGTCAAAAAGAAACCCTTTCTTCTCAGGGTTGATGTGTGAGTTACTTTAGGGAACAGTACAAACTATTCCTGTGATGCCTGACGTATCTGTAACACAGAACACTCAAAAAATGGTAGTGCTTGTTATGGCTCTTATTACCATCAGTATTAATACTTCCTGATACTAGTTTTGATCAAAGCTGCACCTGATTCAGGTACAAATAAGCTCAATTGAGATGAATGTCACCTCATATTCATTTTAAAATTAAATCATGGACACAGAAGTGAAAACAAACATGGGTATTTAAGATAAGTATTTTATTTTAATTTTTGTACTATCTATTTATATTTTGTTTGTTTTGGCTGTGCTGGGTCTTTATTGGGGGCTTGAACTTTTCTAGTTGTAGCACAAAACTTATTTGCTGAATAAGCACAAATGCTTATTTCCATCCCTTACCTAAACCCCCTGCATTGGGAGCACAGAATCTTAGCCTCTGGATCACCAGGAAAGTCCCAGAGATGAGTATTTTAAAGATGATGCGAGAGGGTCTCTCACCACTTTTCCCTGCAAGGATCTCTTATTTGATGTGAGCTAACTAGCTTTTCAGCTTTTCTTTAGGGCAGTGCATACTATTTGAATGTGGCAGTTATCTTAAATTAAATTAACATATTTGCTTATAAATTTCAATCCCACATCCTCTAATTTTGTGGGGAAAATATGTACTGTTTTGATCTATTATGAAGGCTTGTCAAGAACAGATGAAAGGTTGAGAATTGTGACTATATGTATTAATTTCTTCTGAAAATGAAAAGCATACGTCACCACTTTGCATCCTTTCTTAACTGTCCCCACAGAACCAGGATTCTGCAGGAGGCCTTCAGCTCTCAGTGAGTTGATCTCCAGCTTTTTGGAGTCAAATTTATGGGCAGTGACAAGACAGAGGAATTTATGTACACAGTCCTATTGCTATCTTTGATTAGTAGGGTGGGGAGTATAGCTAATAAAAAACAAGTGTTTTATTTCATGAGGAGAACACAGTCTGGAACACATTTTTAGCTGATTATACAATCTCTCTTTCACGCTCTTCCACCCCAGAAAGCTGCGTGAAGCTCAGTGTGGACAAAGTGGCCTCTGTCAGCTGATCTGTCTCCAGGCTATGATACTCTGTAGTCTCACACGGTAAACACCTGGTGTTTGAGGCCACCAAGTCATCACAAGACTGTCACCATTGACAATTTGCAAAAGCAGCCATGCTCACTCTCCTCCCCTGGAAGAAAACCTTCACATCTCAGAGTAGGTAATAAACTGTTGCTGTAAGAACAAGGGAAGCAAACTTGAGAGAGGGATTGGTGGTGCTGTCTACAACAAAACTGGAGATGAACTCATGATTTCTTATGGAAAAAATAGTTGAGCCCTGAAGAATGGTCCTTATCATGATTTTTGACAATATGAAAGTCATTCTTTGTTGGTAGATAGTTTTAGATTGTATGCTGCTCTGAAAAACATGCTAAATATTAATTAATTTAATTAAAGCTGAGGAAAATAAATGGACATTTAACAACATGTAAGAGAAAATCATGCATAGAAAATCATGCATATTGAACTTCAGCTGGTTCAATAAAATACATTACAGTATAGTTTTTTAGAAGATGTATATATTTTTATAATTTGGCTTCATTGCTGTGTAGGCTTTCTCTGGCTACAGTGAGCGGGGGCTGCTCTCCACTGTGGCGTGCACGCCTCTCATTGTGGTGCTTCTCTTGTTGTGGAGCACAGACGCTAGCTGAGAAGGCTTCAGCAGCTGCAGCACGTGGGCTTACTTTGTTCCTGGCATGTGGTATTCTCCCAGAATAGGGTTCAGACCCTGCAATGCAATATGGATTCTTAACCCCTGGACCACCAGGGAAGCCCTGTAGAGATATTTTGAATAAATAGGAACCACTCCAGCATCCTTGCCTAGAGAATCCTGTGGACAGAGGGGCCTGGTGGGCTGCTGTCCATAGGGTCGCACAGAGCCAAGCACGACTGATGTGGCTTCACTATGACGACAGCCCACCAGGCTCTTCTGTCCATGGAATCCCAGGCAAGAACACTGGAGTGGGTTGCCATTTCCTTCTCCAATGCATGCATGCATGCTAAGTCACTTCAGTTGACTTAGCAGCAGCGGCAGAACATTATTTAGAAACACTGAGCTCCAGGATCAATTATTTAGAAATTAAGCTCAGGAAGGATGACAACATATTAGTATATACACCTCCAGGGGGAAATATCTTCTGCTTTATATGTACATTGCAATTATGGCTTCAGTCAGAAAGTGGTTCTTTGGTGACTTCAAACATACATACTGGATCAAGAAGACTTTTGGAAACAGGTAACTACTGTACATTTATTGCATCCTAAGCATCTTTAGCTCTTAAAGAAAGAAAATAGATTTGGATTTAAATGACTCTTACAACTTCTATTTAAAGTAAAAGTTCAAATGTTTTGAGAAAGTTTGATAACATTTTTCCGTGGTGTTTGGAAAGATATTTGTTCATTTATTTCAGATGCAGGAATCTGACCCATTTTTTTTCTCTCAATTTTCTTCTGTTTTGACATCATCTTGTAGAGGTCAAGGTCAACATAAAGGGCAAAGTAATCCTCTGTATCTATTGCAACTCTGAAAATTGAAGGTAGTTGGAAATGTATTGGTTTTGAGTGCTGCAAAAGAACCATAACATGTATACCCACTCTCATATCTACTGAAGGAGAAAGATGAATATGTGAGTCCTGAATATATGAGTCCTTGGTGCAAAATGAGCAGGCACAATGACTTCACCCCCTTCTGGTTAATGTCTCTCTTTCATTTCTAGGTCAAATCAAGCAGGATTGCAAAGTTCATTGCTTCAATTTTTGCAAGGTCTCCAGGGCTGTGGGTAATCAGGAAGTACCAGCCCTCCTGGAGACACGTTGTTAAGTTGGATTTGCCCCCATAGTTCTTGTCTGCGGACAGGTTCTTCTGTGAGGCATACATGACACTCATGATACTGTCCTTCAACAAAGACTGATTCATGATGGTAGGGGCAGGTGGCTTAGCAGCACGAACGTGACCATGATTCTCTGAAGCCTTGGAAGAATGGACACTCATGGCTTTGCACAGGATCTTGCAGTAGGATGTATGTGTGATGACACTTTGTACCTCTTCCTTCAGCAAAGAGTTTATGCTCTTGCTGTGTGGGCAGCACCCTAATTCCATTTTCCTTTTCTCTGATAAGAACAATGTATAGAATTGCCTAGGTGCATGCCAAAGGAAACTTCATTCCCCGCTTATGGTCTAACACTTGTGTCTACCATATTCTTTCTCTTTCTTCAGTTAGGCTTTTCCTCCTCTTGGCTGCATGGATCCATTTTGCATATATAATATCCCTTTAAGTTCCTGTTTCTCAAGTGGCTCCGTTAAGAATTTAGAATTTCAGCCCTGGTAAGGTCTGCAAGGGAAAGGAAGAGGAGAGGAGGTTATGGTGAGAAGCACTGCATAGATTAGTGCAAAGAATTGGTTCAAATTGTAGCTCTAGGCTTACTACCAGTCTGACCTGGGGCTACTGGCTTGATCAGCAGGGGTGTCATAGGAATTGCCTTTCATAAGAATCTGAGAATAAAATGCCTTCCTTGCTATATAACTCCAAAGGAGATGAGGACTATGAGAACTCAGAGCAGTCAATATTTCTTAGTGAATACATTTAATGGATCTACATTTTTCCCTTTCTTGCTTCCTCTGCCATATGTCATTCCTGTCTTCAATCCTAGAACTGGATTTAAGAAATAACATGAAATTTCCTGCTTAGCTCAGAAAATGTATCACCCTTTCATTACATATGGACTTATCATTTTCATCTCTCTCATAATCTGTTTTCTCAGCGGCCACCCGCTCCAGTATTCTTGCCTAGAGAATCCCGTGGACAGAGAAGCCTGATGGGCGCTGTCCACGGGGTCATACAGAGTCGGACATGACTGAAGCGACTTAGCATGCATGCGTGCATTGGAGAAAGGAATGGCAACCCACTCCAGTGTTCTTGCCTGGAGAATCCCAGGAATGGAGCAGCCTGGTGGGTTGCCGTCTATGGTGTCACACAGAGTTGGACACAACGAAAGAGACTTAGCAGCAGCAGCAGCTTCAGTTCAGTTCACTTCAGTCACTCAGTCCTGTCTGATCTTTGCAACCTCATGGATTGGAGCTTGTTCAAACTCAAGTCCATCAAGTCAATGATGCTATCCAACCATCTCATCCTCTGTCATCCCCTTCTCTGCCTGCCTTCAATTTTCCCAGCATCGGGTCTTTTCCAAGAGTCAGTTCTTTGCATTGGGTGGCCAAAGTATTGGAGCTTCAGATTCAGCAGTCCAGGGGACTCTCAAGAGTCTTCTCCAACACCACAGTTCAAAAGCATCAATTCTTTGGTACTCAGCTTTCTTTATGGTCCAGAACTGACATCCATACATGACTACTGGAAAAACTATAGCTTTGACTAGATGGACTTTCATTGCCAAAATAATGTCTCTGCTTTTTAATATGCTGTCTAGGTTGGTCATAGCTTCTCTTACAAGGAGCAAGCATCTTTTAATTTCATGGCTGCAGACACCATCTGGAGTGATTTTGGAACCCAAAAAAATAAAGTCTATCACTGTTTCCATTGTTTCCACATTTATTTGCCATGAAGTGATGGGACCAGATGGCATGATCTTTGTTTTTAATGTTGAGTTGAAGTCAGCTGTTTAACTCTCCTCTTTCACTTTCAAGAGGCTCTTTAGTTCCTCTTCACTTTTTGCCATAAAGGTGGTGTCATCTGCATATATGGTGTTATTGATATTTCTCCTGGCAAATCTTGATTCCAGCTTGTGCTTCATCCAGTCCAGCATTTTGCATGATGTACTCTGCATATAAGTTAAATAAGCAGGGAGGCAATATACAGCCTTGACGTACTCCTTTCCCACTTTGGAACCAGCCATTGTTACATGTCTGGTTCTAACTGTTACTTCTTGACTTGCATACAGATTTCTCAGGAGGCAGATAAGGTGGTCTGGTATTCTTCTTTCTTTAAGAATTTTCCACAGTTTGTTGTGATCCATGAAGTCAAAGGCTTTTGCATAGTCAATAAAGCAGAAGTAAATGTTATTCTGGAGTGCTCTTGCTTTTTCGATGATCCAATGGATGTTGGAATTTGATCTCTGGTTCCTCTACCTTTTCTAAATCCAGCTTGAACATCTGGAACTTCTTGGTTGAAACCTATTTTGGAGAATTTTGAATATTACTTTGCTAGCGTGTGAGATGAGTGCAGTTGTGCAGTCGTTTGAATGTTCTTTGACATTGCCTTTCTTTGAGATTGGAATGAAAACTGACCTTTTCCCGTCCTATGGCCACTGCTGAGTTTTCCAAATTTTCTGGCATATTGAGTGCAACATGTTAATAGAATCTCTTTTAGGATTTGAAATAGCTCCACTGGAATTCCATTACCTCCACTAGCTTTGTTCATAGTGATGCTTCCTAAGGCCCACTTGACTTTGCATTCCAGTATGTCTGGCTCTAGGTGAGTAATCACACCTTTATGTTTAACTGGGTCATGAAGATCTTTTTTGTATAGTTCTTCTGTATATTCTTGGCACCTCTTCTCAATATCTTCTGCTTCTGTTAAGTCCATACCATTTCTGTCCTTTATTGAGCCCATCTTTGCATGGTATATTCCCTTGGTATCTCTAATTTTCTTGAAGAAATCTCTAGACTTTCCCATTTTATTGTTTTTCTCTATTTCTTTGCAGAGATCACTGAGGAAGGCCTTTTCTTATCTCTCCTTGCTATTCTCTAGAACTCTGCACTCAAATGGATATATATTTCCTTTTCTCCTTTACCTTTTGCTTCTCTTCTTTTCTCAGCTATTTGTAAGACCTCCTCACACAACCATTTGCCTTTCTTTTTCTTGAGGATGGTTTGTATCACTGCTGCTGTACAATGACATGAACCTCCATTCGTTTCTTCAGGCTCTCTGTCTATCAGATCTAATCCCTTGAATCTGTTTGTCACATCCACTGTATAATCATAAGGGATTTTATTTAGGTCATACCCAAATGGTCTAGTGGTTTTCCCTTCTTTCTTCAATTTAAGTCTGAATTTGACAGTATGGAGTTCATGATCTGAGCCACAGCCAACTCCTGATCTTGTTTCTGCTGCCTGTGTGTAACTTCTCCATCTTCAGCTGCAAATAATGTAATCAGTCTGATTTCAGTGTTGACCATCTGGTGATGTCCATGTGTAGAGTCGTCTTTGTGTTGTTGGAAGAGGGTGTTTGCTATGACTAGCGCATTCTCTTGGCAAAACTCTACTGGACTTTGCCCTGCTTCATTCTGTACTCCAAGACCAAACTTGCCTATTACTCCAGGTATCTCTTGACTTCCTACTTTTGCATTCCAGTCCCCTGTGATGAAAAAGATAGCTTTTTTTGGTGTTAGATCTAGAAGGTCTTGTAGATCATCATAGAACCATTCGACTTCAGCTTCTTCTGCATTAGTAGCCCTTAAGGGGAATTAAACGAAGGTAAGGTAGTGGGGAAATGGGAGAAACTCATCACTTCCTGTTTATAATTCCAGTGGGTAAAACTAATGGTTTTAAAACACATTAGAAATTGCCATTTGTTTCAATTACTACAGTAACAGTGAAAGTGAAAGTGTTAGCCCCTCAGTTGTGTCCAACTCTTTGGACCCCATGGGCTGTAGCCTGCTAGGTTCTGTCCATGGAATTCTCCAAGCAGAATATGGGAGTCGGTAGCCATTTCCTTCTCCAGGGGATCTTCCCAGTCCAGGGATTTAACTCAGGTCTCCTGCACTGCAGGTGGATTCTTTATCATCTGAGCCACCAGGGAGGCCCACACTACCAGTAAAGAATACCATTAATTATACTTTTGCATTTGCTTATATCGATACTACTAGTTTTAGAGTTTTGTGAGCACTTTGTGTCAGAAAGTATACCCAGCACTTCACATAGAAGCGAAGCTGAATGTGGATCCAGCTCCCCCTGGGAGGCAGCGTGCTGAAAACACCCCTCTTTGGTGGCTTTCTTTTGCCTTCACCATTATCACTTCTGTTGTTGACATAAGAAAACTGAGGTTTAGCTCAGAAAGACAAGCATATCAAGGAAAATCTGGAAATTTTCTATTGGTTCATAAAAAGGCATAACTCATCAGAGCAATGAGCAGTAACTATGGACGGGGAGGTAGGCAAATCATGATCTTCAGAAGGAGAGAAACAACAACTTGAACCCAACCAGCCTGAGCAAAGCCCAGACACTGCTCTGGACCCAATGCCCTTTCTTTCTCTTAGCTGTTCCTTCTGCATGTGACAAGTCATCACAGTCATGCAGACAATTTGGAGTGTCCCTAGGTCTGCCATGTGGCAGAAAAGAACTTGAAGATAAAACACGAGATGTTTTAATCACAATGATTGGAGAGGGAGGATGACAAGCTCAGCTCATTGATGAGGTTAATACCCCAGGGATATTATGGTTTACTTAGAAATCCAGGGTCTAATGAATGTTTGTCTGCAAAAAAGGTGTGGATTTAGAAACAGCAAACTTATAGGCAGGATTTTTAAAAAAAATATTATTGAAGTATAGTTTGTTTACAGTAGCTAATTTCTGCTGTACTACAAAGTAATTTATATTTATCTTTATATACACACATATATATGGGGGCTTCGCTGGTGGCTCAGATCATAAAGAATCTGCCTGCAATGCAGGAGACCTGGGAAGACTCCTGGAGAAGGGAATGTCTACTCACTCCAGGGTTTCTTGCCTAGAGAAACATGGATGGAAGAGCCTGGCAGGCTATAGTCCATGGAGTCAAAAAGGGTCAGATATGACTGAGCGACTATCACTTCAATTTCATATCTACATCTCTATGCATATACACACATATATATGCACATATATACATGTAGATATATGCATTATTTTTTCTATTCTTTTCCATTGTGGTTTATCACAGTATTTTTGTTTTCAGTTTTTAGCGGGGTATAGTTGGTTTCTATGTTGTGTTAGTTTCAAGTGTACAGCAAAGTGAATCTGTTGCACATACACATATATCCACTTTTTCAGATTCTATTCCCATATAGGCCACTACAGAGAACTAAACAGAGTTTCCTGTGCTATACAGTAGGTCCTCATTAGCTACCCACTTTATATATAGTACTGTATGTGTGTCAACCTCAGCCCTCCAATTCATCCCTCCCTCGATCACAGGATATTGAATACAAGCCCCTGTGCTCTACAGCAGGACCTTGTTGTTTATTCATTCTACATGTAATAGCTTGCACCCAGGCAGACTTTCAAAATACAACATTTTAAAACTGCTGTGTCCTTTCTATTTTGTGTTTGAGATATAAATCTGTTTTTATTTTCACTTGTACAGTTTGGTGCTGTAAAAAGGAGAAGTGAACCCTGAAGCCATTCATTCTTCTGCCAGCCTAGCCATATGGTAGCAGGGATTGTACCTTTTCAGTGCAACCATAGAGACCAGCGTTATGTTTCACAGATTGTTGAAACTTTAGAGCAGGATTTTCAAACATCAGAATCCCCCCAAAACCTTGTTGAAACTGATTCCTGGGTTCCCCTCCTAGAGAAGGTGATATGGTACACCTAGGATGATGCTTATGATCTTGCATTTAAAAACATTTTTAAAAATTGGCTGTGCTGTGCAGCTTATGGGATCTTAGGTTCACAAGCAAGAGTTAAACCCATGCCCTCAACAGTGACATTGCAGAGTCCTAACCACTGAACCACCAGAGAATTCCCACAGTACTGTATTTTTAATGCCTTCTCATATAATGTTGATGTTGTAGGTCTTTGGACACAACCTTGAGTAACACGGTCATAAAGTTACTGCACTGTGCAATTTTCATCTTCATCTTGTTCTGGGAGATTCCAGTCCCAGTTACATTGTATTGTTTGGGCAGAGAGACTAAGAAAATTGCACATCACATCCAAGCCCTCCTGGCCCCAATAAGACTCTCTGGCAGTCTTTAGATGGCTGCTGTTCTTAGAGTCCAAGTCAATGTGACCTGAAAGGCAGGCACCCTTGGGAACTCTGAACAGGCTCACTCAACACCTCTGGGAGTAGGAGAGAAACAAGGTGTGTCAACTAAATCCTGAGGTGTGTTTTGCAAGGAGCACAAGGCATCAAATGACAGGCCCACTTGGTCTCATCCAATATAATTTCTTTCTGGTTTACAAGGTTAGTCATGCACACTGGGTAAATTAAAGCTTCAGAAGCTAAGGACATCTTTCAGATTTGGCTGGAAATTCAGTCACACCCTAACTGATTCACAGCTCCATGAGTATTTAAGTATTTGTAAGTATTTATATAGAAATATTTAAGTTTTTATGGAAAGATGGGGCAAGATAAGGGGAGATGGGCATGGAGGTCAGATGAATTCTGAGTAAATACTTCAGGTCCTGTTTCCTTACCTAAAAATAGCAATGACCGTGATATTTAGCTCACAGAGTTCTAGGAAGGATGGCAGGCAAGCATATCCAAAAGGAGTCAGTGCAGCACCTAGACAGCTTCCCTGGTGGCTCAGCGGTAAAGAATCTACCTGCCAGTGCAGGAGACATGGGTTTAACCCCTGATCTGGGAAGATCTCCTGGAGAAAGAAACGGCAGCCTGCTCTGGTATTCTTGCCTGGGAAATCCCACGGACAGAGGAGCCTGGCAGGCTACAGTCCATGGGGTTGAAAAGAGTCAGACACGACTTAGCGACTGAGCAAGAACATGGCATCTGGAACATGGTAATGCTCAATTAACAGTTTTCTCTTCTTATTTTTCTTGTGTCTCCTGCCTATAAAGTTGGAAGAATAGGGACACTGAAGGAAGAAAATAAGTATTAGGTTTTTAGAAATAGCAAAATGGTTGGTCTCCTGGCATAAGCTGAATTAGATTTATTCTATTTTTTAAAGGTTAGTGGAACTCCTAGGACTGGCTTAGAAATCTAACAACTATTGGTGACAGAAAATCTATAAAATGGCATCATGTTCTCAAAGTAGAAGACATATCTTGGGTTTTAAAGATAAAAGTGAAATATAGATGGTAAATATTCATATAAAGCCTTTACTAATTGACAGTGGACTATACCAGCATCTAAAATCAATGTTTAGATTCAAAATATATATAATTAAGTGATTATGTATATAGTCATTCATATATACGTATATATGAGTCTGGCATAATGCAGGATACAGAAAGGCAGTGGATCTGGCACTTGGTTTTAATTTCTGCTCTGCCGCTAACCAGGCTTGCGACCTTGGGAAAGTCATTTAACCTCCTCCTAACACACACACATCACCATCATCATCAAGGCTATACTTCATATGCTAAGTATCTCCATCCAGTGAAGCATTTCAAAGACAAATTCTAGGGGAAATAAAAGCTTTGACATTAAGGTGCTGGTCTTTATAGCTGTAGGCAGCAACTCTGAAGACAGAATGTTGCTGAAAATTTCTAAAATTACCTCGTTCTGAGGCTTCTCTGCTCACAGCAGGACATTAACAGTAAGGTGGTCCCTAGATCTTCTCTGGAGGTTGGATCTCTTCTATTTTAGTGCCATGAAACTGATTGGCACAGAGCCTGCTGTGTTGTTAAAACTCATTATTTGTAGCCTGGCTGAGGAAAATGGATGAATGGCAAACAGTTAAGCCAATCCAGCCTCAAGAAGGCTGTCCCTGAGAGTTTACACAAATCAAATGGTGAAAATTTCCACCTTACCTGATTCTACAGACATAGCCTCAATTTCTGCCAGTGCCTGAAAGAGAAGTACAATAATCACTCATGTATCCTTGTGGAAATAAGATATAACATTCATACTTACCCAAGGTGTATTATCACACATATTTCATTTTGGAAAGATTGAAATGGAAAATTAGTAGTTGCACCAATGACTGATGAAAAATAGAGGCAATTTGAAGGCACGGAGCATGAGACATGTTTTTCCATCATGATCAACTGAAAGTATGTAGCAGAAGGCTGTCATGGAATCCACATGAAGCCACACTTATTGCCACATTTTATTCAAAACGATATTTTAAAATTTACTAATTCAGTCACTTTGTCTTTAAAATATAATCTGAGTACAAATTATATACATGTTATTATGCTAAATAGTGTGGTGATAGAGAATGCATAAGACTTTCTTCCAAAAGAACTGCACAGTCAGTTGGAGATGTAGACAAATGCACACCAATCTACACATGGAGGATCTGACGGTGTCCATCCTAAGTAGAGAGAGGGCTGATATTAAAGCTTTCTGAAATGCACAGATAAAAAATAAAGAGCCAGAGTGACGGACATGAAAGACTCAGTTCAGTTCAGTTCAGTCGCTCAGTCATGTCCGACTCTTTGCGACCCCATGAATCACAGCATGCCAGGCCTCCCTGTCCATCACCAACTCCCGGAGTTCACTCAGACTCACGTCCATTGAGTCAATGATGCCATCCAGCCATCTCATCCTCTGTCGTCCCCTTCTCCTCCTGCCCCCAATCCCTCCCAGCATCAGAGTCTTTTCCAATGAGTCAGTGCATCTCATGAGGTGGCCAAAGTACTGGAGCTTCAGCTTCAACATCATTCCTTCCAAAGAAATCCCAGGGCTGATCTCCTTCAGAATGGACTGGTTGCATCTCCTTGCAGTCCAAGGGACTCTCAAGAGTCTTCTCCAACACCACAGTTCAAAAGCATCCATTCTTCAGCACTCAGCTTTCTTCACAGTCCAACTCTCACATCCATACATGACCACTGCAAAAACCATAGCCTTGACTAGACGGACCTTTGTTGGCAAAGTAATGTCTCTGCTTTTCAATATGCTATTTGGATTGGTCATAACTTTTCTTCCAAGGAGTAAGCGTCTTTTAATTTCATGGCTGCAGTCACCATCTGCAGTGATCTTGGAGCCCAAAAAATAAAGTGTGACACTGTTTCCACTCTTTCCCCATCTATTTCCCATGAAGTGATGGAACCAGATACCATGATCTTCATTTTCTGAATGTTGAGCTTTAAGCCAGCCTTTTCCCTCTCCTCTTTCACTGTCATCAAGAGGCTCTTTAGTTCTTCTTCACTTTCTGCCATAAGGGTTGTATCACCTGCATATCTGAAGTTATTGATATTTCTCCTGGCAATCTTGATTCCAGCTTGTGCTTCTTCCAGTCCAGCGTTTCTCATGATGTACTCTGCATATAAGTTAAATAAGCAGGGTGACAATATATAGCCTTGACATACTCCTTTTCCTATTTGGAAACAGTCTATTGTTCCATGTTCAGTTCTAACTGTTGCTTCCTGACCTGCATATAGGTTTCTCAAGAGGCAGGCCAGGTGGTCTGGTATTCCCATCTCTTGAAGAATTTTCTACAGTTTATTGTGATCCACACTGTCAAAGGCTTTGGCATAGTCAAGAAAGCAGAAATTGATGTTTTCCTGGAACTCTCTTGCTTTTCCCATGATCCGGCAAATGTTGGCAATTTGATCTCTGTTTCCTCTGCCTTTTCTATAACCAGCTTGAACATCTGAGAGTTCATAGTTCATGTATTGCTGAAGCCTGGCTTGGAGAATTTTGAGCATTACTTTACTAGCATGTGAGATGAGTGCAATTGTGCAGTAGTTTGAGCATTCTTTGGCATTGCCTTTCTTTGGGATTGGAATAAAAACTGACCTTTTCCAGTCCTGTGGCCACTACTGAGTTTTCCAAATTTGCTGGCATATTGAGTGCAGCACTTTCACAGCAGCATCTTTCAGGATTTGAAAGAGCTCAACTGGAATTTCATCACCTCTACTAGCTTTGTTTGTAGGGATGCTTTCTAAGGCCCACTTGACTTTACATTCCAGGATGTCTGGCTCTAGATGAAAGACTGGGGAGGCATAAAAGTATAATGATGAACCAAAGTATAACTGATGAAAGTGAAAGAGAAGAGTGAAAAAGTTGGCTTAAAGCTCAACATTCAGAAAACTAAGATCATGGCATCNGGAAAAAACCCTGATGCTGGGAAGGATTGAGGGAAGGAGGAGAAGGGGACGACAGAGAAGGAGATGGTTGGATGGCATCACTGACTAGATGAACATGGGTTTGGGTGGACTCTGAGAGTTGATGATTGACAGGGAGGCCTGGCGTGCTGCAGTCCATGGGGTCACAAAGAGTCGGACATGACTGAGCGACTGAACTGCACTGAAAAGTATAATAAAGAAATCAAAGTTAAGGTAGAACATATATGGAGATTGTGGGGTGAAATTAGTCAAAGAATCATGATGTGGAAAGGGTCAGGGGTCACCCAGAGATGACATTTACAGAGATGTCATTCACAGTGATGACCAGTCATGGTAGCTGTTTAGGTAGATTAAAGGGGCACTAGTTCTGGAGTTTAAAGAAGTAGAGTGGAACCCCAGCTCTGCCACATACAACACAGTTGAGTCTATCTACAAACATGTTTTCCCTTCTACAGAACAGGTTTATAGGTTTCGTCTTAGAGGGATCTTCAAATAAGCCAATATGGTAACATATGAAGCAAGAAGCACTTTTTTCAACACACAGGGTAGAAAGCAAATCTTAGTCTGCTGTAATACATGAAATGAAGCTTACATCTGGGCATGAAAACAAAGGCACAGTGAGAAATTGACAGGTTTGGCTGAGGCATTTGGTTGAATTGGTTCTGACAATGTTGAGTCAATGACACTACCCGCCTCCAAAAGTTCTGTAGGACAGATAATCAGAAAGCCAAACAATCCTCACAGTCATTCTTGGCCTGTTTCAACACAGTGTGTTTACCTTCCATTGGAATAGTTAAGCTGCTCAATGTGGAGAACTGAATCAGATAATACAGCCCTTGTTATTTTTATTTTTGGACCAGTTCGTTTTGGCTGGAGATATTGAGAAAAGTAAGCAAACAACTGCCAAATTTGCACTTAGCCTGGTGGAAATCTACACAGAGATCCCAGCTGTGAATGAGGGTGAGTGGGGGAGGAAGGGTGCTGTTAAAGGATGATAAAATTTCTAGGATAAGAGGCAGAGGGCCCCTGGGTTGTCCTCCTCTTAGAGAATTTCCATCATGCACCATCAGAAAAAAATGCATGCATCTGCCTGGACTTCCTGTTTCACTCAGGATGCTGTTATTTGCCAGCTCCTGCAATTCAGTTCTGCTTCTGTCTTCTAACTGACTTCTGAACCTGGTTCATGCTTTTCCTCACCATCTGATAATAACAATAACAACATCTACCAGCCAAGGCACATTATTTTGCAGTTTACAGATGTTTACTTAATGCTTCACTTGAGTCCCCTAAGAACCATGGAAGGTTGGCATTGTTGTTTTCACTTTACAAATGAGGAAGAGGTTTAGTGGAGTTAAGGGGAAGTTAGAGAAGAGAAGGAATATAAACCAAAAGTGCACAGAGGAGGGGAGGCTCCTGGAAGTGAAGAAGACCATGAGATGTCAGATAGTTCACTGACAGGCTGTGTATCCTTAACCATGAGATGTGTGGTAGGTTCTAAGCTTTAGTTTTGCACTTTCTTCCTTGATGATCACTGAAAGAATTCAAAGGATCCATGTACTCTAAGGTAGCTAGAAAATGGCAGTCTCGGGTCCTGCATCCTGCCACCTGCCTGTCCCACCATCCATAGGATCTTATCCCCTTACCTAAGGCAGATTCAGCTTGAGCAATTTATACTCTTGGGTGTAAGAGGGTAGGGGGATATGATGGTGATCAGAAAGACATTTGACTGTAGGAAAAGAACAAAGGCAAGGAATGGCACTGGGAGCAAAAAAGAAAAACTGTCAAGAACTGGTCAGGTAATAAATCTATTGCTGCTTAACAAAGGCACTTTCTGTGAACAAATGTGTTGCGATGTGTACTTTAGTCCTTAATGAGACTATGCTTGTCCATGTAGACTCGTTTCTTGAGTTCTTCTGATAGCTCTGAAAATTTTAAAACACCAATCATCCTTCTGTAAACAACAAGGGCAAATGGATTCCAGGAAAGTGCTGCCTGAAAATGACCTGAATCAGGTACATAATAACTTACCACCCATTCACGGTCTTTTCATTGGTCTTCATGGCTTACATTTAATCTTCAAGCTCATGTTTCTCACTCAGAATGCTTAACAATGGTGTGTGTCTCATCCCTCTGCATCCTTCCTTCACCTCTGTCCTCTTCTGTCCTCTGGTTATAAGATAAACTAAGGACAGGTGGGGCCCCAGCCTGCAGATCTTTATGGTAGAATTATTTTATGTAATCAGGTCTGTCTTAGTCTGCTCAAGCTGCTGTAACAAAATGCTGAAAACCAAATGGCTTTAGCTTAAATACCAGAAATTAATTTTCTCACAGTCCTGAAAATTTGAAGTCCAAGATCAAAGTGTCAGCAGAGTTGGATTCTGGCAAGACCCCTCTTTCTGGATCCAGAGAACCTCCTTCCTTTCTGGCTGTGTTCTCACAGTCCTTTCCTCTGTGAAGAGGGCAACATCTCTGGTGTCTTTTCCTCATCTTTTCAGAACATCAGTTCTGTAAGTTCAGGGTCCCACACTTATGATCTTATTTAACCTTGATTCTTTACTTGGAGGCCCTATATTCAAGTACAGTTACATGTGGGGTTCAGTGGTCAACATATGAATTGGGGGGTGGGGTATGATTATCCATCTATAACAACGTTGGAAGGCAAAAACATGGCCCACAGACGACATTCCTGAATGTTTCATCTCAAAGATGCTGATACAAGCATTACTTTCCCATTCCTGCCACCTTTCCCTTTCTATCTCAGCTTTTCACTGAATTCGAATTCCTCTTCCAAAAGCTCTACCAGACTTTTTCAATCTGAAATAGCCCAGAAGGGGGTGTTCCCTTGTGACAACCACAGAAGCCCCCCTGGAATGAAGCAAGGACTCCTTGGTCAGCTAAGGAGAAAACACAAGTGTTTCAGAGCTCTTTGGGTTTGGGTATTGATCTTCTTTTTTATTCATGAAAGCAAAGAAAGCTGAAGGCAAGACAGGATCACTGGGTGTGCAGTGACACTTGGTGGAAATGGATCCAGACACCATGGAGAGGGAGTGGATGGAAGGAAGGGGGTGACAACAGGGGTGTGTGAGGGTATGAGGAGGCTTCATCCTGGGCTGTGTTCCAGAAGCCAGGATCAAGCTGGGCCTTTGATTGGACCACAAGGAAAGAGGAGCAGCCCAGATGCAAAACTTTCTCCTGAGGAGGGAAGAGGAGGCTTACAGTGCTGAGGGGAGCCAAGGGCTCAGTCTAGAGCAGTGAGGTCTCAGTAAATTCCTGCAGATGTTGGCTGCTGTTCCAGTGGCTTTCATCAGCCCTTGTACTGGTCCCAAGTTCTCTCCTGAAGGACTCACACAGCCTCTGTGTGTGGCTCTCTAATTTTTAGCTCACACTATAACCCTTTAGACAAACAGAGTGGAGAAAGTATGTAATAGAAAAACTTTCTAACACAGGGTTGTAAAGCAACTATACACCATTAAAAATTAATTTCAAAAAAGAGAAAAAGCATTTGTCTTTCTTCAGTGATAAGGATTACAGATCTCGGAACCTTCTTTTCTTCCTTTAACCTTGGAGTGATAAAAGAAACTGCTGACTTTAGAGAATGAATGGAGAAAATAGTGAGACAAGAATTCCAGAAACATCTGGTTTTCATTCACTCTTGTGTTCTTGTCCCAGTTCTACTATATTGCAGCCAGCAGAATGCCTCAGAAGTCTTCTTAAAATGGCAGCATTTATTATTTAACATCTTTTCTAAAATGCATGACACTATTTTGGGCAAATAATGAAGTCTTTGATCATTTATATACACATAGAGGCCCAGAATCAATCTTTCTGAATGTCATTCTTACATAATCCCAGGGTCATAAATAAATAAAATAAGTGCAAATATTTAAGGTGCAAGTACATGCCTGCTCAGGTATAGCAATTCCTTTTGTTTTTGTACAAAATGCTTTATATAGGTTTGCTCTATTACTGACTTTTTCAGGATAGATTTTTCCAAAATAGAGAACAACAAATTTTGGTGGAGAGAGCTTGATTTTTTGCTAAGTTTGATTATGTTGTGTCACTTGGATAGACTTTTCCTAGCAGCTCCTTCTCATCACATGGCCTACAGGTGTCACTCTTGGTTAGCTCTCCTTCTGCTCTGCATGCTTTTTGTCAGTCCCCTTTGCTCTGTCGCCTCATCTCCCTGACCTGTCATTGTAGGCGTCTCCCAGGGCTCACTCCCATGAATGGTTGCTGTTAATTTTTTTGTTTGTCACTGTCTTTTCTGACTCTTGGTGATCCCATGGACAGTAGCCTGCCAGGCTTCTCCATCCATGGGATTCTCCAGGCAAGAATACTGGAGTGGGTTGCCATTTCCTTCTCCAGAAGATCTGCCCAACCCAGGCATTAAACTGGGGTCTCCCACAATACAAGCAGGCTCTTTACCATCAGGAGAGCCACCAGGAAAGGCCCTCCCTACTTATTCAATCTTCTCTGGTCCCTTTGCTTTGTGACCATTTTCCACAATCATATCCCCAGCCCCAAATCCCCTTACCCTCATCTTAAGCTCAGTTTTCCAACTATCTGTTCAGTGTATCCACTTTGAAAGCTGATAAGGCAGCTCAACCCAAAATTATATGATTGAATTCCCTCCCAAATCTGCTTCTCTGCGGTCTTGTCCATACCAGTAAATGTCAAGTCTCTGTTTCCATTTGCTTGGGTCACATTTTCAGACTTATCCTTGACTTTTCTGACTCCTCACATGGAATCCATCAGAACAACATGTAGCCTTAGCAGCAAGAGTTATCTAGACGCTCAACACTTTTACCCTTTGCTGTCATGAGCTGAGCCTGCACCATCAACAGCAATAGATCCGTAACTCTCTCTCCTTTGCCAACCTCAACCCCTTACGGTCTGTCCAGCAAAGCTAGAGCAATTCTTTCAAGCTGTGAATCCTATCATATCCCATGTCATCTTAAACCCTCCACTGACATCTCAGTTTATTGAAATAAAATCTTATGGTCTGGACTTCCCTGGTGGTCCAGTGGTTAAGAATCTGCTAGCCAATGCAGGAGACATGGGTTCCATCCCTGATCCAAGAAGATCCCACATGCCTTGGGGCAACCAAACCTGTGCACCACAATTTCTGAAACCTGCTCTCTGGAGCTTGTGCTCTGCAACAAGAGAAGCCATTGCAATAAGTAGCCCGTGCACCACTTAGGAAAAGCCCATGCAGAGCAATGAAGGTTCGGTGCTGCCACAAATAAACAAATAAACAAAATCTGAAAAGACTCTTATGGTCCTGTGAAGCATGTTACCTTCCCAGGTTCAACCCCTACACCTTCTTCATCACTTACTCCAGTGCAGCCTAGCTCATCTCCCAGCTGTTCCTTTACCTTGGTCCTGTCTCGGGGCCATTGCACATATTGCTTGTACTCCCTTCCTCCAGGAACATGTCTTGTTACTTCAAGTCACATAAGTCACTGCTCACACGTCCCCTTATCTGAGACAGCTTCTCCGACTAACCCATCCAAAGTTGAATCCCTACCCCAACCTCTCCACTCCTTCCCCGTCTCATTTTGCTGCAATAGCCTTATTTCCACCTGGTATACATTCACACCTTCTTCATCACTTACTCCAGTGCAGCCTAGCTCATCTCCCAGCTGTTCCTTTACCTTGGTCCTGTCTCGGGGCCATTGCACATATTGCTTGTACTCCCTTCCTCCAGGAACATGTCTTGTTACTTCAAGTCACATAAGTCACTGCTCACACGTCCCCTTATCTGAGACAGCTTCTCCGACTAACCCATCCAAAGTTGAATCCCTACCCCAACCTCTCCACTCCTTCCCCGTCTCATTTTGCTGCAATAGCCTTATTTCCACCTGGTATACATTCTCTTCCCTGGTGGCTCAGATGGTAAACAATCTGCCTGCCATGCAGCAGAGCCAGGTTCGATCCCTGGGTTGGGAGGGTTCCCTGGAGAAGGGAATGGATACTCACTCCAGTATTCTTGCCTGGAGAATCCCCATGTCAGAGGAGCCTGGTGGGCTACAGTCTATAGGGTTTCAAGCAGTTGGACATGACTGAAGCAACTTAACATACACACACACAAACACACACTCAAGCCTATGAGAACAGAGTTTTTAGCTAAGTTAGTTAATTCAAAGCAAGAGATCATTTTAATTTTTCCAAACCTTAGTGGTGTTATTGGCTCCATTTCTGGGTATCTGGAAGACTGTATCTTCTGTGTCCTCTGGACAAGATTTGCACTACAATATTGAAATGGGTAAGGCTCAGAGATCTGAATGCTAACAGGATTTCAGATTAACAAATGCACAAGTGAGTGAAAAGCAGTGTGAGGAGTGCCAAATGTACCTCTCTCTTTCCTCAGTGAGACACTCTGTCCCATTTGGACAAGATCACAGCTAACCAGGCAGTTGACACCGAGAGTCTTTCAGTATTATCTGCTTTCCAGACCTGCAACTTATACATCGCTGATAAATGAGAGAAGTGACTTGCATCACAGAAACTAAGATCAGGTGCCCTGCTGTCATTCAATTTTTGACACAGGAAAGACCCTGCCCAGGAGAGTCTGCAAGGGCAAAACTAGCATCCACAAGATCACGGTCCCCTTCAAGAAGCTGGCTGCCAGTTTAAGATAAAACAAGAGCCACAGGCTCGGCCTTCCCACTGGAGTGGTCGAGAAGACAGGTACCTGTGCAACAGAGCTTGACATTCAGATGGGCACAAAGGGGTCGTATCCTTGCCCTTACATTGTACCCCGTTCCTCTCTCAAGTTGCCTTGCAAAGATCATTTCCCCTGCTGGTAGCTGCCAAAATTAGTGTATTATTGTCTTGTCATTATTCAAATTTGATTTGCTAAAGCCTTCTGAACTTCCCTGACCGGGTGGTGATGCAAGGTCAAAAAATAATATTTCATACTTATCTTAGGGTAGTTTTCCTAGAAGCAAAGCCTGAGATGGGGATTTGAATGTATGTGATTAATTGAGGAGGCTTCTAAGGAGGAAGGGAGTGAGGAAAGCAGGGTGGGGTGAGGAAGGAGCCATGCAAAGATGTGGGTTCAACTGAAGCTGATGCCACAGGGCGCTGTGCGAGATTCAGGGGCCCAGAGACTAGCTTTCACCTTGAGGCAAAGAAGCTGGTCACTACTGCCTTCTTATCAGTCAGCTGTTAAGTGACTACAGAAATTTGCAGGGAGGCAACTATGAGCAGTTCTCAGGATAACAAGAACAGTAGTGAGCTGCAAGCAATCAACACTCACTGCAGCTGGCTGATAGGTGGGTTTATCATAGGTAAAAATCAGCTTCTAATATTTATTAATTATTCATTCATAGACACTTTCTGAGGCATAATTGCTTTATCTAGATTGGAAATCTGGCTGATTTTAACCTCGCTAAGTTGCTTCAGTCGTGTCTGACTCTGTGCAATACTGTGGGCTGGATCCTGCCAGTCTCCTCTCTCCATAGGATTATCCAGGCAACTGGAATGGGTTGCCATGCTTTTCTCCAGGGGATCTTCCTGACCCGGGGATCAAACTGGGTGTTTTATGTCTTTTTAATTGGCAGGCAGGTTCTTTACCACTAGAGTCACCTGGGACACCCTGGTTATTCTAAAGCAAAGAAAGAAAGTCTTTCAATTTTAGATATTAACCTCTTTAATTATCACTTGCTGTTTCAGATACAAAGTAATTTTTAGCTCATTTAATCCTAATGACAACTCAGGAATGTAAGTGCTATTGTTATTTAGTTTTTTATTGATGAGAAAACTGTTGAACTAAAAGCTTAGGAAATTTGGCCGAAGTACACAACAGAAGCCTATAAGAGTCTAGGTTCCTTGTTTGCATCCACTTGGCTATGAGACACCTACTAGATTTTCAGCACTTCGAGGGTAGATGTGGCACCATGAAAACTTACCCAATACTTGACATATTAGAGGTCCCCATCTTATGTTGGCTAAATGAACCAAAATGACCCAAATGAACCAAAAGAAATAATAATAGATACTTAGAGGCCAAATCAGTGCTATTAATTGGTTTTAAAAAATGGATGCAAACATCTGAAACTAGAAGCTTGCTTCTTAATGCTACTTCCCCTACCCACCCCCCAAAATATCTCATTAGCTGCTACACAGTCCTATAAAAACTTTATTTGAAGCAAGGTTAAAGTAGATTAAAACATTATACAATGAAATTTGAGTTTCCCATCCAACCATCCTCATCATTATTAGTCCCAAGAGAGACCAGTGCCAAAATATGCCTATATATATTGATATTTCCAGACATCATTTTTCTAAGTAGACATGCACTATATATACTGTCTTCTACTTTGCTTGTATTAACCTAGAACTGGATCTTGAAAATATTTCCCTATTAGCACAAATAGTTTCAGCTCATTTAAAAAAAAAAAGTCAGACTAGTCCCTCTGAAAACAGGAGGATAATTTAGATAGATAATTTATTGCACCTTTTCTCTTGTAGATGCTTAAGTTTTGTTACTTCCAAATTTTCTGCTCACACAGACAGTGCTTTCCTTGTGGCTCAGCTGGTAAATAATCTGCCTGCAATGTGGGAGACCTAGGTTTGATTCCTGGATTGGGAAGATCCCCTGGAGAAGGAAATGGCAACACATTCCAGTATTCTTGCTTGGAGAATCTCATGGACAGTGGAGCCTGGCAGGCTATTGTCTGTGGAGTCACAGAATGAACAGGACTGAGCACACAGACAATGCTGGGGAGTAAATTCTTTTGCAAATTGCTTTGGTTTAATTTATGAGAAAGTATCTTGAAAAAAATTAAAAAGTAGAATTTTTAAGTTAAAAAATTTGAAAGCTATCGATAAGCTTAACTACAATCAGGATGTGCCAAATTTAACAATTTTGGAATCCTGAAGTGCATAAAAATGGATTTTTTCCACACAATCATAGACAGTATATATTAGCAAGTATTTAAATTTTTATCACTCAACTATGGCTAATTTTAGGACATGGTTACCTAATTTGCATTTCTTTAAAAATAAATGAAGTTGTACAGCTTTCCATAAATTAGTGGACAATTTATATTTTATTTTGTGGAATGCATATAAATATTACAAACTCATTTTAATATTGCATTGATCTGTCAAGAAAAAAATTTGGATGAAACTTTTTAAAAATTTTATCTCTTGTGGTATGAACATTTAACAAGAGTTCTACCCTACTGAGTTTAAAATCATAAGGGAGGGAAAATAATCATTGAGAAAGAAAGATTTATAGGCATTGAATCCACTAAACTTTAAAACTAAATCAAACAGTAGCAGTTATATTTATCATAAAACTTTTTGACAAAGTAAATATAAAAAATGTTAAATATATACTTGTGTGTCTGTGTGTGTGTGCTCATTCACGTCTGACTCTGTGTAAACCCACAGACTGAAGCCTGTGTCCAGGGGATTTTCTCAGAAAGAATACTGGAGTGGGTTGCCATTTCCTCCTCCAGTGGATCTTGTCTGACAAAGCTTTACAAATAGGTGTGAGAAAAGAAGAGAAGCAAAAGGCAAGGGAGAAAGAGAAATATATAACCAACAGAATGCAGAGTTCCAGAGAATGGCAAGGAGGTGAACAATGAAAAGAAATAGAGGAAAACAATAGAATAGGAAAGACTAGAGATCTTTTAAAGAAATTTGGAGATATCTAGGGAATATTTAATGAAAGGATGGGCATGATATAGGACAGAAACAGTAAGGACTTAACAGAAGCAGAACATATTAAGAAGAGGTGGCAAGAATATACAGAAGAACTTTACAAAATGGTATTAATGACCTGGATAACCACAATGGTGTTATCACTCACCTAGAGCCAGACATTCTGGAGTGTAAAGTCAAATGGACCTTAGGAATCAGTATTACAAACAGAGCTATTGGAGGTGATGTAATTCCAGCTGAGCTATTTCAAATCCTAAAAGATGATGCTGTTAAAGTGTTGTGCTCAATATGCCAGCAAATTTGGAAACTCAGCAGTGGCCACAACACTGGAAAAGGTCAGTTTCCATTTCAATCCCAAATAAGAGCAATGCCAAAGAATGTTCAAACTACAACACAATTCCACTCATTTCACATGCTAGCAAGGTAATACTCAAAATCCTTCAAGCTAGGCTTCAGCAGTATGTGACCAAGAACTTCCAGATGTATAACCTGGGTTTTGAAAAGGCAGAGGAACCAGAGATCAAATTGCCAACTTCTCTGGGTCATAGAAAAAGCAAGGGAATTGAATAAA
Source organism: Aepyceros melampus (assembly GCA_006408695.1). Lineage (NCBI taxonomy): Eukaryota > Metazoa > Chordata > Mammalia > Artiodactyla > Bovidae > Aepyceros > Aepyceros melampus. The sequence goes on from SJXQ01012222.1 coordinate 111,152, forward strand.
AACTTCTGCTTCATTGACTACACTAAACCATTCAACTGTGTGGATCACAACTGTGGAAAGTTCTTAAAGAGATGGGAATATCAGACCACCTTAGCTATCTCCTGAGAAACCTGTATTTAGATCAAGAAGCAACAGTTAGAACCAGACATGGAACAATAGATTGGCTCAAAATTGGTAAAGGAGTATGCCAAGGCTATATACTGTCACCTACTTATTTAAATTCTATGCAGAGTACATCACACAAAATGCTGAGCTGGATGACTTACAACCAGGAATCAAGATTGCCAGGAGAAATTATCAACAACCTCAGATATACAGAGGATACCACTCTAGTAGCAGAAAGCAAAGAGGAACTAAAGAGGCTCTTGATGAGGTTGAAAGAAGAGAGTGAAAGAGATGGCTTAAATCTCAACATTCAAAAAACTAAGATCATGGAATCTGGTCCCACGACTTCAGAGCAAATAGATGGGGGAAAAATGGAAACAGTGATAGACTTTATTTTCTTGGCCTCCAAAATCACTTCAGATGGTGACTGTGGTCATGAAACTAAAAAACACTTGCTCCTTGGAAGGAAAGTTGTGACAAATCTATACAGCATATTAAAAAGCAGAGACATCACTTTGCCAACAAAGATCCGTATAGTCAAAAATACAATTTTTCCTGTAGTCATGTACAGATGTGAGAGTTGGAACATAAAGAAGGCTGAGTGCTAAAGAATTGATGCTTTCAAAGTGTGGTCCTGGAGAAGACTCTTGTGAGTACCTTGGACTGCAAGGAGATCAAATCAATCAATCCTAAAGGAAATCAGCCCTAACTATTCATTGTAAGGACTGATGCTGAAATTCCAGTAATTTGGCCACTTGATGTGAAGAGCTGACTCCCTGGAACAGATCCTAAAGCTGTGAAAGGTTGAGGTAGGAGGAGAATAGGGCAACACAGGATGAGACGGTTGTATAGCATCACTGACTTAATGGACATGAGTTTGAGCAAACTCTGGGAGATAGTGTAGAACCAGAAAGTCCAGCATGCTACAGTTCATGGGCTTGCAAAGAGTCAGACATAACTTAGTGCCTGAACAACAGCAACAAAATACTTATGTAAATACCAAAGATTTCAAGGGGAATTTGAAGAGGATACATTCAGAGGGGGTGGTGGTCAATATAGCTTGCCAAAATTTGAATCATAAGGTTAAAAAAAAACTCTAAGACCTTAAAGTATCTCTAATTTAATTTATTGACTTCATATTGCTCTTTTGGTAATTAATTTCAGATGGTGAAGAAACATTTATCTGAAGCTCAATGTTCCTTAATTTCAGGGCAGTTTTTAATACCGTACTCTGTTTAAATGTCATTAATTTTATTTAAAAGTCCAAGTAAGTGTAGCTTATAATGGGATAGCCATCTTTCTAAAATAATTTGTATCTATTTATCTGCTTATTGTTTGTCATTTAGATAGATTTTTGTTTTATAGACATACCTGAAATAATAGCTTCTAAATGCCGACAATGATTATGTCTGAGTGGGATGATATGGAGTAATTTTGAAAATATTTTATTTATGTGTTTTTAATTGTTTAAATTTTTAACAATGCCATTATAATATAGTACTTATTATATATAAAATCATCTTTCTAAAAATTATTTATGGAATTAAAGTAAGACATTTGGTTAATACATACAAACTGAAAACCACAATGGTCATGGACATGTTAGAATATGTCATGCTTGCCAGGATCAGAGGGCTCTGGTATATAACTCCTTTTTAAAATAACTCCTTTTTCTATGCCCTTGCCAGAAGCACAGGACATTTTTCTCCAATATTTACTTTGAGATCCTGGCAGAGCTCCCAGAGGTAAATCTCACAAGATTGCTTTGTACCCCCTACCCACAAAACTTGGGCTTCCCTGGTGGCTCAGCTGGTAAAGAATCCGCCTGCAATGGGGAGACCTGGGTTTGACCCCTGGGTTGGGAAGATCCCCTGGAGAAGGGAAAGGCTACCCACTCTAGTATTCTGGCCTGGAGAATTCCATGGACTATACAGTCCATGGGATCACAAAGAGTCCCCATGGTCATCATCAAAAAATCTGGAGAGAATGTGGAGTAAAGGGAACCCTGTTGCATTATTGGTGGGAAAGTAAACTGATTCAGCCACTATGGATAACACTATAGAGATTCCTTAAAAGACTAGGAGCAAAACTTCCATATGATTCAACAATTTCACTACTGGGCATACATATACCCTGAAGGAACCATAACTGAAAAATTCACATTTATCCCAATATTCATTGCAGTACTATTCAATAGCTAGGACATAAGAGCAACCTAAATGTCCTTTAACAGATGAATGGATAAAGAAGTTTTGGTATGTATACACAATGGAATATTACTCAGCCATAAAAAGGAACACATTTGACTCAGTTCTATTAAGGTGGATGAACCTAGGCTTTATGACACAGAGTGAAGTAAGCCAGAAAGAGAAAAACAAATATCATATATTGATGCATATATATGGAACCTAAAAAGACGGTACTGATGATCCTATCTGCACACAGCATGGGAGACACGGACATAGAGAATAGACCTGCGGACAAGGGAAGGAAGGAGAGGGTGTGATGAATTGAGAGAGTAGCATTGAAACTTATACATTACCAAATGTAAAACGAAATAGCCAGTGGAAATTTGCTGTATGGTGCAGAGAGTTCACATCTGGTGTTCTGTGACAACCTAGAGGGGTGGAGTCAGGTGGAAGATGGGAGGGAGGTTCAAGAGAGAGGGGACATATGTCTAGCTATGACTGATTCATGTTGATATATGGCAGAAACCCATCCAATAATATAAAGCAATTATCCTCCAATTAAAGATAAATAAAATTTAAAACCTGAGGGGGAAAAGGACCAAAACAAAAGCTGAAATGCCATTGACCAATACAGTAAAATAAATAATGCAGATTACCTAGTAATCAAGAAATTTAAGTTAAAATTCAAATCATCTTTTTTGAAAAAAATCCATTTTTAAAGAATTATTGAGATGGGCCTTTTCTTATCCTGGTTGGTAGCTCAGATGGTAAAGAGTCTGCCTGCAATGCAGGAGACCGGGGTTGAGTCGTGGGGTCTGGAAGATCCACTGGAGAAGGAAATGGCAACCCACTCCAGTATTCTTGCTTGGAGGATTCCTTGAACAGAGGAGCCTGGAGGGCTACCATCCATGGAGTCACAGAGTCAGACACGACAGAGTGACCAACACTTTCAAGAGTATAATTTAATACAACTTATCTAGAATGCAATTTTTCAACATATGTCTGGGTTTTAAAAATCTTTATCATCTATTTTGACTTCAGGAGCCTATATTGAGCCTCTGTTGAGCCTGTAAACATGCTAAAAAAATGTAAACATACACTTATGAAAATATATGTATGTTCACTGTCATTTCTAGAAAAAATAAAAACAATCTAAAAATCTAGTCATAGAAGGAAAATTAGAGTCTACAATAATTAATTGTTTCTATTTATTGAGCTTTTGTTGTATGTTATATGTCCAATTTCATTAGGGGCTTCACAGATGTGATCTCATTTTATCTTGATAATGACAGGGAAGTAGAGACTCTTCACATTTTAGATGGCTGCTCTAAGAGAGATTAGGAACGTAGTAGAGATGACCAGATTCACAAGTTTGTGAGGTAAGCTTTGTATTCATATTACTGAAAAGTGAATGTTTTTCAATATTGTATACTTCTTTCCTCTATAGTAATACTGTGTATCTGTTTTAAATGAGATGTTCATTATGTTGAATCATCACTGAATTGGCTTAGAAACGATGCTGGTCGAGCATAAATGTTATTTCATCAAGTTTGGTTATCCATATCTAAAGACGTGAAAAAACAAATGCCAGCTTGAGGTTTCCAGTCCCTCATATTAGGAGCGTGGAAGTTGCTACTCTGTCCTAAAACTAACAATATGTAAAAAGTTGGACAGACTGACCTTTTTGGTCCATAAGAGAAGAAAGGACTCTGGGCAGTTTGCTGTCCCTAAGACTGAAGAGATAGACCAGTACAGGGAGTCATGGCTAATCTGAGCAGTGACCTGTGAGTAGAAACCTCCATAGCAGTGAGCGCTGGATGGGGAAACCTGAACGGTCAGTCTAATTGCCAAAGGCTCGGTGTGGGCAATTCTGAGAGTTAAACATTCCAGGGTGACCCAGTCTTGGGGGTGAACAAGTGAAAAAGTTGCTCACTCGTGTCAACTCCTTGTGAGCCCGTGGACTATACAGTCCCTGGAACTCTCCAGGCCACAATACTGGAGTGGGTAGCCTTTCCTTTCTCCAGGGGATCTTCCCAACCCTGGGATTGAACCTAGGTCTCTTGCATTGCAGGCGGATTCTTTATCAGCTGAGCCACCAAGGAAGCCTGAGTTTTGTGGGTAGGGGGTGCAATGAAATTTTGTGAGATTTGCCTCTGGGAGCTCTGCCAGGATCTCAAAGTAAATACTGAAGAAAAATGCCCTTGTGCTTCTGACAGGGGCAGAGAAAAAGGAGTTATTTTAAAATATACCAGAGCCCTTTGATCTTGGCAAGACCTTCCCTCAGGAAAACCTAATCTGCTAAGGGTTTTATGATTTTAGTTCTTCTATTTATGTCTATGATTCACTTTCAGTTAATTTTTATATATGAGGAAAGAGTCCAGTTTCATCATTTTGCATGTTAATATCCAGTTGTCCAACACTATTTGTTGAGAAAGCTATTTTTTCTCCTTGGAATTGCTACGGCATCCTGTTGAAAACAAATTGAGTGCTTATTTCTGCACTCAGTATCATTCAATTGATCTATATGTTTATCCATATGACAGTACCACGCTGTCTTGATTACTGTAGCATGGCACATTACTGTGCATGGCTCAAATATTAAAAAGAAACAAGTGAAATTAATTTCAACTATGTATTTTTAACCTGATAATCTAAAATATTATCATTTTAACATGTAGCCAAGATAAATTCTTAATGAGCTATTTTACTTTTTAAGTAGTTTTTGATATGGACCATTTTAAAGTCTTTGTTTAATTTGTTGTGATATTATTTCTATTTTATGTTTTGATTTTTTGGCCATGAGGCATGCAGGATCTTAACTTCTAGACCAAAGATAGAACTTGTACCCCTTGCAAGGCTGGAAGGCAAAGTCTTAGCCACTGGACAGCCATGGAAGTCCTTACATTATTTTTTAAATTAAACTTTAAATTCCATGTTCTATAACACAGTTCGGACTTCCACATTTCTAGTTTTCAATCGCCATATGTGGCTAGTGGTTACCATATCAGCACTTCCCTAGGAGAAAACATAGGAGCATATTTTCATAACCTTGTGGTAGGCGGTGATTTTTTTTAAAACAGTAAAAAAAAAATCAAGCACTAATCATAGATGAAACAAATTATAAATGTATCCAATAAAATAAAGTATTTCTGTTCAAATGTACTCCTAAGTGAATGATTATTCAAGCCCATTATAGATTGGGAGGATAATTCAGTATGCACATTCAACCAAGGGCTCATATTAAAAATATTTAAACAGATGACTCTATTGTCTTGTAAAGAGTCAAAGTTTTGATTGAGAATTTCACAAAACTTTATGAAGGTTTGCTATATGTAATTTAGTTATCATGGAAATGATAATTATAATGCAAGAAAATACCACTATCCAACTACTTGAATGGGAAAAAATGACAATACTAAGACAATTTTAAAACTAGTGGAATTCATACTTTGCTTGTAGGGAGTGTATATCTGTACGACCATTATGGAAAAACTTTTTGACAATGTCCTTTAACACTTAGCATTTGTTCCTTTATGGCACTTCTAAGTATATGCCAAACAAAAATGAGTACATATATCCAACAACATATATGTTAAAAAATGCTTATTTAAGAACAATTTATAGCTGCCCCAAATGACAAAACCCCCAACACTCATCAACAATACCATGGACAATCATGGATATTCACCAATATTCACTATAGTCTATTCACCAATAGACTATAGTAAACAAGGAAAGGAACACACAATGTGTATAGCACTCACAGACACAACACTCAGGAAAACAAGCCAGATGTGTAAGTTCACCTCTGCTCTCCCCTCATTTATATAAATCAGAAGGAAAAGCAAGTGAATCTGGGGGAATTGCCACCAAAATAATGGGCATTTTGTGGGGATTACTGAGTGAGAGAGGACCAGAGAGGCTTTCACATTGCTGGAAATATTCGGTATCTTAAATATGTGATAATTGCACCTGGGTAGGCATATGGAGAATTTTATCAGCTGATACACCTAAGATTTGTGCATTTTATTGTATGCATATTACACTTCAATACAATTTTTGAAAACTTAAAAAGTATAATATGAGGCAATGAAAGATTCCTGTAGGTCAAACAACTCAGGAGTGATAAGAATAAAAATTTAATGATGTAGAAGATAAGTCTTTTCAAAGAAATAAAGATTGCTTGGACTACAGCATGATACAGACCTTTCTAAGCTGTTTTATCCATCATTTTTTAGTCAATTTGGTTTGAATTTAAATTATCTTTATATTATGGCAGTTTTGATAACTAAATTGCTTCCATGATTTGAAATCTCCAGATATATTTAAGGGAAGGAAGAAAATAATTGCTATAATGAGTGAAAAAGAAGCCTTTCTGCCTCGAGCTTGCAAAGATAAGAGGGTATTTAATGGAGCTTTTCGTTTAACTTTAAAAGCATCCTGCATGGGGGAAACCTCTTTCCATATTATTTAATGATCCAGGAAGAGTATTCATGAATAGCAATCTAGTGTGCTGTCTGTAGGGTAGGAAAGCAGCAGAAAAAGTAAGTGGGGTGGCTTATGCCATAAAAGACCCAGTAGCATTTATCCTGTCAGAACTGGGATAGAGAGACTTCCCTGGTGGTCCAGTGGTTGAGTCTGTTTTCCCAAGGCAGGGGGCACAGGTTCAATTCCTGGTCAGGGAACCAAAATCCTAAGTGCTGTAGGATATGACCAAAAGGGGAGAAAAAAAAAAAACTGGACTAGAGAAAGATAAATGGAGGCAAAGGAACACACATTAGGTGTGATACATGGGTACAATCAGTCCTTCATTCTGGACAGCTACTCTTTAAAGTGAAGGTCCCCAAACTTTGGCACCAGGGACCAGTTTCGTGAAAGACAATTTTTCCATGGACTGGGAGGGGGATGGTACGTGAGGTAATGTGAGCCATGGTTCCGGCAGGGGCTGGGGACCCCTGCTTTAAAGGACCCACTGGCTCTCACGCATGACCAGACAGGGAAGGATGAGAATGGAATACATCAGGAAGTTTACAAAGACCCAGGAAGGCATCTCATCTGTTTCTTTGTGTTCCCAGAAGCAATTATTTAAGCTTTGTGTCTCAGAACAAACTCCCTAGAAGGAGAACTTGAAACAGGGATTCCTTTGCTTGCGCTTCCTGAGGGAGTCATCTCCAGTGGAATCTCTAAGAGACAAAGGGAAGCAGAGAGAGAAGTCAGGCATAGGTCTGGGTCCTGTAGAGTTGGGACGAGCCTCAGTCTAGTCCCAAGGGGGCTCCGGATTGGGCATCAGCCACAGGGCTGCCCTAACCAGAAGCAAGAAGCCTGCGTATGTGAGCCGGCGTAGGAGAAGAGCAAGGGTGGCAATTCGCAGGAGAAGGAGCAGCAGTGAGCTCTGAGCAGCAGTTGGAGAACCGGTGCACCAGCCAGATGAGGGGAAGGGACAGGGGTCCCCGCAGCGCACATGCGCTTTCCAGAAACTTGGAAGGAGGGCGTCTTAACCTCACCTGTTCTCGCTTACCCGTGGCAAGTGAGCAGGTGTCTACCTGCTTCACATTAGGTTCAGTTCAGTTCAGTTCAGTCACTCAGTCGTGTCCGACTCTTAGCGACCCCATGAATCGCAGCACGCCAGGCCTCTCTGTCCATCACCAACTCCCGGAGTTCACTCAGACTCACGTCCATTGAGTCAGTGATGCCATCCAGCCATCTCATCCTCTGTCGTCCCCTTCTCCTCCTGCCCCCAATCCCTCCCAGCATCACAGTCTTTTCCAATGAGTCACTCTTAGCATGAGGTGGCCAAAGTACTGGAGCTTCAGCTTCAGCATTATTCCTTCCAAAGAAATCCCAGGGCTGATCTCCTTCAGAATGGACTGGCTGGATCTCTTTGCAGTCCAAGGGACTCTCAAGAATCTTCTCCAACACCACAGTGTTACTCAAACTTTGATAGCTTACAAAAATGATGTATCATTATGATCAAATCACCAATTTAACACTTTCTTTAAATGGACTCAGCATTTTTTTTTTTTTTTGTAAATAAATTGCGCTTTGATTCAGTAACACTGTCTGTGAAATTATTGTATGTTTGGGTTACTACAATCTTAATATATAGCCAGAAACAGGCACAGCTATTATTATTTAAGCACAATGTGTAGGCATGATCTGAAAGCCTCTCTCATGACACCAGTAGTCCAAGGAAGCTGTGTTAGTTTCAAGTATACAGCAAAGTGTTTCAGTCACACACACACACATATACATATATATATTCTTTTTATTCACATTCTCTTCCATTATAGGTTATTACAAAATATTGAGTATGGTTCCCTGTGCTGTGCAGTAGGTACAGGTGTGTGTGCTAAGTTGTTTCAGTCGTAGCCGATTCTTTATGACCTAATGGACTGTAGCCCGCCAAGCTTCTCTCTCCATGAAATTCTCCAGGCAACAATACTGGAGTGGGTTGCCATGCTCTCCTTCAGGGAACCTTCCCAACCCAGGGATCAAACCCACGTCTCTTATGTCTCCTGCATCGGCAGGCAGGTTCTTTACCACTAGTGCCACCTGGGAAGTCCATAGAGTAGGCAATTGCTGTTTATCGATTTGATATATAGCAGCACACATGCATTAATCCCAAACTCCTAATTTACCTCTCCCCTTCATCTTCTTTGGTAACCATAAGTTTGTTTTCTATGTCTGTTTTCTAAATAAGTTCATTTGTATAATTTTTTAGATTCCTCCAATAAGTGATATCATACTTATCTTTTTTTGACTGACTTACTTCACTTAATATGACAATCTTTGGATCCACCCTGTTGCTACAAATGGCATTATTTCATTTTTTATGGCTGAGTAATATTCTGTTTTGCACATGTACCACATTTTCTGTCAATGGAAACTGAAGTTGCTTCCATGTGTTGGTTCTTGGAAATACTGCTGCTATGAACATTGAGGTGCATGTATTCTTTTAAATTAGCGTTTTCAGTTACTATAGGATGCTGCAATCTCAATCCTGAGCATATATCCAGAGAAAACTCCAATTAGATAGGTAAATTTGATATTTGAGTTGGGGAGATCATAGATCCTGCCCAGGAGAGTTAGAGGAGGAGAGGACGAAAATATTGAGATAAATATATAAAAGAAAGTTGAGGAGGAGTGATCAGGATGCCAAGTAAAGCATCAAAATCCAGCCTGGCTACATTTCAGTGATTAAGACACACTGGTATTAGTGAAAATACAGACTTGTAGACTGCTGGAATAAAATATAAATCACACCTTTAAGTCAATTGTTTTATGGCAAAATTACCAGCACAATATAATGGAACAGTTAAAAGAAAGTCAACACTGATGCTAAACTGGATATTCATGGGCCAAGAAAAAACCCACTGGTCATTTTTGACACTATGCACAAAAAGTAACTCCAAATAGATTATTGCCATAGGAGTAAACTTAAAACTATAAAATTTTGAGAATAAAACCAGAAAATATCTTTGTGATTTTTGGCTAAACGAAGATTACTTACAACACAAAAGCAAGAACCATTTAATTTACAGGGTAAATTAAATTGCATCTATTTTTTTCTTAAAGCTCTTTAAAAGGCATTATTAAGAAAGCAAAAAAAGGAAGTGACAGTGACAAAAATACTTGCAGAACATGTATATCAGACAAAGGACTTGTATCCAGAATATATTTTTAAAAAGAACACTATACACAATAAGAAGACACACAAGCTAATAAATTATGCGCTAAAGTGTGAACAGAGACTTCACTAAAGAAGATATGCAAATGGCCAATAAGCACATGAAAAGATGCTCAATATCATTAGTCATCAGGAAATGCAAACTAAAACCACAAAGAGATACCAGGACAGACTGCTGGGCAAAGGGGAACCAAAGGGTCCTGATTTAACTTTAGGAGGGTTTTTTTCCTGTATTTTAACAGCAGGTCTTTTCAATTTTCAAGGGCAAATGTAAGCAGGAATTGTTAACGAGCCAACCCCGAAGGGACAGGGGCGTACATGATTTCATTAGGGCAATTGAAAAGAATGATAATTCTAAAGATGCTGTTTTTCATCTTTGCCATAATGAATGCAGGAGGTACAGGATGCTTAGTTTTCTGTGTCATTTCAGGCTGGGATAATGGGCTCCCCTGGGTCTTGCCTCAGTGATGCTGCCTCACTCTTAGCAGGGAAACAAAATGACACCAACTTGCATCCCTGGCTTTGTCATATTCACACCTGAAGACACTTTTATGTAGGCAGTTCTGGGAATGTGGGGATTTATGCTCGAATATGCTCGAATAATTGCCTCAGAGAAGTGGGACCTTTAGATGTTGGATTATGAGGTTGAGAGGAGAGAGAAGATGAAAGATGTTAAATAAATGTCCTGCTTCTGCTGTTGAGATAGATACATCATTGTCCCAGCTGCCACCGGTCACCACTAAATGAGTGTGCGTTTGTCACACTTCATTTAGCAGGCTTTCAGGACTGACTTAGCTTGAGCCTGGCCAAGATTACAGACTGTTAAAAGTCTCTAAACCAGAGTTCATAATAAATCCCCCTACAAAGCCAGAGCCAAAAGTGAAAGGAGCCAGGTTATTGCAGGGCTTTGTGAAAAGGATACAAGCAGGACCGATACTACAGAGAAAGGGTTGAGGGGAAAGAAAGAAGAAAAACAGATCTTTTCTGGGGATTAATTTCCAAGGATTTTTCTATTTCTATATATATAAGCCTCACTAGCTGCAGCCAAATCACTATCATCAACCCCATAAGTATCATCAACAACCACTGAAGTAATAGAAACTGTGTAAGAATCCAAGGAATTGGAAGAGTGTTTGGAAGGGTGGGCTGGGGCAGAAGTAAAAAATTTAACGTTGAGTTCTGGCATTGTTACAGCCCTGCTGTTCTATAAGTGTATGTGCAGTCCATGGAAAGAAGCTGTGGGTAGAAGAGGTGCAGTCAAATGTATAGGTACCTATCACAAAAGCTAAAGAAAGGTGTACCAGGAAACTGATCTCATCTTGCATAGTCTGAATTCTCTGAATTAGGAGAAGCCATCATCTCAAATCCATGCTCTTTGATCAGCTCTGTGATGTGGATGTCAGCACTAACCAAAAGGGAGCAAAGACGGAAGAACGTTTTCAGGGTGCCTCCCGGAGGGTGAGTGTGGCTGGTCTATGAGCCAGGAGGGAAGATGGAGACAGCTAAAAACTATATGATGTTGCAGGGAATGGGACAAAGCTAGGTGCAGAGAGCTGTCCAAACCAAGTTTATAGGGAGAATGAGCCAGACTGAGAAGTGTGGGTGAGAAATGGATGAAGCATAAAATACAAGGAGGAAAGGATGTGAGACGGACCTGAAAGTGTGAGCAGAGGCCAGATCCTGAAAAGCCTTCACATCCATGCTAGGGAGTCGCAACTTTATGCTGAAGATAGTGGGGAGACATGAGTCTTAGGGCATTGGAAGATCTTGTTGTTGTTAGGTTGCTAAGTCAAGTCCGACACTTTGTGAAGATCTTAAGGGCCTTCTAAAGAGATGATTATACTTAGAGTATGAAGAATGGATCAGAGGGGACCAAAACTGAAGGTAGGGAGACTAGTGAACATAGCTACACTGGTCCAGATAGAAATGATGACTAACTGACTTTCTGAAAAGACAGAGGTGGAGAAACGGGGAAAAGAAATTAGATGGAGTCCAGAAAGCAGAATTGGCATGGATTAGTGTGATTCACTGATTGGTTACAGTGTTTCCCTGTTTTGTTGTTTGAAACTTGACAGAGCAATATCTCAGCCTCACCTTGGTTTCTCTCATGGGAGGTCTAACGCTTCTTTCTAAATTGTCCATTTACTGATAGGTCCAAATATTTTGGGGAGCATCTGATGCATCTCTCCTTGAATTTGAAAGACTGTGGTACCATTATAAGAAGCTGGATCACCTAGTATTGTCTACGAGGATATATTACACCACTGAGCTCTAGAGCTAAGCACTTGGATATTGCAGACAAAATCAATTCAAGAAACTTAGTCAAGATTATCCTGCCCCCATGACTGCAGCACATGTCACCTTTCTGTGACCACTATTATATCCAAAGCACATGTGAGCATTTGTTCTGTCTGCCTCAACTGTCGATGCAAACTTCTGCTGTGGTTACAGTGTTTTTTTTTCCCCAGTCTTCCACCAATCCTAACAGTAATTTGCTCAGTGAGGAGTGTAGCTGAAAAAATTGTTGGAGGCTCCCAACATTAAATATTCAGATCCAATCACACTGTTTCTTCCTGGGGATGCAGAAATGCCCTAGAATGTAAGATAGAAGAGTTTCCACTCTCTGCTGTCTCAGGAAGCCACAGCCACCATTTCTGTACAATGATTATGTCTTGGGTAAGATTCACAGAAGCTGAACTTGAGGTGATGATTCATGAACAAGTGATTCATTAAGAAAGTTCTTCTAGGGAAAAGCTGCAAAGGAGTAAAGTAGGGAAAAAGGAGGAAGCCAAGTAAGGATATGGTTTCAGGCAAAGCTCCAGTTTCAGCCTGATCCTACAGGAAGCTATGGTGTGCAAGTTCCACATTGGAGTTTTCCTTGACTCAAAGCAAGGGAGCTGGTTTTTCCTACTTATTGGCCAAGTGCCTGTCCATGGGCTATAAACTACCAGGCACTTCCTGATCTCTGCTAGTGATGTGGGCAAAGAGGTTTCAGAATCCTAAGGGCAGTCATGCAATGATGCCTGGAGGTATGAGTTTTAAGGCACACAGAACTGAGGGATGGGAATCAGAGAGGGTAAGAGGGACCTCAAGGAACCTTAGCAAAACCCTGGAAATGCTCAAAGTTTACCTCTTTTTGTGCATGAAGTTGTTCAACCATATTTTGTAGTTTCCTGATGCTCTTTTCATAAGTTCCTCATGAATTAGTTGGCTCTGGGGTTTTTGTCATGTCAGGTCATTTTCCTATCCAATCATATTCTCAAATTTTTGAGCTTAAAAGGAGGAGGAAGGGACTCTCGGTTTTCCCCTCCCCCATAACCCTGAGTTCTTTATATAAATCCCCCCTTAACTATCAACCTCTACATTTCAATATTGTTTTTCTCATGTACATCCAACATTGAAGTTCCCAGCTCATCAGAAACTCTGTTACCATCAAATCTGGGGATGAAGAAAGAGTCTGGAATGATACCCAGGATTCTGACTCCATCTCCTGAGCCCCAGAGCCCTGGCTTCTCTGGGAATTCCTGAAACCAAAGAGCAGGGTTGGGAGTCTAAGCTCCTTGAAGGTAATTTCCCTAGTTCATACAATTTAAAGGAAATTGACAGATTGGGAGATACTCTTGGGCTTCCTGAGGGAGCTTGAAAAGTTAGGAGTGAACTTCAGAGAGGACCTTCAACCTAGATCCTCTCCTGAAACTAAAGATATAAAGAAAGCACAGGCATATTTGTTGTCCTGTGATACATATTTCCTACAATTATAGAGCAATAAAGCTAAATCAGAACTATCTGATTATATCCTTCTTGTAACAAGCCCAGAAAAGCTAGGTGACATGCCCTGGGTCACCTGGTTAATTGGTTGCAAAGGCAGTGCTAGAATCAAGGTCTTATGATTTCTATCAAAGTAAATGCTTTTCTAAATTTGAAGATAAAAATGGACATTAAAATTCTCTAGATTTTAGTGACCAAATTTTATCATTTTATTATAAATGATAAATTTCAAATAAATGATAAATATCAAAATAAATGATATTTTACTATCATAATATTATAACTTATTAACTTTCTACTCCTTGGAAGAAAAGTTATGACCAACCTAGATAGTATATTCAAAAGCAGAGACATTACTTTGCCGACTAAGGTCCGTCTAGTCAAGGCTATGGTTTTTCCTGTGGTCATGTATGGATGTGAGAGTTGGACTGTGAAGAAGGCTGAGCGCAGAAGATTGATGCTTTTGAACTGTGGTGTTGGAGAAGACTCTTGAGAGTCCCTTGGACTGCAAGGAGATCCAACCAGTCCATTCTGAAGGAGATCAACCCTGGGATTTCTTTGGAAGGAATGATGCTAAAACTGAAGCTCCAGTACTTTGGGCACCTTATGCGAAGAGTTGACTCATTGGAAAAGACCCTGATGCTGGGAGGGATTGTGGGCAGGAGGAGAAGGGGACGAGAGAAGATGAGATGGCTGGATGGCATCACTGACTCAATGGACGTGAGTCTGAGTGAACTCCCGGAGTTGGTGATGGACAGGGAGGCCTGGCGTGCTGCGATTCATGGGGTCGCAAAGAGTCAGACACGACTGAGCGACTGAATGGAATGGATGGAACTTTCTACCTCCAGTCTTCATACTTTTCATGAAAACCATTGAAGATTCTTTAAGTGATTTCTGTTTGCTTCAGAAACTATTATCTAAATATATCTAATTGCACTATTTATAGTTAGTTGTCAATCAGTTTATAAATACTGAATGTTCTCATGAATTCAAAAAAGGTCAAAGAATTACTCTTTTGAAGATAGTTGAGGCAAAATTTAAGCATATACACCAATTATCAAAGATACATCTTTCGGCTATATGATTTCTGTGTGCCCAATCATCCAGCTCAGGAAGCAGATGTACTGCCTAGGTATTCCCTGATATTCCCAATTCCACTGCTGCTTAGTTCTGTGGCCCTGGAGAAATTATCTAATCTTTCTAACTTCCAGTTTCCTCATCTGTAAAATGAGCATATTAACAGACTCTTCCTTACAGAGTTGTGAATGAATAAAAATTCATGCTGCATATAAAGCCTTCAGCACAATACCTGGTATATAAGTGTCCACAAATGGTAATTATTTTCAATGATTTTATCCCACAATTAAAATATAATTTAGATACTATAAAATTCATTTTAAGAGGTACAGTTCAGTATTTGCTGATAGATTCACAAAGTTTTACAGTCATCATCACTCTCTAATTCCAGAAATTTTCATCATCCCTAAAAGAATCTCCATATCCTTTAACAGTCATTCACATTCTGTCACTCCTCTAATCCCTGCTAATCATTAGCTTCAGTTCAGATCAGTTCAGTTCAGTCGCTCAGTCGTGTCTGACTCTTTGCAACCCCGTGAATCGCAGCACGCCAGGCCTCCCTGTCCATCACCAACTCCCGGAGTTCACTCAGACTCATGTCC
This sequence comes from Aepyceros melampus, assembly GCA_006408695.1. Classification (NCBI taxonomy): domain Eukaryota; kingdom Metazoa; phylum Chordata; class Mammalia; order Artiodactyla; family Bovidae; genus Aepyceros; species Aepyceros melampus. The sequence goes on from SJXQ01012222.1 coordinate 126,580, forward strand.
ATCAAGTCAATGATGCTATCCAGCCATCTCATCCTCTCTTGTCCCCTTCTCCTTCTGCCCTCAATCCCTCCCAGCATCAGAGTCTTTTCCAATGAGTCAACTCTTCACATGAGGTGGCCAAAGTACTGGAGTTTCAGCTTCAGCATCATTCCTTCCAAAGAAATCCCAGGGTTGATCTCCTTCAGAATGGACTGGTTGGATCTCCTTGCAGTCCAAGGGACTCTCAAGAGTCTTCTCCAACACCACAGTTCAAAAGCATCAATTCTTCTGCGCTCAGCCTTCTTCACAGTCCAACTCTCACATCCATACATGACCACAGGAAAAACCATAGCCTTGACTAGACGGACCTTAGTCGGCAAAGTAATGTCTCTGCTTTTGAATATACTATCTAGGTTGGTCATAACTTTTCTTCCAAGGAGTAAGCGCCTTTTAATTTCATGGCTGCAGTCACCATCTGCAGTGATTTTGGAGCCCAAGGGACTCTCAAGAGTCTTCTCCAACACCACAGCTCAAAAGCATCAATTCTTCTGCACTCAGCTTTCTTCACAGTCCAACTCTCACATCCATACGTGACCACTGGAAAAACCATAGCCTTGACTAGACAGAACTTTGTTGGCAAAGTAATATCTCTGCTTTTCAATATGCTGTCTAGGTTGGTCATAACTTTTCTTCCATGGAGTAAGCGTCTTTTAATTTCATGGCTGCAGTCACCACCTGCAGTGATTTTGGAGCCCCTAAAATTAAAGCCTGACATTGTTTCCACTGTTTCCCCATCTTCCACTTCTATCCCATGAAGTGATGGGACCAGATGCCATGATCTTCGTTTTCTGAATGTTGAGCTTTAAGCCAACTTTTTCACTCTCCTCTTTCACTTTCATCAAGAGGCTTTTTAGTTCCTCTTCACTTTCTGCCATAAAAGGTTGGTCATAACTTTTCTTCCATGGAGTAAGCGTCTTTTAATTTCATGGCTGCAGTCACCACCTGCAGTGATTTTGGAGCCCCTAAAATTAAAGCCTGACATTGTTTCCACTGTTTCCCCATCTTCCACTTCTATCCCATGAAGTGATGGGACCAGATGCCATGATCTTCGTTTTCTGAATGTTGAGCTTTAAGCCAACTTTTTCACTCTCCTCTTTCACTTTCATCAAGAGGCTTTTTAGTTCCTCTTCACTTTCTGCCATAAATGTGGTGTCATCTGCCTATCTGAGGATATTGATATTTCTCCTGGCAATCTTGATTCCAGCTTGTGCTTCTTCCAGCCCAGTGTTTCTCATGATGTACCCTGCATAGAAGTTAAATAAGCAGGGTGACAATATACAACCTTGACATACTCCTTTTCCTATTTGGAACCAGTCTGTTTTCTCATGTCCAGTTCTAACTGTTGCTTCCTGACCTGCATATAGTTTCTGTATGTATTTGCTTATTCTGGAAATTTCACATAAATGGAGTTACACAATATGTGATCATTTGGGTCTGACTTATTTTACTTAATGTTATATTCTCAAGCTTCATCCATGTTGTGCTATGTGTCAGTATTTTATTCCTTTGTTATGGTCAAATGGTAGTCCATTGTATCAGCATATCACATTTTATTTATCCATCCTTCAATTGATGGGCATTTAGATTATTTCCCTTTTTGAGTATTATAAATATGCTGCTATGAACATTCATGAATAAATTTTGTGTGAATAAATATTTTCAGTTCTCTTGAGTTTAGAAGAGAAATATTGGCTATGAGCCAACATGTACTAATTCCATGTTTAAAGTTTTGATGAATTAAAAAACTTTTCCAAAATGACTGCACTATTTTACATTTTTACTACAAGGTAAAATGTCCCCATTTATTCACATCTTCAGCACTAATTATTATGTGCTGTTTTGTTTATAGCCATTCTAGAGAGTGTGAAATTGTATCACATTATTTTGATTTGCCTTCCTTAAATCACTGGTGATCCTGAGCATCTTTCTGTGTTCTTCTTGGCTGTGTGGACATTCTTCACTGAATTGTCTGTTCAATTCCTTTGCATATCTTTAATGGATTTATTTTTCTTTTTATTGTTGGATTGTAAGAATTCCTTGATTTTTATTGGGTATTATTTTATGGGTCACATAAAATAATATGTGAAGAAGCTGCATACACAAAGATGAAAATATAGACCAAGTTCTGCTTCTGTTAACTTTCTTTCTAGAGAAGGTATAGACAATCAAAACAGCAAGCAAGTAAATAAACAATAAAGGCATCTGAGAGCAGTAAATGTTATAAAGGAAAGAAAATGGGGAATATAACTGTGACAAGAACCATGGGAACAGTATAAGAGATGTGGATAGGGAAAGACATACTTTGAGTTGAAATGTACAGCAATAGAAATAACCTATCATGGGAGATAAGCTACAATTGAAAACATGTATCAAGATTTCAGTAACAGAGGCAAAAAAGAAAACTGCATTTGGAAATATATCCCATAGCCAAAAGATTCCCCTTTAGCTTAGTAACATTTCTGGTAGAATTTTTGGTCAACTTGGTCCTAAATCTGCAAGTATATGACAGTATATAACTTATGCCAAGAATTCCTTTTACATGTTATCAGGTAAACAAATTTGACCTTGATATATTTTGAAAAACATATGGTACCTCTTGAATTCAAGGCCCATGCAGTGCTTTTTACAGCTTATTGGGTAAGTACATATTTATTAAGTATATACATTTCAAGGCTAGTTCTCACCCGATTACAGTAATGAGGCCACAGGACAAGGTATTGCTTTAAATTATCCCTTTTTAAAGAAAATAGATAGCATGGGAAAAATCATACATTCAGCAATGTCAGAGCCAAGTTCTATGCTCCTGATATTGAACTTTCTTTCAAATCATTTTTCAAAACAAATCCATAAAATATGAAGTGACCATGTTTCCTATTTGCAAACAATGCATAAAACATAAAGTAACAGGCACAATATTCACATTTTAAAAATGCAGTTTGGAATATAGTGTTCCCTTGCTTGTTCTGAAGCTGGCTGCCAGGGGAAATGAATAACAAGATCAGAAAAATCCAATAAAGGCAAGTGTGCTTGTGGGTAATTTCCCCATCATCTGGGTGTTGTTCCACTTAGATGAAGGACAGATACCTGAAACCACTGCGCACATTTCACTGTAATCTAAGGGAAAAAAGCTCTCTGTTCAAAAATCCAATCTCATACATCTAAAACTATTCAACCAAGCACTCAGCAACACCTTATTATGAAGGCTGGTGTTTTTATGAAATTGATGAAGAGCATAAATTCAAAACTGAAGTTAGCAAAAGTGCCTCAGGAATAACTGTATTATGAAAAGTAGTATCTGTTATTAGTGGTCATTAGACACCCATTTTTTAAACAACTATTTATTGGATATCCTGTACCAAATGCCATCTGTAGATTCTAGGACACAAAAATGAGAAAAAGAGACAAAAGCTTTGTTTTGCACTTCTGCTAATATTTTGTATTTATTTTAAACTTTTTATTTTGTATTGGGGCATAGCCTATTAACAAGCAAAGCTGTGATAGTTTCAGGTAAACAGCAAGGTGTCTCAGGCATACATATAGATGTATTCATTCTCACCCAAACTCCCCTCCCATCCAGGCTGCCACATAACATTGAATACAGGTCCATGTGCTAGACAGTAGGTTGGAAAAAACCTTTTTCTTAATGAGACATTCCAGTGGAGGACACAGATAATAAACAAATAAATAAGAAAACTTTGAAATGTAATGCATTCTACATAGAAAAGAGGGGGTTAGACATAATGATAGGAAGAATGGAGTTGGGCAAAATTAGCTTAGGGTGTTAGTAAAGATCTTTGTAAAACTAATATTTGATGAGAATTGAAAGACTAGACTTGGATGAAATGTTTCACGTTGTGTTTTTGCGTGTCACATGTATGTGTTGTATAACCCCTTTTTACTCCTATTAAAGAATGAATTCTAGTTTGTGTTGTTTTTCACTATGCTTTTCTAAAAAAGCTTAAATCAATTATTATTGAGAAAATATTAGCATATTAAAACAATTTTTACATTTGCATGTCTAATACTTTACAAAACCTAGCTTAGTGTATCCAATATTGTCCTAGTCCAATAGCTAAAGGATCTGCTTCCTTAGTTTCTGTGTCAGTTAGTTATTGTCATAATAATGCTGTGTGACAAATCACCCCCAAACTCAGGGCTTAAAAAATCATTTATTCCAGTTCATGTTATCTCTTGGTAGACTCAACAAGAACTGACTTAAATGAGCTTGGCTCAAAACTGTATGGTAGGTATAGGTCCACCCTGAGTGTTTTTCATCCTCATTAAAACAGGAGCTACATTTCAGGTAGCCTGGGAGATCCCATGGACGGAGGAGGCTGAAGGGCTACAGTCCACGGGGTTGCCAAAGAGTCGGACGTGACTCAGTGAGTAAACAATGTTTCAGGTAGAAATGCAGAATCACAAAAGATTGACTCTAAACATGAGGCACACTTCAGGCATCTGCCTGTGTCAGATGTACTAACATCCCATTTAGCAAAGCAAGTCACCTGGTCGAGCCCTAAGTCAAATGATGGGGCAACACCCGGCCCGTGGTGTGGCCTAAGGCATCTCATTGCCAAGCTCAGCATCAGCGGGGCACAGTAACACCTCCCTTGCAGTTAAAGGGAGAAAGAAAACATTTGTCACACGAAGGCCTAGTCTACTGTATCTTCCACTCAGCAACTATATATAGAGAGCCTCTAGTGCGTTCAACACTGTTATATCCTGTGGGATATAAAACCATAGGATAGAAGCACTTTTATGTGCAAGGAAACTCACTTATGTATGCTTACTTGAGTCAGCAACACAAGATGGCAAGTGAGAAGTGTATTTTCAAAGAATCAGATAAAAAAGTTTTGGGGCATTAAAAGAAGGATGAAATTATAGACATTCCTCATCTTACCTTGTCTTTTCAATATAGAAGATCTTTTTAAGCTGAAAAAAATAATGTATACATACTCCCTAGCATTTCCATACATAGCCATACAGACACAAACCCATGGGATACCTCTTACTGGATGTTGAACATGTATTATATAATGTTCTATACTAGAAGATTCTGTCAATTACCCTGTCAGTTCCTCTTTGCTTGACATTTACTTCCCTATATTTATTGATGGTTTTACATCTTAAAAGCCTGCCATCCATGGTCTACAGGCTTTGTCTGCCCCTGGGTGAATGTATAGCCTGTACATGGGATTGGCCAGAAGGTGATGGATTTAAAGCCCTGGGAACTGGTCTTAGTCACTGATGGACCAGAGCTGATGGAAACACACCTCAACGCCTTGCCCCGAGGCTCACTACGAGCACCCCCACAGAACGGCGTTCTAGTCACTCACGGTGGAACCTGGTATATGAACACAGCCTCTTTGACTGTCTTCCTTTCCCTGTCTCTTCTCTCCAGTCCTTACCAGTGTGCTTCATGAGATCACCTCTTGAACAAATTAATTGCTACTTGTTACTTGGATCCTTGTTTTGGGGTTTGCTTCTGGGTATTCCCAACTAAGATCATTAAAGAGACTGAAATAACTCAAAATGATGATGTTGAAACATATTTGAGATGGAAACATCAAACCCAAATCAAAAAGCCTTGAGGCAACTACTGTTTGACTTGGTATCTGGCTTGGAGCTTTTTATCTGTGCTTAATGTCTGTATAAAAAGCAGAAGTTTCCATCTCTACAGAACACAACATATGCCTTATCAAGCAATGAATTTCAAGTTAAATTTGCATCACCAAGAAAGGTTATACAAATCCGGCTGAAGGAATTTGGGGATAAATTCTTATGTAAACCTGAAATCTTGAAGAAAACAGAACCACGTATCTGTAGAATCTGACCATCTATTTCCTCTATACCACTATTAATTCTACAAACATTTAGTAAAACTTTACTAGGTGAACAATACTATTCTATTTTTTTTTTTTGAGATTTATCATTAGATTGAGACCTGGTTCCTCTTGTCCTCTACTTATAATACAGTTAAGAGTCAGGCATGAAAGAAGATAATAAAAATTAAACTGTAATCTGAAAGTGAAAGTCACTCAGTTGTGTCTGACTCTTGGCAATCCCGCAGACTATACAATCCATGAATTCTCTAGGCCAGAATACTGGAGTGGGTAGACTTTCCCTTCTCCAAGGGATCTTTCCAATCCAGGGATTGAATCCAGATCTCCCACATGGCAGGCTGATTCTTTAAACTGTAATGTAAACTGTGGCAAATGTCATAATTGAGGAATTAGCACCCTGCTGTCTGCATGCACCCAACCTAATCTTGAAATGGAAATTGTTAACAAGATAATTTCACATGAACAGTCAATTATACCTTGGAATATATTTTTGAAAAGCGAGAAAAGCCATGGCTGAAAATATAAAATTAAAATAAAGACATATATAGTTTAGCATTCATTCTTTTGTTATCATCAAAAGACTCTTTTCTTAGAAATGGTCTAACATTAGAACCAACTTTGTGAAATTTGGATCAGGCAAAATTTAGTCAGAAAGACAGAATGGGGATGTTTGATTCAGGGGCAGAGAGCTTGTTGCACAGGTCGTGAAGGACAGAGAGGTCTAAGAGGAAGGTAGATGTCCCCTCTGGCTGCAGCAGGGGCCTGCAGCAGCCCCTGGCAGTGGAGACTGGCCTTGAGGCACATGCCAGCAGAAGATAAAAGGAACATCTTTTTCCCCTCCTTCCCATCGTCCCATCTGTCCTTGGGTCAACCCAGTGAGACATGGTGGCAGTGGAAGCCTGGGAAACACAGCCCATGAGGGGCAGCCCCTCTGGCCCAGGGACTGAGTCAGGGGCAAGATGAGAAAGTGATGGAAGGCACCCCAGCCCACGACCGGCATGGGAGCTCAAGTTCACATCTAGATTTTCTCTGCAAAAAAGCCCACTCCTCTCCTGAAAAAATACAATCTAAAAAAGCCTTTCTATATACATATATATATATATATATATATATGTCTATATATATATATATATTTCTCTATATATATAGTCTGAAATTCTGTATATATATAGACACATATACATATATACAGAATATATATATGTATGTATGTATATAGTTTGAAATTCTGCCTTTGTAACATCAGTGAGCTAAAGTGAACAAAATCTATTACCTGAAATTCATACTGTAGCTTCAAGTGAAAATGATTCTTAATCTTTCTCAGATACAGCTTTCTAATAAATGTAAGCACATTCACATCTTTAGGTCTTGGTGTTTTGATCTACTTTGTATTTTGGATAAAAGTGCGTTCCCTTTCCTGGATGCTGTCTTGTTCCCAAGGCTATCACTTTTCTCCTGTTTTTCCTTTCAATGCATTAATTACTTCTCAGACCTATGCAGGGTTTAGCCCCTCCTCCCGTTCCCCTGGGCACATTGAAATAATTGGCTTTTTTTTTTTTTTTTTATATAAGCTACAGTAGAAATGCAAGAAGGTAGGGAGGGGGAATCGGGGTATTCAAGACAAGTTGTTTAAAGGAGGATGCAAAAGCAAAACATCAGTCACCAGTAATTGGTTGTCCCCTGATACAACCGACACTAGCTTTGTGCCTTTGTGGACTGTAAGATATGTTGTGGCATCAAAGTTTTTATAATCCCACTTCCTCCCTCCTTCTTTCTTTTCCTTCTTCTTTCTCTCTCTTATTTTGCAACCCTCATCCCCCTTTCCTCTCTCCCTTCCTGTCTTCTTTCCTTTCTTTCTCTTGGTTTCTTCTTTGTTAATACTCCGAATTTTCCCTAAAATATTTCAGATTATAAATTTATAATCTAGCTAGAGATGTACATTAAATGATTAGAGAGCAGTAGAACATATAATAAAGTGATAATTATGCAGCCAGTATCACTAAGGAGAAAAAAAGAGGAGATGGCTATGTGTGGGCAGCAGCAATCAGATTTCATGTGCACTCTGGGAGGGGACCTTGACCTTGACCTTGAAGATGAGAGAATTAAGCCAGTGGCAATTCAAAGGGAGAGTATGGCAGAGTGAAGGCTGGGTTGGGTAGGACCACAGCCGCAGGAAAGAGGTGAGCGTGCGGAAGAGGGACAGGTGTCTTAGGACCCTCCTTCCTGATGCTGCTGCTGGCCACCCATCCCCTAGTCTTTTAAAATCTCTAGTGATAAGCTAGGCAGATTTTCACCCAAGCATCACTAGCCAGTGACCATTTAGAGCAGTTGCATAAACTCCCGGCCATCATTCTTATTTATCATTTCTGCAATTTTCATTGTTTTATCCCCAGCTTTCTTTTAAACACCTACCTGCAGAATGCACAATTCTATAGCTTTCCCAAATGTGGCCATGAAATTTGTTCAGAATCAGGTTTTTTACCTCTCCTAACCAGGAAAAGCAAGAGTGAGTGAACAAAGTAGCAGTCCAACTAGATAATTGGAAAATTACTTGGCCAAAAAGAAAAATATTTCATTTTTAACAATAATCATAGAAAAGAGAAGGGAGAGATATGTTTTTAATATAATGGAGTTGTCCCCAAACTTTACTGAAATCAGAGTCCAACTTGACCTTGGGATGAGTCTTAACACTTCTTTTTCATCTTCTCAACTTTTCTATGGTTTTTCAAGAATTATCCTTGAACCGAGCTTTTAGGTTTCATTCTGAGACTGGGACACCTGACTCTCTTTGTCATCATTTTACAAAGAAGTGTACCATGTCTCCAGGGCCTAATTGTTGAAGATTCTGCTTTCATGATGTGATCAAGAGTTTTCAAAGACACCTCAAATTAAACTGAAGATTCCACCTCAATTTCTGTCTAGATAACACTGAGCAAACATTTTAGGCCTGTTTTAAGCTTGGACTTGGATATATAATCTTACTTCTATTTTTTATAAAACAAATCATCCAAGGACTTCCCTGGTGGTTCCGTGGTTAAGAATCCATCTTGCAGTGCAAGGGATGCATGTTCGATACCCGGTTTGGGAACAAAGACCCCATGTGCTGCAACTATTGAGCCCACATCTGTGCCCTGCAAGGAAGGATGCCACACAAAGCAATAGAGATCCTGCATGCCAGGTAAACACAATACAGCCAAAGAAATGAATATTCTTGTAAAACCCAAACTATCCTTTTTTATCCCTTCATGAGTGCTTACACATCTGAAGCATGAGGGGCAGTGGAATATCCGTTCAGTCATGGAGGAGGGATTCAGTGAAGTTCACTAATTCACTCAGTGAAGGATCATACCTGCCAACCTGATAAGAAGCATCGTTCATATTTCCATCCCAGCAAAACTGCAAATTGCCCTTAGGAAGAGATCTTCAGGGAAGTTCTTCAGTGGGAGACAAACACCAAATCCATAAGTACTAAACTGCCAGTATGCATTGATTTAATTTTGCCTCCTTTCTTCACTCGGGGTGGTGATTAAGAGCATGGGCCCCTGAAACCAGATTGCCTCGCAGACTACAAACATGAATGCCGACTATGCTAATTACCAAATATGAGAGCTTGAGCAAATTTGCTCACTTCTCTTTGCCCTCATTTTCCTTATATAAACTACTGACAATAGTAATACCTACATCACAGCATTGTTATTTGGAATAAATAGGATGATACATGGAAGAGTAAGACATGGAAGAGTACTTGGCTTATAATAATCACTCGGTAAATGCTAGTTTATTATCTCTATCCGTTAATTACCCCCATTCCACTTCACCCTTGGGTTGAACATCATTTACACGATTTTCTAATGACTATTTCCAAAGCATGTTATCATGCAAAATAGATCAAATGAGCTCTGTTTAATGATTTAATTAATTAATCATTTGGGCTTTATTTAAATTAAGTCCTAGACACTTTTTATCTAAGATATATTAATTTACTTGGCCTATTTCCTAGGCTCTTGTGAATAAAGGATGTCTGAATGAAATATATCCTTGCTCCAAATTACCCTGTCTGAAGGCTCTTTGAAATGACATCCCTGTCAGGAAATTCAAAGAGTTTCAAAAACAAACAAGCAAAACCTCAGCCAATCTGGTTGATTATGATTCTACGTAATCAATAAATGGAATTTGGTGGTGGTGGTTTGGTCACTGACTCTTGCAACCCCATGGACTGTAGCCTGCCTGTCTCCTCTGTCCATGGGGTTCTCCAGGCAAGAATATTGGAGTGGGCTGTCATTTCCTTCTCCAGGGGATCTTCCTGACCCAGGGATTGATCCCTGATCTCTGCACTGCAGGCAGTTTTTTTTAACCAACTGAGCTACCAGGGAAGCCCCCACTTGAGTGGAACTTGACTAAGCTTATTTTGGGAGCTTCCCCAGTGGCTTAGTGGTAAAGGATCTGCCTGCAATGTAGGAAACTTGGGTTAGATCCCAAAGATCCTTGGAAGAAGGAAATGCAACCCACTCCAGCATTCTTCCTAGAAAATCCTATGGATGGAGAAGCCTGGTGGGCTACACTCCATAGGGTGGCAAAGAGTCGGACACAATTGAGTGACTAAAACACACACACACACACACACACACACGCACACACGCACACACACACATGTCCATCTAGGATTTCAGCCCTTATTTAGACTAGAAGGCACTTTTCAAACCCTGGGGAATCTGATAAAATGAGTAAAATCAGAAGCTTAGTAATGGGCTGTCGTACTTGGTGGGTGTAAGTGTGGATTTTCTTTTCCTTTTCATTTTTGTTCTTTTTAATAATGAATCTAAAACATTTATGATATGCCAAGGGTATGTTCTCTAAAACTGAAAAAGTAACACAGTGTAACAGAAATAATATTCCAACCCACTGACTATTCACTGTGATGGCATTTTGGAAAGTAAAATGAGGGGCTTCTTTCCAATTCACTTCAGTTTTTTAAACAAAGGGAAATTTGTATCTCTTTAATTTATGAGCTTTGTCCTTTTAATTTTCTCTTGTTACATTTAACAGTTGCAATTTAATAAGACTAGTTGAAAAGCACTTTTTTTGTTAAGATTTATCTTGATGGAGACTTTGAGAAGGCTAGTCTCAATTTTTCCCCCTGTTTTGGGAATAAAAGAAGCTTTATATACTTGACTTAACCTGCCCATATATTTGGAGGGCATATTCTTTATTTCTTTACTTCCACACTATCTTCCTACTTGAGACATTCAGGTGGTTCTAAACAGTCATGTAGAAAAGAGATGGATATGAATTCATGGGTAGGAACAGTTTGGAAAAAATTACAAAGAAACAAAAATACTCGTTTTTTCCTAGAAAAGAACAGTAAGTAAGTGGTAGATGAGAGGCTTACATTAAAAAATGCCAAAATAGTATGAGATTTTCTATGCTTCCAAACTACAGAGTTCTAAACTTCTTCCAAAATAGTATGGTATCCAAACCAATGATAACTTGGGAAGTGTAAACAGTTTGCAACTCAGATGATCTGGTTGTTGTTTTTCTTGCACTGTTAAATCAAAGGGAAGCAAAACCCCTGAGTCCCACCACTCCTGCCCATTTGGAGATGATGTCTATGATCTAAAACTCAGTAGCCACAGACTTCTTGGACATTTGCTATCACTATACACATCAGAGAATGTCTACAATGCCTCTATGATCAAATTAATCAATAAGAATTTCAAAGAACTATTTATTTCAGGGAGGCAAAGCATGACCATCCAGATTTAATTCATGAACTGATTGAGATCGACAGAAACTATAGGATTTATATGAAATCCCTCTTCTTATTGGGTATGATGTTAAGGACTATAAATAAAAAGAGATATAGGAAGGGGACAATATCTAAAATGCTCTTTCCTTAAACATAATTATTGAAATGACACTTTTTCTTTTGACCTTTAATAAAGTTTAAAAGGACAGCATCTAGCATTGTTTGTATTATTTCCTTGGCAACAAGTACTGTTTAGCCACATGGGGTTTCTTATTGAGCAAGTCTTTTTTTCCTTCTATCGTCTTCACAGGTGTGTGTTGGTTTCTTTACTCTTCTCTGCCATTTTGAAGATACTAATAACAGAGAAATACTTGAATACATCTTTGTACTTCCCTGGGGACTTAACACTATACCTTGCATATAGATGGTTTTAGTATGGGCAAATATTTATTGATCGTTCAATAAAGTTTAAGTGGGCACAAAAGAAAGATCACTAGTGGTTTAAGACTCTGGTTGTAGATCTGTATCTTACACTAGGGGGAAAAATAACCTAAGGTAAGTATTTATCTTACCTTACCTTAGTTA